>OY294024.1:2447785-2969459 GCA_958510785.1 Exephanes ischioxanthus
AGAGTCAGCTCATGATCGTAATTTTTTTTCTAGAGAATACACTACACGGCGAAGTCGATAATCGAGTAATATGTATGAATTTCTCTTACCTTGTTCAGTATTTAATTCCGCGATTGCTCAAATCGAAGCCGCGCGGCAAACCGCGGAGCCGGTTGCATTCCTCGTCTTCGTTGTATCCTTGCTTATTTAGTTTAACTTCTATTTCTCCACTACGGAAAGAATTCTCTCGGCCGATCGTAATATAGATCGTCTAGTCGTAATTCTCGTTCACCGCCTCGTTTCTTCCAATCCTTTGAATTATTATTTACACTCGATTGTCTCTTCTCTGTATTTAGACAATAAAAAAAAAATATATATGTGTATCAAAATGTAAAAAAAAAAATCGAAAAAATCAAATCAAACCAGCCAAGTAGTATTACAAAAATCTAAAAAAAAATACGAGATGTAAAAAATCTTGAACAAAAAAAACTTGGCGTGCCAGTTTTTTTTTTATATAATTTTTGAATGAACTACGTACGACAGTGATTGGAAAAAAAACTGGCACGCCAAGTTTTTTTTGTTCAAGATTTTTTACATCTCGTATTTTTTTTTTTTAGATTTTTGCAATACTACTTGGCTGGTTTGATTTGATTTTTTCGATTTTTTTTTTACATTTTGATACCCATATATATTTTTTTTATTGTTCGGATAAACATCTGTTTTGGTAGATTTTTTAATTTTTAAGAGGTTTTTCCATAAACATATTTCTGAACGTTTTAAGTACTTGGCGTACCATTTTTACTTTTTTGAAAAAAAGTATTTTGTGGTTGATTTCACCTATTTTTTCCTGCAAATGCGATTTTCTTCTTAGTCTTAATCTCGAGGAGGAAAGCATTTTTTTTACCGAAAAATTTTTCACATTGCTGCAATAACAATATTGACCAAACTTAGTGTCAATCAGTTTATATTTGATATAAAAATACTCCCCAGGTCCATCGTGAAGATTTCCAAAGAATCCGAAGAATTTTTGCGTATAGCACGTATCACCTCACACCCGTATTTCAGGTTCACCTCATCATATCTCGGGAACCGCTGGACGATTATGATCGTAATTAGGCCCATTGGAAAGCTTGGGTCCGAATTATATAATAAAAGTGTCCTTGAAAATTCGATCCGATGCTTCGTTGCCGAGATCGAGCCGTCCGAAAATCATCGCGTAAACTCACGCACAATCGATCTCCTCACACCCGTATTTCAGGTTCACTTCATCATATCTCGGGAACCGCTGGACGATTATGATCGTAATTAGGCCCATTGGAAAGCTTGGGTCCGAATTATATGATAAAAGTGTCCTTAAAAATTCGATCCGATGCTTCGTTGCCGATGTACTTTATCTCCTCACACCCGTATTCAGGTTCACGCACAATCGAAACATTTTGGATCGATTCCTGATCGCGATCATCGTACACAAGAATCCGACGAACGAATGTGTTCGGAATTAAGCAAACTGGAAAGCTTGGATAGACATTCTATAGTAAAATTTTAATATCATTTCGATCCGATGATTTATTTGTGAGGTAACGTAGTGCAAACAAATACTTTCGGCATTTTGGAGTATAACTACTTGGTAGTGTCCTTCGCACACTTAAAAAATTTCTTTTAAGTACTTGGCGTCGAGACGCTACCGCGTCTCTTGATTTACTTTCGCTACGTGACAAATTACTTTTTACTTTTTATTTCAATACTGACTGTGCAGACGTTTTGCGTGCTGTTCGATCGAGCTGTAGATGGAAGACTGAAAAGTTTCTGTTATGTTATCATAGTAACGCGATCGTGCAGTGTTAAACGTGAAGGCAACTTCAAACAAGCATTCTCCCAAAAAATCGAATATTGTTTTTCGATTGAGTTTATTAACTTGAAGTTTGTCCTGACGTTTGACAACGCATGATTGCCCTACTATGACAGCATTCGAATAACCTTTTCAGTTATCCATCGACAGCTCAATCAAACAGCACAGTCAGTATTGAAATAAATAATAAAAAGTAATTTGTGGCCCAGTAAATGTAAATATAAACAAAAGATAGAATGTGAATAATAATTCAACGGATTGTGAGAAACGACGCGGCGAACGACGACTATGATTACACAATCCGTATTGTGATCGGCCAAGACAATTCTTCCCGTAGTGGAGAAATAGAGGATAAATAAAGACGCAAGGATACAACGAAAATAAGGACTGTATCCGATTTGAACATTTGCCGGCACGCGGCTGTTTCCAGAATTCGAGCGCCCGCGGAATTAAATAGTGAATCAGGTAAGAGAAACTCATACATATCACTCGATTGTCGACTTCGCTGTGTAATATATTCTCTAGATTAAAAATTGAGATCCATGAGCTAACTCAATACCAATTTTTTATCAACACACAATTTTTTCTTTTTCTTATAATTTTTAAGGAGTGAATATTTTCGAGACTAACTTAATTCATGAGTTTTATTTTTTTTGTCGCGGCAAATCGCTATGATTTTTTAAACATTTTAAACGCTGTCTTAAGGATAATTCACACGTACATTCCCTGCCAAAAGTGAGATTCAGTGAGATTTTGAACCATTAAGGTTCAAATTCTCACTGAATCTTACTCTCATTATAATTTCCTTTTTCTTCACAAAGCTTCCTCTATGAGGAAACTTAAAAATTACAAAAGATCTTTCTCACGGAAAAAACTTTACAAGGAAGAGGAAAATAATGAGGAAGCAATGTGGAAATTTCTAATTTTCATTTTTTTTTTCGTCGTGTGGCCTTCTTTCGCGTATCAAAGCATTTGGAAAAAGACAGTAAAAAGGATGCATAAAATTTGAATACCGGCTGTGCAATGTTGGCAGATCGGTTTTTTCTACATGTGTGTTGATCCTAGCCGGATACTTGAATCATTATATTACAGATTTCGGCAGGCTACTTGGTCAGGCTGATTAACGGCGTGCCTACCAGTAATAAATGCCGAAACATAAAATTTTTGCTGAAGATTATGGCCGCAGTAGTAGATACGCTGCAAAAAAAGGGCTACGCAAGAATGTACGATAGTGATATCTGGGAGTGAAGATGAAGACGATACGCCATCATTGAACGATAAGTCTAGGTGATTATCTTTCATCTTACACGCGCGCTCTTGTTATGCTAATAAAAACGAGTCTGATCGGAAAATTCATTGATTGGTATTTTTCCTGAGCCAATTTCTACTACATCTGATCCAAAACTTACGGCATTTTTTAGCTCTGCCGGCAAAGTCTCCTCCGCTTCCGATAGTCCTCCCCACGAAGTTAATATCGATGATACTGGCGGCGAGGAGGGTAAGTTATATACATAACTGGTCGAGACTTTTTAACTATATATCCGTCGAGGCACCTTAAGGTGATGTGAAATACCAACGAATCTTTCCTGTTTGGTAAAAACTTGTAATGAAGTTGTTCTGCAGGATGATGACAGAGTTAATCTAACGCATTGAAGTCAAACTTGCTTTTCTCTTGAGATTGAACGTTAAACGATGTTATAGGTAAGAAAAACCTAGTAATACAATTCATCTCACCTTGAAGTGATGTGGAACACCCTCCCGCCCACTTACCCCGTGCTCAGCTGGTAACAAGAACTGTAATGAGTGCCGTTTTGAGACCTCAGATCCCCGAGCAAAAAGAAAATTGTCTATCCCTGCGTCTGCCGATTCTCCAGGGAAAGACAATTTTCTTTTTCCTCGGCGGATGGTGCTCTCTAAACGGCATTCAGTACAGTTTTTTGACCGGTGGCGGTATTTCAGATCACCTTAAGACCATATGAAACACCTCCCTCCCCGTTCATGCCGCGCTCAGTCGGTATCAAAAACTGTAATCAACTTTTGTCACAGGTTCTCGTGTGTACGCTCAAAAGAAAAGTCTCATCGAAAACGGATATCATCTCGGCTTCCGATGAGACTTTTATTTTCCTACAATCCGTAAGAAAAGTTGATTACAGTTTTTATTACCGACCGCGGTATTGCACATGCTTTTAAGGTGATGTGGTATAACCCCCACGCACCTTCCCCGCGCCCAGTTGGTAACAAAAACTATACTGCATGCCGTTTTGAGATCGCAGACCGCCAAGGAAAACGAAAATTGTCTTGCCCTGCGTCTGGCGATTCCCTGGAGAAAGACAATTTTCTTGAATGCGTAGGTATTTGACATCACCTTAAGGGAATAAATACTCATTTCATCGATGGCATCGTAAGGTATCTTACTATTATACATTAACTAGATGGTTCGGGATGTGACGGTGATGCATTCAGCGCAGCCTCTGAAGATGTTATCTTCAAGAACGACATTGACATCGAATTCGATGATGGCGACGATGATGAAGAAAATAACGGCGATGCTTATCAGCCCCTCTACGCCGGAGCGCCCCTTACTTTGCGTGAAAGCATTACGGCAATATTGACGTTCATGCTCTTTTACAATCTCACTGGCTCGGCGTTATGCGATCTTCTAACGTTGATCTCGCTACACTGCCAACAACCGAATCTTTTGAAAACAACGCTCTATTACTTCCGCAAGTACTTTGATGGAGTGCGCTATCCAATAGTGAAGCATTATTTCTGTTCCGTCTGCTTTTCTCATCTCAATACGACGGAATCTATTTGCGAGAAGTGTCTTGTACCAAGGGGTGTGTCGTATTGTATAGAAATCCCGGTCTTACATCAACGGAAACTTGCAACATAGATTCAATCGTCAAAACATAAACGATGCAAATTTAGAAGACATTTATGACGGTGAGGTGTACAAGGAATTAAGCGGTGATAATGGAATTCTGTCAAATCCAAATAATATCTCGTTCACGTGGAACACTGATGGAGTACCGATCTTTGGATCCTCGGGTTTTCAAATTTGGCCATTCTACTTAATTATTAACGAACTTCCGTACGCTGAGCGAACGAAATCGGAGAACATGATGTTGGCAGGATTATGGTTCGGACCTCATAAGCCAGACCCTAAGCTTTTTTTGAATCCTATACATTCAGCGCTACGAGAAATCGATTAAGGGGTTTATCTAAACGTCCCACGTAAAGATGCACCCATTAAAGTTAGAGGTGTCGTGATTTGCGGTACATGCGATCTGCCCGCCAAAGCACAATTTCTCAACATGACACAGTTTAATGGCAAATATGGGTGTCCAAAATGCAAGTTGAAAGGGAAATCTGTCCACAGAATATGGACTTATCCTTTTTGCCAAAACTTGATTTCTCGAACCGACGAAGAAATGCATGGGTACGCACAGAAGGCCGTGCGAAATAAAGAACCGGTGTATGGTGTCAAGGGACCTTCCGAGTTGAGTTCGTTCGTACACAAGCCTATACGAACAACTGCAGTTGACTCCATGCATTGCGTATTCGCCGGCGTTGCAAAAAAGCTATGTGAAATTTTCTTCGATTCTGATTTCAGTGATCATCCTGCTTCGCTTAGACAGTATGTCGATTTAGTAGATTCGAGACTTTGTGCTCTTGCTCCTCCATCGTTCTTGCAAAAAAGACCACGATCCTTGAAACATTTTAAGTACTGGAAAGCAAACGAGCTGAAAGCATGGCTTTTTTATTATTCCCTGGTTATTCTGCGCGACCTTATGCCTGCTGAATACTTCGAGCATTATTGCATGCTAGTGGTCGGAATCTTCGCATTTCATCCAGGTAGCATCTCATCCGCAACCCTCGAGTACGCATCACGGTTATTAAAAGAATTTGTGAAAAGATTTGACGTCCTGTACGGGGATCGACTCATGTCGTGTAATGTACATCAACTATTACATCTTTCTGAAACGGTTCGCGACTTTGGCCCATTGTGGATAACATCATGTTTTCCATTCGAAAATTTAAATGGCAAATTAAAGCGTCTGGTCCACAGCAGTTGTCACCCAGAATTACAAATCTGTTCTGCAGTTTCATCGCTCCTTAACTTATCAACGCTTATACATGACAATCTCGAATATGGTGGTGCTGTCTACAATTATTGTAGCAAATTATCGAACCCAAAGAGAAAAATGAGACTCGGTAATTTGATGGATGGGATTAGTAGTGTCGGAAGATGCTGTGAAACCTTCTCATTGCCAGTAACTGTGACTGAAGCATTAGCCCACGCAGATATTGTTGGACGGAAGTTCATTACGTTTTCGAGGTTGAGAAAGAACGGTTCCTTGTACACGGCACAGTCGTATACCCGGTCGATAAAATACGACAACACATGTGTACAATATAATCATCACGATTCCCAAGTAAGAAGTCCAAGTGTCCAAGTGTCGTGGAAGGTGGCGGAGTCTTTGTGAAAGGATAATGAAAAGATAGCTAATATAATTGAAGTAAAAACAGTTGATAAATTTATTCCGGAAATACAAGGTCTTACTCGACCGGATTCTTGAGACCGACTGCTTTCGTCGTTTCGGCGACGAGAGCAAGAGCGTTACCGAGTGTTTGAGTGTGTATGTATGGGTGTGAAAAGGTAAACAGTGGTCGAGCTGTATGGGAACCACCGACAGCGCGAAGTCGCCCGAATATTCTTCGAGAGACGAAATAATAGTGTCGCCTGACATGCTATCGATGGTTGCCGAAACATTACTCCCACTTGGCAACCTTGTAGAGGTTGACAATTTCGGTGGATGAAGCGTCGATAGCGTGGTGGGTTACTGTACGGCGTTTTGATCTTCTTCGGTTGCCACTGGTAGGAGACAAAGTTTAACAGTTGGTCGTTTTAACGTTGAGTTTGCGGTGCGAACCGTTGCAACGCGCACGAGATTGTCTGTTCCGGGATGGACGGCGATAATTCTTCCCATGGCCCATTTTGATGGTGGATATCGTTCGTCCTTGACGAGAACGAAGGATCCGATTTTTATCGAGTCCTTTGCTTGTTGCCATTTCGAGAGCGTTTGGAGTTTCTGGAGATATTCGGTACTCCAGCGCTTCCAGAACCTTTCGAGCATCTGTCGCAGAAGTTGCCATCGAGACAATCGATTGGTCGGCAAGTCGATAACGGACGGTTCCGGGATGGTGTTCAGCGATGTTCCGATCATGAAGTAACCTGGTGTAAGGTCAGCCAGATCCGATGGGTCATCCGAGAGCGGGCAGATAGAACGAGAGTTCAACACGGCTTCGATCTGAATTAGCAGAGTCGAGTACTCCTCGTATGTAAGACTCGTCTCTCCGATAACGCGTTTAAGATGGAATTTTACCGACTTTACGCCGGCTTCCCATTTTCCACCGAAGTGAGGAGCTGATGGGGGGCTAAACTTCCACGTCGTTCCATCGTTTGCGAGAGCGTTAGCGATTGTTGATAGTTCTTGAGAGGATGCGTCGAAGAGTTCGCGCAATTCGCGATCGGCGCCGACGAGATTGGTGCCGCAATCGCTTGTGAGTGTGGCGCAGATTCCTCTTCTTCCCGTGAATTGTTTGTACGCAGCTATGAATCCAGCAGAGGAGTAATCGGTTGCGAGTTCGAGATGTATTGCAGATGACGAGAAGCACACGAAAACTACGATGTAACCTTTGTATGTTTTCGCGCCGCGACCTCGAAACGTACGCAGGAAAATTGGACCAGCGTAGTCGACTCCCACATGACGAAAAGGTCGTGCTTGGACGACACGAGATACCGGTAATTGACCCATGACTTGCTGGCTCATCGCGGCGCTTTGTCGAACACATGGGATACAGCGGTGAATAAACGATCGCACTGGAACGCGGCCTCCCACAATCCAGTATCTCCTGCGAAGAGTTGCGAGAGTTACCTGCGTGCCACCGTGGAGAGTTCGTTGATGAGCTTCATCGATGATGAGACACGTGAGGGTTGATTCGCGGGGCAGAATCAGCGGGTGTTTTTCGTCGTAGTCGAGAAGAGCGTTCGATAGTCGCCCGCCAACGCGAAGTAGCCCGGAAGCGTCGATAAATGGAACCAACTTCACAAGAGCGCTCGATTTCGATATTTGTTTGTCGTTTCTCAACAGAGCGATCTCGGATGCGAAGTAATCAGCTTGTGTGGTGCTAATCCAAAGGGATCTTGCTTCTTCGAGTTCCGCTGGAGTGATTGGAGAATTGTTTCCGAGCGCGCGAGGATCGCGTTTGAATTTTTTAACGTTCTCATGCACCAAACTGTAGTTCGGAGAAGAGGTTTTAGTTTCGAGTATCGATCGACGAGATCCCAGGATGCTTGAGGTATTGCGATGGTTGCAGTTTTTCTGCGCGTTTCGAGTTGTACATCAGCGTCTAGTACAGGTGGAGTTGTCGGCCAAGCAGTCGAATGTTTCGAGAGCCACGATGGTCCGTTCCACCAGAGAGCATTCTCCGCGAGTCGTTGCGGTGAGAGTCCACGAGAAGCATGATCAGCAGGATTCTCTTTACCGGCTACGTGATGCCATCGAGAGTTCCTCAGCCTTAGAATTTCCGTCCCTCGATTGCGGACGTATTCTGCCCATCGAGACGGTTCACCGTTGATGTACGCGAGCGTGACCGTTAATTCCGTCCAAAGATGCACCGGTGCATCTCGAGGTCGAGAACCTTTCGCATGTGCGCGATTTGACGAACTAACAGTACCGCGGCCGATAATTCGAGACGCGGAATCGTTACGGTTTTAAGAGGCGCGACTCGAGTCTTCGCGGAGACGAGTGTAACGCGAATGTCGTCAAGATCGTTAATTATTCGCAGATAGATAACTGCGCCGAGAGCAGCTTGGGACGCGTCCGAGAAACCGTGTAGCTCTACCGCGAGCGAGGACGACCGAACTCCCAGCCACGGAGGAACCGAAATGAGCGATACGTGTTCGAGATCGTCCGTGTATTGCTTCCAACGAAGGGCGAGCTCTTCCGGCAGAGGGTCATCCCAATCGAGACCGGCTGCCCATAGTTCTTGCATGACAATTTTTGATCGTACGATAACTGGAGCTATCCATCCCAATGGATCGAACAGTTGAGCGATTCGAGAGAGAACAGTTCGTTTCGTGATGCTTGAAGTTCCTTTTTGCTGTGAGATGAACGTGAAGTTATCGGATCTTGGTTTCCATAGCATGCCGAGGGCGCGCGAAAGTGGGTCTTCTTCGATCGCGACCGATGCTGACTGAGATTTCCGATGCGGAGGAATTGCCTCGAGAATTTCTTCGCAATTTGCTGTCCATTTTTGAAGTTCGAAACAGCCGGCTCTGAGACAATCGTTGATTTCTTGAAGCTTTTCCCTAGCGTCGTCGAGGTCGTCTGCTCCCGAGAGCACGTCGTCGACGTACGTTTCGCGTTGAATTCCGTCAACCGCGCGTGGATATCGTTGACGTTCGTCAGTAGCGAGCTGTCGCAACGTACGAATTGCCAGATACGGAGCACTCGCGAGACCGTATGTGACCGTGGTTAGCTGATACGAGCGCGGCGGTTCTTCAGGGCTTTCTCTCCAAACGATTCGTTGCAAGTCCCAATCCTCGTGGTGCACCTGAATTTGTCGGTACATTTTCTTAATATCAGCTGAGAACGCGTAGGCGTAACGCCAGTGAGTGAGAACGTCTGCGAGATCGGTTTGTAGCTTCGGCCCGACGTGAAGAAGCTCGTTTAGAGTTATACCGAAATTCGTTCGAAACGATCCGTTAAACACTACGCGTACTTTCGTAGTCGAACTGCTTTCGCGAACGACTGCATGGTGCGGGAGGTAGAACACGCGACGCGGCTGCTTTTGTTCGGCAGGAGCACGCGTCATGTGACCGAGAGACTCGTATTCCGTTAGAAACTGCGAGTACGCCGTTTTGAGAGATGCATCAGTGGAGAACCGTTTCTCTTGACGCGAGACCATTCGAACTGCAGGTCCATACGAGTCACCGAGATTTTCGAAAGAGCGCTTGAGAGGTAACTGAACAATATAGCGACCTTCCGAAGAGCGAGAGTAAGAAGCGATGAAGCTTTCTTCGCACTGAGATTCTTCTTCATTGAGAGATGTTTCTGAGGCGTTCGGACATTCTTCTTGCAACCAAAATTTTTGCATAAGCTTGTGAAGATCGTGATCGATCGAGCACTGCAATCCGTGAGAAGCACGACAGCGTGGATCTGCGTCGACCTCGTTCGCTACCGAGCCCGAGAGAATCCATCCTAGAGCGGTTTGCTGGGCGATCGGTGTGTCGATCGCGCCTCTGCGTATTCCCCGTTTGATAATACGGCTGTAAACCTCAGCTCCGAGCACGAGGTCGATGTTATTCGATGAGACGAAATCTGGGTCCGCGAGCGAGAGTCCACGAATGTGCGGCCAGTCCGTATTTACCACGCGAGTCGGTGGTAAATATGAGGTAAGTTTTGCGAGAATGTAAGCCGTGACTGGACAAGAGAACGATTCGTTTGTCCTTGAATAGAGGTCGAGCGCGAGACAACCGCGCGCGACGCTCGAACGCTGACCTCCGATACCGTGAATCGGAAGGGAGATACCACGACGCGGCAGATTAAGTCTTTGCGCGACAGATTCGGTAATAAATGAAACTTCCGAACCTTGATCGAGGAGCGCTCGCGCTTCGATTCTTTCACCACAACCTGATGCTACGTTAACAAGTGCGGTAGCGAGAAGCACAGGAGTATTTTTAATCATGTTTGATGACGATACGTGAGACGATGTGGCCTGTGCATTTTCGGATTGGGGGGGCGCTGCAGACTTCGGTTGAGTTTTCTTCGGCGTCGGATTCGACGTTGTCGAAGTTGTCGCTTAACGCGGAGCGAGAGCGACGGGGGCTCGATCGCTAGCATCGTTCGACCGGTGTATCGATGTATGATGGGGTTGACCGCACGATTGACAGCGTTTCTGCGAGTGACAATTACGAACCAAATGCGACCCGAGACAATTGAAACAGAGATTTTTCTGCATGACGATTTCGCGGCACTGATCGGCGCTTTTTGAGCGATAATCCGGACACGACGCGATATAGCGAGGTCCTTCACACATCGAACACGAAAGTGATGAATTTTGCGCGGCGCTCGTCGGTGGTGCGCTCTCATTAACTGAATTGGCGGTTACTTGGTGGGATTTCGCGCTTGATTGCTGTCTCGGATTAGCGGGAGGAGTTGACCGAGCGTTCGCATCCTTTTTCTGTGGCGCGAGACGTTCGATGGCTTCTAGAGCTCGTATGCGACACAATAGAAAACTTTCGAGCTCTCCAAACAGCACGATTTCTAATTCTCCTCCGATTTTTTTTTTCCCAATCTTTTAACGATTCGGGATCGAGTTTCCGCGATACTAGGAATACCATCATCGGATCCCAAGTTTCTGTACGACAACCGAGAGCCTTGAGCGCACCGGTCGCTTCTTTTACGTCACCGAGTAGTGATTTTAACCCCGCGGACGACTCTTGCGAGAGTTGGCGAGCAGAAAACAACGCGGCGAGATGAGTGTCTATGAGCACCCGCTTGTTTTCATATCGGGTCACTAACGTTTCCCACGCGCGAACGAAATTATCACCGGTAATAGATATATTTTTTACGAGTTGAGCTGCCTCACCTGATAAACTCATTTTCAAGTATTGTAGCCGTTCGACATCTGATAGCTCGTTGTTGGCGCTTACCATAGAGGTAAACAAATCTCGAAACGGCGTCCATTCGCTGTACGACCCCGAGAACCGTGGCAGATTTATACGAGGAAGCTGCCGAGAGCTCGGTGCGGGACTGGCGGTCACCGTTGGTGTTGATGTTTCTTTCTTTCGCATGTCCTCGTAAATGTTGTACATTTCTGCCGACTGATTGAGTTAGAGCTCTTCACATTGGTCGTACAGCTCTGTCTCGAAATATGGCAAGCATTTTCGTTCTTCTTCGTGATTCGTTTGGAATTTCTTCCAATTCGTTGACAAAGCCTCCATCCTTGTTTTGATGTGCGCGGGAGTTCTTTTTGCGATTTCTAATTTCCCGAGATTCTTCATAGCCCGACTGATGACTCCGCAAAGATCACCTTGCCTTGCGATGATCTCGGCCACTGTTTGAGACATCGTGTTAGATTGCTCTTCAGTAAACACAAGACACGTCGGCTATGCCGGTAAACTCCTGAGCAGTGCGATAGTGATAGAGTCAGCGCGTCACGATAGCCCTTGACGCGTAATCGCACTAAACGTTAACGCGACGCGTTTATCGATGAGATAAATTTCACGAATTTTACGAAAATACCACAATTCCACGACATCCGGCTCGAAGGACCAGAAAAAATGTTGAGATTTCAGAGAGTGTCGTGGAAGGTGGCGGAGTCTTTGTGAAAGGATAATGCAAAGATAGCTGATATAATTGAAAAAAAAAACAGTTGATAAATTTATTCCGGAAATACAAGGTCTTACTCGACCGGATTCTTGAGACCGACTGCTTTCGTCGTTTCGGCGACGAGAGCAAGAGCGTTACCGAGTGTTTGAGTGTGTATGTATGGGTGTGAAAAGGTAAACAGTGGTCGAGCTGTATCGGAACCACCGACAGCGCGAAGTCGCCCGAATATTCTTCGAGAGACGAAATAATAGTGTCGCCTGACACGCTATCGATGGTTGCCGAAACACATGTGTACAATATAATCATCACGATTCCCAAGTAATCGGCATCATTCATTCCTTCGTTAAAGTACACAACTGCGAGTGTAACTACGAAAATGTGTGCGAATGTTACGCTGCATCGTACGCAATGATTCGGCCATGTATTTTGACATCAATTGTACCGCGGAAATTACTGCACACGTTCCAGAGATCGTTCTGGAATGTACGGACATGGCAGAACAGGCTGTCGCAATTCACGTTGAACAGCTTGTGACAATCTGCTTCATGTTAAAAATTGTCGATACACAAAAGATGTACGTAAGCCTACCGGCTAATTCTATCGAGGTAGAGTGAACTTCGGTACGGTAGTTAGTTCCGACATTTCAACTCTCTTTTGTGCAAACTTACGATGGTCTTATTTTATTGTAAGGAGTTTCAGTCCAAAGTTATAAACTGGAGTAGGCCGCCTTATTAACGCCCCTTGAATGCAGCTCTTGGACCGATAGCGTATACCGTTTGCGATCGGGTTTACTCAATGCGTGTAAGCTGACGCTGGTCTCAACTTCGTCGACCTCACATCTCCGTCGCTCAGTCAGATCATTCGCGATCGGCTCAATTCTATATTACTATGTATGCATGTATAGTTCAGACGTCTTTTGTTTAGCTGCGATAAGCTTTCTATTTTATCTGGCCTCGTTGGGCTTTCTGCTTTTTGTTGCCTTATTGGGCTTTTTCCGATTTGTTGCCTCGTTGGGCTCTTGTTTTCTTGCTGCCTCATTGGGCTTTTCGTTTTTTGTGGCCTCGTTGGGCTTTCTGCTTTTTGTTGCCTCGTTGGGCTTTCTGCTTTTTGTTGCCTCGTTGGGCTTTTTGTTTTTTGTGGCCTCGTTGGGCTCTTGTTTTCCTGCTCTTCTTCCGTTGTACTATCGTCTATGTCTGTATACTTATATTTCGTTTCAGTATCATCTCGTTTCCTATGTTGTTTGCGCGGTTGTCGTTTACTCTCTTCGTCGTCCGTTGTATCGGTTGGACGTTTTTTGGAGAGTCGCCATTGTGGCTCCGTATTTTTCTTTGAGTTCAGCTCCTCAACCATTTTTTTTATTGGTTGCATAAATTCTCCTTCGTTTTCCGATAACTCGGTGATTGATGTTTCGTATCTATTATTAAATCTTTTGTTTTGGCTACACTCTCGGTTTTTTGTTTTGATTTTGTCTTTTTGGGTGGTTGATTTGTTTCTTGTTGGGTTTGTTTCTTTTGTTCCGTTACTAGTTCCATTGATTCGTCAGAGTCTGATTGGTATGTTATCTGATACGCGGCTTGGCTGTCCTCCGATTCGTCGGTCGACAGTTCCCAGGTGATTCGTTTTTTCCTAGGCGGTTTCCAGAACCCGTGTCGGTTGTTGATCGTCCGCGAGTTTGATGCGACGGTTCGGGAGACAGTTTTTGCTTTTTTATCTCCTGATGTTTTGCGTTTTCAGATGAACTCTCCTCGCGTTGCCTGATTGGCATGATTTCTGCGGGGTTTCTCGAAAGAGCGTCAGCAACGACGTTCAATTTTCCGCGTTTGTGTACGATATCGTATTCGTATCCGTTCAGGATTATCTGCCATCGTTGTAGCTGTTGCGGGATGTCGGGTTTGTTTTTTATATACGTTAGTGCTCTGTTGTCTGTGACAAGCGTGAACCGTTTTCCGTATAGATACGTTTTAAAGTATTCTACCGCATTCACTATGGCTAAGAGCTCTTTTTTCATCGCGTCATACGCGATCTCGGTAGTAGTAGTGTACAGGGCTGGGGAGACAGGGACCATCTGTTGTTCCCCCTCCACCCCCCTGTCTGGCGCCATCCCCCCCCCCCACCCCCGTCTGGACCGGGATGCTGTAGCGGGCCCAATCCGCGCATGTGTGCGAGTGGTGGGGGTATTTTTTCGCGAGAGAGGGGGCATATGTTCCCCCCACCCCCACATGGCTGGGGAGCCAGGGACCATCTGTTGTTCCCCCTCCACCACCCCCCCTGTCTGGCTCCATCTCCCACCACCGTCTGGACCGGGATGCTGTAGCGGGCCCAATCCGGGCACGTGTGTGTTTAGCGGGGGATATTTTCTCGCGAGAGGGGGAATGATGAAAAATTCCCTGGTCCGTGATTGGTTGAGAAATTTTCCCCGAGCTCTGATTGGTTGTTGAAAATTCCCCGAGCTTGGCCAAAGAGTTTTCCGGCAGCTCTCCAAGAATTACCGATCTACCTTAAACTGTAATATTATTCTACAGTCGGTAAAGTCGCTTTCTATATTATCATACCCTAATGATAATATCTTACCGACAATAAAAAAACACATTTATTAGAAAAAATATTCGTTTATTTATTCCAGATTTTTACATGTCGCCGTTTCGTGGTACAATGTTTAAAGATCTGTTATGTGTGGTGGTGATGGTGGTGTAGCAAGTGTCAATGTGTTGCTGGTCAGTGGTGACGTCTCGGATCGTTTTAGATCAGAGCGAGGTGTCGTGACTGGCGTTGCAATTGTGGGCGACGGTGACCTTGTATTGGATTCTTCCTCGTAGGCATCCTGTTGACACTGCGAGCATTCTCTCCTGGTCGGCGGGTAACCGTCGAGTTGCGGGCTGAGACCCGATGGAGGCCAATGATCCCTGCAGAGCCGGTATGATGCGACTTCAGCGTCGCGTTGAACATGCTCAGGTAGTTTCGACCATAGGTAAGGGATAGCGTCGCTCCAGTGTCTCAACAGCAGCGGTTTAGGTATATATGACAGTTCCTCCTTGGTGAGTTCCCAAGGGTCCTTGCCGCAGTCGATCACGAGTATCCCACTGATGATATCCATTTTATTGGTGTTGTTAGCACTGCTACGGCTCTTCTCCAAGTGTGCTGGTCCAGGCGTGGAGTTCTGGTTTTATATTACCCAAAGCAGGGGTGGGGGGGATGTATCCATAACGACACAGTCGATTTTTTATGCGGTTTATTAGGTGTATTTACAGGTGGCACCCGAAGCGGGCTGTGCATGTTTGTACACACGAAGGTGTGTGTGTGTTGCCACCCCCTTTTAAAGGAGCCAAACGGGTTTGTTTTACAGATCGCCCTCGACGTTTTACATGTTTAAGTTTCTTGTAGTAACGTTGCACAATATTATCGTTTTTCACCTTATTCTTTGAAAATATCCGACAAAAAGCACCCAGACTATAGCCACGAGACATAAAATCGAGAAACATAATGCAATATTCTCCACATACTTTCGACCTGATTGACTGTAGTGGCTTGGTGTTCCAGTCATAAGTAGTGGTATTTCGTCGTAGTCGATTACGATGCTTGCCGATGAGAGGGGGTAGACCATAGCTGTCGAAAAAGGTGCCGTGTCCATTGTTGTCAACGTAAATGGCGATCCAATGTGTTCCGGGTTGCGTATGATCGTCGGTGTTGACGACTATTGCAGTGGGTCTAGACCAGCGATTCGGGATGCGATCGGCGGGGAAGACTCCTCTCGTCTGGGCTGATACGTGTTGCAGAGCCTCCAGTACTTCCAGACTGTTCATTATAAATACCCTCGTGCCCAGAGTGGGGGCGACGTTTACGGTACTGCGTATGATTACCGCCACGGGATCCAGATGTCGATGGTTGCCGCTTCGGCGGTGGAGGGGGCGAGTGAAGTTTATTACGGTAAAGGGCAACTATTTCCGGCGCAGGTACTGTGCTGTCACAGGTGTTTGGGGTAGCACTGTTGTCAATGGTCGCTGCTTCCTCGACTATATACTCTCTCACGACAGATGCGCGATTGTTATCTTTCGGAATCTCATCATGGACCGTTTTTTTTACATTGTCGCTTGGCCGATCTTTTCTCTTCGCAGCACCAACCGGTTCGGTGTAAATAGGATTCACATCATCCAAAAGTTGAGTCTGAAGCCAACGTTTAATTTTGCCCGCATTATTCAACGCACATTTTGCAGCATCCTCCTTCGATACGCCATGATAAATGCACCATGTATCGTATGGTGGCATGTTCCTGAAGGTGGGCCCCTCGTACTCTTCCAGATTGATAATGTCGCGTCCAAGGACGTCGCGTAAAATCTCTGCTTTTTGTACACCTCGCGTATAGATGCGAAGTGCGTAACGACACATGGCTCTTAGAGCGGCGTAGACTTTACGCAATGGTGTATCACCATCAACCCACTCGAGACCATGATGAAAGCACGTTAGGTGATTATTGCTGGCGCGTACTTCTTTAGGTAACTCGCCAAAGTCGTATGGTGCATCGATCACCCAATGGCCGAAATGATCTCCTTGCAGCGTTGTTACGGCAATCTCTTTGGGCAGAAACTCGCCGTTCTTTCCGTACAGGGCTTGAATATCGACTATAGCGTCCATGATGAAGGTTTGATGTAAACTGTTGTCGAATATACCAAGATCCCACGGTTTAAATACTATTCCGACCGATGCTCAAGCGCGTCCTCTCCGAAAGAGGCGCGACATTCTCATACGTGGAGAGGGTGACTTTTGTCCCCGGTTACCATCTGGCGCTCAGGCACTAAAATCGGTAATGACCTGACGAGCAGAATCAATTTCAATTACGTTATCATATTCGGCATAAAGTACGCAATTTATTGTAGCGTTGAGAGCCCGGGCGAAGCGTACCTCGATTCTCACACTGCCATGTTTCACGAGGTTCCAGTGTGTGAAACAGTTTGCCGATAAATCCGGCGTCAAGTCAAAAGCAAACAGACAAAATCCTTTAGCGTACGCTTCACGGTCAATTTCTAGTCCCTCGTTTTGAAAGTGTATACCCGTGCCCGAAAAGAGCGTGTGGTAACTCTGGACCCAGTTATCGTTTCCGCCAAACTCAGGCTGAAGCGGTTTTCCAGGTATCTGTTGTCCATCAACGTAGAGCGATAGAAAATTTATCGAATGATGTTGGAAATTGAAGGGATTCAGCGTTTTATCGCCGTTGAAAGCCCTGTTGAATACGAAACCGAGTATAATACGTTTCGGTAATTGTCCAAGGATTACATTGTCCAATGTATCACCGATTATTCCACTGTGCATGGTAAAGGATTTAACTTCCACACGTGTTATGGGATACTTTGCTGTCGTCTTTGCCAAAGTCTTGGCATGTGCTATAAGCACTCCAGGGCTAATTTTTGCCCGTCGTACCAATAGACTCACATCGTTAATTTTTATTTTGTGCATCACGCCTTGTATCGGCGCCTCCATAAGGCAAAAATCGTCTTTCGAACGAACGATCCGTAGACGCACTTCTACACCGTTTATCAAAAATTTATCCTGATTGAATACATCACAGTGTAAATGGCCAATCATATCTACAGTCCTGGCGCCTCTGATATACGCTGATCGAATCTCCTGCCCATAATTAATAGGTTCTGTTTTCGTGCCGGGCATCGCCTCAAGGCTACCTGGATTATCTATAAACCATAAACCCGCTGTCAGATGCGAATGCTTTGCCGCTGGGCCGTAATTGAGTAATGTTTCAATGTATGCCCGATACGCATAAGCGTTATTGGGCGGCGCAACGAGCTTTTGGTTGAAAAATACATCGACCTGATTAAAGAGGCTGTGTAGAAAGTTATTAACAGGCGCTACTTTGTATGGCGATTCAGCGTTGGCCAGTACTTTCAGTTTTACGCAGATCATAGTGTGGGCAAGATCCAAGTACTCGTCGCCATGGCCAGGTATAACAAACTCGATGGGGCCATCGTCCGACAATGAAGAGACAGGCTTGTAATGAACCCATTGAGAGGCTTCTATGGATGTTTGCGTTGGCGGTATAGTGAATAAGTCGAGCTCCGATTTCATACATTCACAAGAGTGCGAATGTAAAAAAGACATGATGTTTAAGCACTTCCGAAAATGTCAGTGATCGTCCTTTTCTTCTTACTCCTCGTATTTTTTCGTCTCTTCGTGACTTTACCCGTGGCTATCCTTCTCCTCTTCTTCTTCTTCGTCTTCGTCTTCGTCTTCGTCGGTGCTGCACGGGTACTTCTCTTTCTTTGAGTTCCGGTGGACCTTTTTCTCGCACAGGTACGCTTGGGTGTACGGCCGGTCAACGACTGCATCGATCGTGTGGCGATCGCACTGTTATAACCAGAGCCCTTCATAAGTAGAGCTATTTTTTCATTGGCTTTGTGTTTCAAATTTTCCCCAGATTCCTTGGCACGCCGACGGATCGATTCCTTAAATGGTACATGATTACCACTCACATCTTCGATAACATGTAAGCCCGCCCGTATGGCTTCTTTTCCCACGGCTTTAGCACCTTTTGTCAGCAGCGGTAGTACACTTCTGAATAGACCGCCGAGAAATCTGCCGATTCCGTGGCCTCGTTGATAAGGTGCGCCCACAAAAACGTTGCCTATACGTCCAGCACCACCGCCGACTTGATTCTCGTAATAAGCCGTATAATGGGCCACCATATTGTCTACGCAACCCGTTTAAAGTGAAGCGTAAGGGTTAACGTTCCGTACTCGAATGCGATGGACTTCCCCAAATGGTCCCTTATATCTATCTCAATAGAGCGAAAGCAATTATTGAGCAAAGGTATATAATTTGACGGTGAGAAATATTTCACCTGTGTCGCTCCGTATGTATACTGAGAGGTATTTAGATTAACGATGCGCAATAGAGAGGTCTGCGTGTCGCCAACCGTATACGGTACACATAGGTCCGTATAGACAAAAAGTTGTTCGGGGAGAGCACGAGCGATACAAGGGGGCATTTGTCCTTCACGTTGAATCCCTCGTATGTAACGTAGGTATACAATCTCTGATGTTTCCCAGTCTTCATTCGGTATTACATTGAATCCGAGTATACGAGCGATCTTCTTATTCATACACAATATATTTTGTGGAGTCACAATTTGTTTCCCACACTTTTCTACCCACTTTTCCCCCTCAATTGCCGCATAGCCATGCGCACTTTTAGCATTGACAAGCTGTATACCGGCTTCGCGCATCCCCGGCAGATTATTTATATTATTCATCAGTTCCGCATGACTATGGTACAGGCCGTGCGGTATATGTCCAATTATCTGCTCTTTTTTGTCACACGGTGTCCACCGAATTTCTGTCTCGTCTGGTTGCAAGTGTATCATTGTGCATGGTATGTGAATTTCTGATAAACCCACAGCCCATTGACCACTCAAAGCTATTTCACGCGAAAGTTGAGTGGTGAAGTGTGTTGTAGTATTATCCGGAAAGTACTTCATGCTGCTGTTACTCGGCAACACGAGATAAAAGTCTTCATCGTTGTGCATAATGCTCGTCCTTGCGACGTTAGGCGCCAAGGTTGTGGGCGTTAGAAGCAGGTATCCAGGAGTTGAATTTCGATGGGTAGCCGACCCAGCTGACAAAGAGTTGTTTCTTTGCGCCACGTCCTTTTGTCCGTAAAACACGATCGATTTTAAATTCTTGATTCTGTGTCATACGTTTCTCGTGCACAGATGTTATTTCTTCGGTGTAAAAGAAACCGTCAATTGACTCGCCTTCGAGATCGCGCAGCTCGTACACCCGTATTCCCTGACGATTTACAACCTTGGTGATGCGAAAAATTTCCTCGCTCCAGTTTCGTTCGTAACCCTTCTCGAAGGTGCCTTTTGTTCTACTGATCCGGACATAATCACCGCACTTGTATTTAACCATAGAGAAGCGTCTTTTTCCACGCTGCTTCATAGAGGCGTTTGTCATATTCTCCAGCGCTTTATCCGCATTGTATAATGTCACAGCGGCCGGCTCCATCTTAATTGACGAGTGTTTGGCATGATTGTATGCGTGAACAAATTGTTGAAGTATATCGATGTAGCGTCGTGTATTTCGATGTGTGAAATAGCGCCACATTCGTTCTTTGAGTGTACGATTGAAGCGTTCGACAATTGCTGCTTTTATGTCAGGGTTGCGTGTAACCCTAAAATTGATATCACTTTTCTTGAGAAACGTCTGTAGCTCTTTACCGACGAATTCCTTGCCTTTATCGGTCTGTAGACAGACGGGCAAGCGGTCGTCGCTGCGTTCAAAAATTCGTGTAAATGCTTCTTTGACGGCGCGTACGGTTTTATCCTGCAGTGGCTCGACCCAGGCGTACTTGCTCAATACGTCAATGACCGTGAGCAGGTACGAAACATTGTCATTGTAGCTTCTCAACGATCGTAAATCTACGAGGTCGGCCTCCCAGACATCGTCTATATTAGTAACGTTATAGAACAGGCGAGGAAAGCGACGACGAATGGGTTTATGTATAGTGTAAGCGTCCTGTTGGGTCAACCAGTCGTAAACTTCATCCGATTTATTTTCTTTATTGATTAGGCGCCTTGCTCCGGCATAACCTGCAGGATGCGATGGATCGTAATACACTTTTTCGAACGACATATTTCTCTCCCACGCACACGCCCACCCACGGGGTAATTCAATTTACAGTTTAAGCCAACGGACAAATCCTCGCGATGCTTCGACGAGTTTTTTCTTTTGTCTTTTGGCGAAATGATCTACGCTGTCGGTATAAGTAGACTCTTTGGCAGCAGCTGGGACAAGGCGTTGCTTTTCGTTGTTCCCTCGATCGTCGCCGTTTCCGTCGTCGTCGTCGTCGTCTTCGCGGCGTTTGCGTGCAATATGCGTATTCCCCATATTCCACAACATGTCGTTTCCGATAAATGTGCGGGGTACAGAGACAGCACGAAGGCCCTTGATAAACTGTGCTCGTCCACTAGCTTTGAAGTTTTTTCTAGCCCGTACTGCATCGTTAACGAGATCGACAATATTCGAATTGGGTATGAGCATGCCGTCTATCGTCACACGCCCTTCTCTGTCCCACGTGACGCGCTGCGATGCCACCGGCGAGTTACGCAGATAGTTCGTGAGCGCTCTTGCTTGACGTCTATACATGTCAGGTACACTGTTTACGATCACGGTCGGACTAAAATCTTCATTTTCCGGCTGTAGTTGTTCGCTTGTTGTCGTTGGTAGTGCGCCAGGTATGGCCGAATCCGTCGTACCGTTTCGGGCATCAACGAGAAATAAATATCGTTGCAGTACCTGTAGATACTGTTTCCACCTGGTAGCGTCGTCAGGATATTTTTTTGAGTGTAAAATATCGCTAAGCTCAGCGTCGAGACGTGATACTGGATCACCTGGTGTCTGTACAGTTGTCTGATCAGCTGTCGGTGCGGAAGTTCCGCCGCCGCCGGTCATCGGTTCTTTCCACTTCCCTGCCTCTTCGGCCGGTACTAAAATCATTTTCTTCGCGTGCTCCATAAGATCTCTGGGGGGGACTGCTGACTTTTACGATTGGTGCTTTTCACTAAGCCCCATTACCTCCTTCACCTTTGCCTCCAAACAGCCTACTAAACAAACTTGTGATAATCGGCGCTAATAAAAGTGGTAAAAATGCCCCACAGCCTTTCTGCATCATAAGACGTTTCTTCGCTCTCCAATTGTACTTTCGTCGTTTACGTTCGGCGGCGCCACCAGCGCGGCCTTTCCCACCGCCTCGCTGGCCCGTTTTAACGGTTGCACGACAGGGCACTAGTTGACGCAGTACATTCTTATATCTTTTTAAACGGTTTTTCGCTCCTGCTTTAAGCTGTACTACGCCGTGTAAAACGTTTAAGGCACATTCGCCTATACACTTGATCAGAGACTCATCGGCTGTGCGCAGTATGGCCCGTTGCTGCTCTTTACTTGAGTGACAGAGAGCATTGAGTAGAGCAGCGTGGCGTTTACCGATCGGCGGTCGTGCAGAACACTGTCCGGTTTTCTTCTTCTTATTTCCAGCCATGATGCGACGATGTTTGCGCATCTCGTACGATTTCACAACTGATGTTAGAATTGTTCTTACATTATCCTAAATACCTTCATTCAACTCAGTTGACGTAACGCCCGTTTATTCTTCGGTACGTAGATGTGCATGTGAGGATCGTCGGGGAATATATCTGTACGGCACCGAAAAATATCCGATGTGGATTGCTTGAGATCCAACAGTAGATAACCATGCGGTCGAGCTGTCGCATCGTGATACGCCTCTGTCAAAAACCGAGGTGCCTCAGGGTATACTTGCCTGGCTAGATGTTGAATTTGTGCTCGATCGCGAGGGTTTTTAAATATTACAATATAATTCGCGTTCAGAGAGATATCTCGTTGACCGTGTCCTTGATGAAAAATATTTTGCGTTATAAAAATAACACTGATATTTTTGTGATGGCTACCTTTCGTGAAAAGATCTACTATCGTATTATTCGATGATTCTCTCATTAAATCGTCGATAATAATTAACTTTTTCAAATTATTGTCGTGTGAGTAATCCTCCGGTTGCGGCAGGCCCTCGTGCAGCTCGATCTTAATATTTCGGTTCACTGGATCTCGATGAGAATTTCGCAATAGTTCGGCCGTATCGGAATCGAGATTGTCTCCGTGGTAGAATATTACGCGATCGAATACCGTGTCACTCATGGCCGTTAGATTTCGTAAAAATCTCCGCACGAAAACTGTTTTTCCACAGCCTGTTGGACCACAAATTAACGATGTCCACGGATGTTTCCAACGCACGTCCATTTTCCACGTGTTTCCTTCGGTTGCGATACGCTTAAACTCGGAATATAAGCTTCTCGGCGGCGGCGGCGGCGGCGGCGGCGCGGAGGACACACGTCGCCATAAGCTTGTACGACGTGTGCGCGGCGGTGGTTCAGCTAGTACAGGCCCGTTCGCTCGCACCATCAGCTTATGAGCGAGCGAGCGTGGCGATCAGCTCTTATGCCGCGGTCACATGCGCGCCATAAGCTTATACGGCGCATGTGGTGCCGCCTAGCTTATAGGGAAATAATTTTTAAACACATACGGGAAATATGTTAAAATGTTATTTATTATTAAAGAATAATTCGCACATATTTACATGTTGACAGGAAATATTTTTCATATAAAATATGTTCAGTTTTATTTTCAATCGTTATGCAGCGTGTATTTACAATAGTGTTACTTAACAGTACAATATACAATACAAGTAGACGGCAATATTTAAAAAATCTGTAAATCTTATAGAATAAAAATGCTACAATTAATTTATGATACACATTTACAAACATACTCATTAATCACACACACACACACACATTAATATTTATTATATACACATTATAATACAGATTTTTATACGCTATATATATACATTTGCAAATAACTTAAATTATTATTATTATTATCTACATGAAACGACAGCGATGACGACGACGACGGCGACATTTGTATCGGTATACAAATTATTCTTTGAATCCGAACGGGAGCGACAACGTATGTGTTAGATGCCGACGTTTATGACAAACAACACGACAGGTTTTGGACAATTCGCGGGTTATAACAGCGTGAAGCGCCGTTCGCTGGATAGATGTAAAATTTAATCGTATCGATTCGTCATTTTCGCAGGGTAAATCGGCTTCGATCATTCGTCGAATCGAGTTAAAATTAACTTTCCGAGCGTTAAGGTAATTTAAACTCAGACCTTTCACCTTACATTCTGTTTTAATCACCTCGTCGGGCTTCGCGCTATTTACGACCTGGTAGCCGTAAAATTTGGGGCCTCCGGAGACAAACGACTTTATGTAGTCTGTAGGCTCCTTCAGCTCGCTGGTCATGTCACCAAGGAAGTTGCCGAGCGGTGGTGACCATTCGCCCTGGCGACCCGTGCTAACATAAATCACCGAATCGGTGTCGTAGTACAGCACTCGTCGCCCTAACCGTTCGAGATAATTGTACAATTTTAACCGGGCCTGAGCTGTTGTGTAAGCTGCGATTACGACGCTCGTTTGTGAAGATGGTATTACGGCCTCATCTATGGATACCCAATTCGCGTACAAAACATCATCATTCACGGGGAGTAACCGTCGCACCTCCTTATCGTTATCCCCCAGAAGCAGTAGCAATTGCTCGCGATTGTTTATTACCGTCGTCTGCGTTAAATTGTCCCGTTGACCGAATTTACCCCAGAACGAGTTCAGGCATAGCTTCGCAACGGATCGTAGACCCGGGTTTTTGCAGATATTGTCCGGATCTAGGCGTATACCCTCAGCGCGCTCGTAATCTTCGATATATCGCGCTCGCGAGTCTGCATCGGTGCATTCGGCAGGCCAACCGCTGGCTTCCTGTTTGATCTTTAAAAAAGTATTTATATATTCGGCAAAGAGACCACCGTCGCGCGTTACCGGATCGTATTGTGTCATCTCGTAGGCCCAAATAATAAAAACTTTTATGACTTTGTAGCCGACTTCGAGTGCCTTCCGAACCTCGTCCACCACCCAGGTACCTGTAAACACACGCTCGTCTACGTCTTCATGCGGACAGGCCGATTGAATTTTTTCCTCGGTGCATGTACGACACAGCGCGAACAACAGCTTCTGATGCATCCGTACGGGTAAGACGGGATGAAAAAGATCACGCGGCGGTAAAACGGTGCAGCGTATCATACCGTTGACCGTTGTGCCCAGAGCTTCGTACGATCCTTTCAACAGATCGTCGCACTCTGTATCCACATATATCTTCGGGTGACCCTTCGGAAAGCGTCCCGTTTTCGATATGTACGGATAGAGTGAGCAAATGTCGATGTAGTTAATCTTTTCACCGTCTGCAACATCGTACACCGTTACGGTGTTACCCGTACGGCCACCGTAAAACCCGTCGCGAGGATTTAAACTTTCAGACGATAGACGAGGATGGTTATACAAGAACTCGCTGATCGCGGGATTGATATGGCGGAGCTCTTCAAACTCGCACTCCCACATGACTTCGAGCTGATAACCGTGAGCAAGAATCTTCGAGTCCGTCGCTAGAGTACGTTCGTAACGGTTCTCGTACGACTCTTCGTTGGCACGCGTCGGCTTCGTACGGTTCTCGGGGAAACAGCGCGGACAACCGTGCCAATAACACCCGTGAAATTGGAAGACAAAGCGATCGTCCTCCAGCTGTAGATAGCCGTCAACGAGGGGCCCTTCAGGTAGCCTGAACTCTCGGGCTCGACCGGCGTGAACGATCTCATGCCCTATACAGTTCTCGACCCATAAAAGCCACTCGTTGGCCTGCCGTGAATGACGATCCGCAAGTCTGTAACCACCGTTCGGTATGAGCCCAATCGTCCGCGGAACCAAAAAGTTTCGTCTAAATACTTTCGAGCACGCCGACGCGATTGTCGCGGCCTCCGTAAACGGACAAACATCGCCGGCCTCGAGGAATATTTTCCGAAACTCTTTACAGGCCCGCCTCAATATGTCGACGTCTAACACGCAATACTTTTCGATTTCGGTTTGAAAATTGAAGAGTTCACCGGAAGCTGCCCTCTCCGTGTACCACTCGTAAAAGGCATTGCGGTCATCGTGACTCATTGTGTCGGGCGAGTAATATTCCGCGGCGGGTAGTGGACCACTGAATTCCTGGTTCTCCAACGTATTGAACAGGTGCGGAAAGTATCCCTTTTCCATTTTATCCTTAAATCCGAAGGCTCCCGGTAGAGCGCTGAGTCGCATATGAAAGTAATTCATACTATCGATGAACACCGTACGCCCTATACGCATCGATATTATAGAATTCCCCGTGAGAATTAGTTTCGGTAGACCGAGATCACTACAATGCTCGACAACGTAACGCAGTATAAATTGAGCATCGAAGGCCTTCGCGTTATGCGCGATGCAGACTATCTTTCGGAACGATGTTGCGCGACGCACCGCAAGATTGATCAATTCAGCGATCGGCGAAGTTCGGAAAACGTGTTGACGTACGCCACACCAACTGCAGACGCTACCTGGAATAATATTGTCCACATCGGCCAGACATATTTCGCACAACTGTTGTGCCACGCAAAGTGTAACAACGTGCTCGCGAGTGTTGTCGTCCGGACTAGCGGTGTAGCGTTCGTCTTGACGCGTCTCGAAATCGTAGAAAATGAACAATGTTCTCGGATGCTCTTCGGGTTTCGACAGTTTACGATCTGCCAGCGGTTGCATGTAGCATTGGTCGTTATACCCGTGCACACTCCGGCATAGCTGACAGAACGTTTTACCGCATTTGTGCGCTTTCTGCGTGGCATCGAATAATTTTGTACATTTTTTACAAAATCGAACTGTCTCGCAAACCGATTTTCTTTCCGAATTACGCGTATTGATACGGGCTTCTCGAGGTTTGAGATGGTTGTCGAAACACGTCGCGTTGTGAAAAAATCTGTCGCAGTCCTCGCATTCCCACCCGTCACCGGCGCTTTCAGTATCGCCGTTATCAACGGCTGGAACAGAACACGGCGGTGACGCATAGCAACGCGGGCACTTGCTCGTGCATTGATGTTGATGGAGAAATCGGTAGGATACATTGCAAGGGGTACAGTAGTTCCGTGCACCCCCTGCAGCGAGAAGATTTGTGATGGGAGAAAAATGATTCTCCTTTTTAAAATACGCGATGTTTATGGTCAAGCGTGGCGACGTGTTTTCGAACCGCGTTTGTCCATCGAAGATGGGATCCGCTCCGCTGCCGAGAGAAGCCCATTCATAAACGCGTATAGCTACCCTCGATGCCATAAAGTGTCGTTGAAATACCTCGAACTCAGCGGGGCCACAACCCTGTGCCGGGACTACCGCGCGAGCCGCTTTCACGAGTTTTTTTGCCTCGTCTCGCTGGAGCTTCGATTTTTTATGGCGTATCCGCTCATAAAAAATTTTCGACTCCGCGCTTCGATCGACCTTATTTCGCGCATTAGCTAGAGCTACCACGAGCGACCGAGGGAAACACAAATTGTCGGTGTTCCCTATTAAAATGACGGATCGATTACTAATGATTTTACTATCTAAGCCCCCCGTGCCATTGACCATGTCGACGTAAGTCACCGTGAAAACAAGCGAGTCGTAAACCGAAAGAATTCTCGCACTCTGGTTAACGCTGCACAGAAGATCCCACAATTGCTCGTGGTTGAAGCGCCATACGGGTCTCAGGGATATCCCCGCTACACCATCCGTCATACCCTGAGCTTCAAATGCGATCCCGATACGGTCATTTGGCGAATTACCCGTCACAAAGTGCGCGTGGATGTCCCGTATGGCGTTTCGTATCCACGAGATTGGATTGATCCCTTCAGGCGGCGCGACCAGAGAGATCTCGGTTTGTCGCGACTTGATCTTAAAGCGCCTCGAAATATGCTCTTTTTCTTCGCCTAATATTTTGAACCGGTGACCCACGGGTAAAATTTGGTCATCGTCGTCGGCATCTACGCCCCCGTCGTTCGCGTTATTGACTCCGTCGGCGTCGTTCGCGTTACCGGGAATGTTTTCGTTGGACGCGTCGTCATCGCTGTCGTTTCTTTGCCGCGCTACATTTCTTAAGTCTAAACTAACGCCAGGTTCCTTAGAACCTCCGCCTGTCTGCGGCTGCTTAAAACTAGCACTCACCAGCTCGGCTACTACCGCTGCAGCCTCCGCCTCCCATGAGGACGGTAGCAGTGATGCCACTGATGATGATGATGATGATGATACTGGCGATGATGATGATGATGATGATGATGATGATGATGATGATGATGCTGATGATGATGACGATGATGCTGATGATGATGATGATGATGATGATGATGATGATGATGATGATGATGATGATGATGATGATGATGATGATGATGATGATGATGATGCTGATGATGCTGCAGACGACGGACGATCTGTACAAAAGAAATAATTATTAAGTATAATGTGAACGCCTATGGTAATATATATATATATATATACACGGGAGCGGCTACTAATTACGCACTCTATATTTCGGGTAAGCCCGCTCGAGACTCGCGAATGCGTTCGATGATGAGGTCCTCATCCTCATCATAGTCGTCGGACCCTTGGCCGATTTCGCCAATTGAGTCGTACCACACGGCCTGCTCCAAATTGTACGGCAGGTAGTGGTAGTGTGGTACGAGGTCGACGGATCCCACGTCGACATCGTCATCCTCTTCATCGTCAGAATCCGCATGGCCATTTTCACCGGCCATGACTGGATTAACGCGCGGCTGCTCGAAAGGGGCGAGGCCGTTGTAAACGAGGGACGGTGGTATTGCCCCGCTGAAGAAGCCCTGACCATGGATGTACAGGAGTCTGCCATCATGGTCGTATACCCACTGCCGTGCACCTGAGGTTTAACAAAATAAAATGTTAAACTACTCAAAGGGTGCGAAGGTTCGACGCAGCGCGTATATATATATATATATATAGAGAGAGAGAGAGAGAGGACGATAAAATAAAATATATAGGAAATAAAAACTTACCCAATTCGGGTGTCGGGAAGCGTTGCATCCGGACAACTTCCCCGTTGAACACCGTCTCAGCGTCGGAATCGTCGTCCTCTCCCTCAGGGTCCGGTGATGCTGGAGGGCCCATGTGGATGACACCATCCGGGCCATCGTCGTCGCTGTCGTCGTCGCTGTCGTCGTCGCTGTCGTTGTCGGCCTCATCGTTGTGCCTGGGTGGCTGCGGATCGGGCGATGCCAGGTACTCCCCGCGGATCACTCGGGGCCCTTCGACCTCCATATCTTCGTCGTCGCTGCTTTCCGACGGCTGCGGATCGGGCGACGCTGGAGGCTCCACGTGGATGACATGATACCTGTCATCCCCATGCTCATCATCGCCGCCCGTCTCGAGACCGGAATCGCTATCCGTCTCGCTCCAATGCTCGGCGTCATTGACCGGATCTGGCGATTCCGGGCTCTCCAACTCGTCACCATTGTCGGAAGCTGGTGACTCGGGACTTTCCAAGTCCTCATCGTCGTCGTTGTTGTCGTCGTCGTCGTCGTCGTCGTCGTTATCATCGGCACCATTGTCCACGGCAGCAGCGTTATCGTTGTCGTCGCCGTCGTCGTCGTCCTCGCTCTCCGTGGCCGAGCCTTCCAGCTCCACACCCCGTTCGGCGTTCACGTACCGCGCCATGAGGTCACGCACAACATGAAGATGCGCGCCGCCTCTTTCCCGAACAACCTCGACAGCAATTAAAATTGCATAGTTCGAGTCATCGAACGCGCTATGCTCATACGCACGTCCGATGACCCGCACAGCTAATTGGCGGAGTATCGAGCGGAATTCGCGTTGGGCCTCCTGGAGATTCATCGTTCTCAACCGTGAGTCCCAACGCAACGTACACCGACGAGCAATCACGGCGCTCCTAATTCGCGTTAAAGCTACCGTCTTGCGGATAGCTTTAATAAGAGCACGTGCGCGATAGCACTGCATTTCCTCTCGCTGATAAACACAACAAAACACAAAACGTCGAAACTCGCAGGTGCACACACACACACAAACACACAGTATTCAAAAACTGTGAAAACTGTAAACTTTGCACAGTGTAAACTTGACACTTGTACAATACGCAAAACACTTAAAAATCGGTAAACAGAACAACTGGTCCACAAGTACCGTTTAATTGTTTCGCGACAGAGCCGATTACACGAAGTGTTTCGGGTGACTTCTCGACAGAGAATTGAAATAGATTCAAGTTTCGAAAGACTTTATAGATTTTGTCTACGCCCTACTACATTTTCTTGCTTTCCTCATTGGTGGCGGTTAAGGTCAACTTTGGGATGACGCTAACTTCGGTAACTATTAACGCCGAATTTCGCTGGACATTGTTTTCACTTTCTCGGTGTTTTTTCATCTTGAAGACACCGTAACGAATTGGCTGCAAATATCAAGACGACCGTCGCGTAGGTGGTTCTATTGTCTCGTAGGCAACCCTTGTGAAAAAAGTATGGACGCGCCCACCCGTTGTAAACATAAAACAATACTACCTCTTTTGGCGCGAGCTCGACGCTGGATGGTCAGAGCTACCCTCGATACTTTCTCGCTATTTTTATGACGCTAGCAATGGGTGGTCGAACCTTTTCACGAATATACCCAAACAGTTGAAAACGCCGAGTGCAAGCCTTCATAATCCGAAGGCTTGTGAAACAGATGTATATCTCTCAGATTTATATCCGACTTCTTCCAAAGGGTGTATACACGTTACGCACGTATTGTAAGCAGCATCCGCTACCTCCCGATGAAACACGGGAAACGCTGTCGAGTGACACCGCATTACCTGCACACCTCTGCCGATTTCTATAGACGTTTGTTCCGAAACCGATCCTGCGACCACGACAGCAGGTCACCGGTAACCCTTAAACTGACCACATTAAGGTAAACAAGTGTTCTTTGTTCCGACAGCCATCTATTTTGATTTTTACGACTGACAGTTTCTACAGGGTGACCGTCGCAATTTTATCTTTAATCAATGCACCAGTCGTCGTATGGTGCCACTCGTACAACGACCCAAAAGAAGATCGGTATCTTTTCTTCGCTGTGAATATTAACAGATGTTACTAGTCGTTTAAGCATGTGAACATTCGATCGGTTGATCCATGGACAGTCTGTCGATATGGCATGCACCTGTTTACTAACTAAAACCGGCTCTCCCCTCTTACACATGTGATATTAGCGACGATACTAGCGCCACGGTCTCCCAGAAACGCATATAAACGTAAGATACTATGAAAATTCGGCAGTCGGGCCCGTGGACCCAGTACAGATAGATTTGAGTATAAGCTCTCGAGTTTCTTTTCCCCTGATTGCATCGTAAAGCCAAACCATTGTTTAAGATGAGTCAAGCTATCGGTGTTAACGATCTGCGAGACAGCGATCTGCGACCAGAAACCATGTATCGTATACTGTCGGACGACGAAAAGAAGCGCCTTGAAGCACCGCTAGTTCTCGGTACAATGTATACACTCAACCCGTCGGAGACGAAAAAAGTTAACATCGGCCTACAGCCTCGTGCCGACGGTCAAATACAGCCGATCGTAAAACTTCAGAACAATACCACGGCTGGCGGTATTGTCTTTGAATCGGAGGGTTGGCATTTACTGCAAACAAAACTACCAGCTATTTCGAAGTATTTCGCGGGTAGCCAGAAGATCGCCTGGGGTTCGAGCTGGCGCACACCGTCACCCATACGCATCGGCGATTGTGAGATAATCTACACCTCGAGTTACGGTGCCAAATCTATCGTGTTTGACCGCCCTGTCGAAGAAAACACCATGGCCCAGGACGAGGAGTCGCAGCAGGATCCTGAGCCACCAACGAAGAAACGGAAAAATTATTCACCGGCTGTTGTGATGCAGAAATCATCGTTCGATGGTCTACTCAACGTACTGGTGTGCGTCGATGAGCGGTTCAGACGCCTACAACGCAATGTCACACATGTGGAGAAGTGTGTGAAGGTGCTGTGCGCTGAATTACTGCTACATATCCCGGCCGAGGAGGAACCCGAAAAAATCGATGAGCTACGTGTCAAAGAATTGATGAAAAATAATTTCAAGTCTTTGAAAGAAGCCGTTCAACTTCGCTTGGATCCAGCATTTGTCGAACTCACATTCGACATAGTTTTCTTGGAACTATCTGTACTGTGTGGTGCGTACATCGCAAACCAATTGCGAAAAGCACTTGCTGCTAAAAAGAAACGAGCGCTTGAATAGCGGTGTTGCCCTGTGCGTGTAATTATATATCAGTATTATTATTATCATTTGTATACCTTTAAGATTAGTCGTATTCACATTTCCGTAAACATTTTTTTACCCATTCGTTAGTATTCTAAGCAATTGAGCCCTTGCCCATTATTATAGCTAGATGTACACGTATTCAGTAATACTAATCGGCATTTCTTCGTCAGTCTCTCGGCATTATAAATATATATGTATCCATATTTTGTCTTCTTTGTACGATGTATTGTAATCCTAATTTATGGGGGGTTGGGAAGGTACATAACGCATAAGTAATTAATAAACTGATATAACCGATAATTGCGTTTCTCATTCACCATAAAATACCAACAAAAATCAATCATCCTGAAAATCCTCGTTTTATAGTATTCAAGGGAAAACCACCTGATTTTACAGGCTTCTGAAAAACATAAATAATAATATTCTTAACAATTAATATTGTTACTGAAGAGCTCTGAAATCGGTCAGCCAGTCGGAGCTCAGGGAAATTGCTTGGACCAATCCGAGCCCGGGGAAAATAAGGGGACTAATCATAGACCAAGGCATTTTTAATTAGTCCCCCTCTCGCGAGAAACTATCTCCCCCACCAAACACACATTCTCGTGCGAGGATTGGGCCCGCTACAGCATCTCTGTCCCAAAGGTGGTGGAAGGGATAGCGCCAGACAGGGGCGATGGAGGGGGGCAACAGATGACCCCCTGTCTCTCGCGAGACACTACTCCCACCACCCACCTTCATACGCGCATTGGGCCCGCTGCAGCATCCCGGTCCAGACGGTGGCTGAGGATAGCGCCAGACAGGGGGTTGGTGGAGGGGGCAACAGTTGGTCCCTGTCTCTCGCGAGACACTACCCCCACCACTCACCTTCACGCATGGATTCGATCCCACTACAGCATCCCGTGGGGGTGGTGGAGGGGGAACAACATATGCCCCCTCTCTCGCGAAAAAATACCCCCACCACTCGCACACATGCGCGGATTGGGCCCGCTACAGCATCCCGGTCCAGACGGGGGTGGGGGGATGGCGCCAGACAGGGGTGGTGGAGGGGGAACAACAGATGGTCCCTGTCTCCCCAGCCCTGTACACTACTACTCTCGGTTTTCTTTAATGCTCTCGAATAGAAAGCTATTGGATGATCGAAGTCACCGTGCTTTTGACTAAGAACTGCGCCTATTGCGTAGTCTGACGCGCCCGTGGTAAGTGTACACGGTTTGTCGAAGTCCGGATACTTTAGGACTGGACGTTCGGTGATCTTTGCCTTCAGATACTCGAACGCTGATTGGCATTCGTCCGTCCACTCGAATTTCTCTGATTTTTTTAGTTGATGGGTTAAAGGAATCGCGATTTTTGCGAAGTCGCGGATGAAGCGTCGATAGTAGCCTGCAAGTGCTACGAATTGTTTAATTCCTTTTTTGTCTTTTGGTGTTGGGAAGTTTTTAACGGCGAAGATGTTGCTGGCGTTCGGTCTGACGCCCTCGGCTGAAATTATGTGCCCTAGGTATGTCACTTCTCGGTTTAGGGAGTGGCATTTTTCGGTTTGTAGCGTTAATCCTGCCGAAGTCAGTCTTTTCGCGAAACTCTTAAATTTGTTTTCGTGTTCGGTGATGTCTCTTGCGTATATTACAATATCGTCCAGGTAGACGAATAGGTCTGTGCCTTGAAGACCGGATAGCACGAAGTCCATCAACCATTGAAAGGTTGCTGGCGCGTTTTTAAGTCCGAATGGCATTCGGTGATATTCGTAATGTCCATTCGGGGTCGAAAAAGCTGTTTTGTGTCTGTCTGCTGGATGCATTTCTATTTGATAAAAACCGGACGCTAGGTCGAATGTTGAGAAATACCGGGCGTTTCCCAGTTCATCTAATATGTCCCTGATGTTTGGGAGTGGGTACGCGTCTGGCGTAGTTTTTTCGTTGAGTTTTCTGAAGTCGATAACAATTCTCCATTTTTTGTTACCTTTTGCGTCTGGTTTTTTGGGAACGACCCAAACTGGAGAGTTGTAAGGGGAGAGAGATGGTTTTATTATCCCCTTGTTTAACATGTCGTTAACCTGGTTTTGTATTTCTCTCTTGTGTACTTGTGGAAATCTGTATTGTTTAGTGTTAATTGGTCTGTCGTCTGTTGTAGGAATTTCGTGTTTGGCCAGTGTTGTGTGACCCAATCGATCTCCGGGTAGGCAGAACAGGTGTTGGTATTTTGAGACCAATTGGAGAACGTGATCTCGCTCTGTTTCGCTGAGGTGATCTAGTTGCAAAAGAGCTTGAAGAGCTTCAAGCCTGCTCTGTTTGTTGAGTTGTACCGAGCGTACTTCGGCACGGTCTCCGTTTGAGAAATCGTGAAGGTCGCTCGGTGTGAAGTTGTCGATTGGTTTTTCGCTGACAATCTCGACTGGTATTAATTCTACCGTCGGGACTATCAGGTTTATCTCGCTATTTTACGCGTTAATTGCGCAAAGGTACGCAATTCCGTTGTTGTTTTTTACTAAAGCGTTACCCATGTAGAGACGTGGGCCTGCGTCGATTTTCGGGATGTATCTGTTACGTCAAGCGTAACGAATAAAATTTCTTTATTATTTCTCCTCACACTAAAACGGGACTCAGAAAATAAAATAAAAAGAAAGGGGCAAAATTCGGTCAGATAACCCGAAATAGTAGAAAGTTAGATAAATAACTCGTTTCTGCCAAAGGATCAACTTGATGAACTCAGCCGGTATAATCAGTAGGCACAAGAGGCTGGTCAAGCTTGACCGCCAAAAATCTAACGGCATGGTCAAACAGATCTGGATAAATCGTGGAAAAGGAAGGCCGCCAAAAATGGTCTATGACCGCTAGCGCTGCCCCTTTTGGGGACGAGTAAAAAGCCAACCCGCTTGAGATACCTCGTGACCGTGTCAGGTACGAGTATCGACTAAACACTCATAGATCGCAGGGATCGTTAGATCTTCTGTACCATCGCCGGGGAACCATTTGGGGGCCCGCAGTGATCTGCCGCTGGGCCGGATCCCCACCTAAGCCAGTCGTTTCGACCGGTTACCTGCGGCTCTATGGAAATCCTTGGGGTTTCCAGCTATCGATAATTATGATTCATAGAGTCTAGCGCCTCAAAGTCTTGAGATTAGAAAGTCACGCCACGGTAGAAACGAAGTACCGCGTTTTTTTTCCTCGAAATCACGAGAGAGAATTTTTGCTACCCTGTCGTTATAACGACTATTACAATAAAGGCGAGGTACAGGAGCCTGCAAACTAGAATGAAGATGAGGAAAAATAATATAGACAGATCAATAATTAAAAATATTTTCAATCCAGGCCTAGAAGGATTAAAAACAATTACGAAATAAATAATAATTTAAACAAAGAAATAATACCTGATTATTTTTGGTTTAGGATAAATAAGAATAAACAAACCATTTCGAGCAACTTTGTTAGACGCAATAAATAATTAATATTAAAGGTAACCAACACTCGTAGAATAAGTTTCAAAAGGGAATTTTAAGAACGTTTTTGAACAAATCATTCGAGTTGCCAGGCGGCAAAATCGCCGGTGCGGCACCACAGGGAGCCTCGCTCCCCTCTACCTATTTCCAACAGGAGAGTTAAACTTTGTTCACAATCTAAATGATCAGTAATACTCATCCAATAATTTTTTTATTGTTTATGAAGTAAGAAATTTAGTTGTTTAAACACCAATTTGATTGTAAATGAGATCCGAAAGATTCTCGTCCCACGTGGAGAGCTGGAACAAGGGTTTAACAGCCCCTTGTTAGTTAATGCAGGAAAGGAAACGTAATGAGCACGAACGTGGGACCAGAATACTGTCGGGAATCTATAATTTTAATCTAGAAAAAGGACAGGACATATATGTACATGTAAATATATATGTATATATATGTTCAATCCAAATAATTGTTAAGTTAACAAAGGGAATAATTCCTGAAACAAATCGACACGTGTAGGCTACTCTCATCCAGAGATACTCGCACCTTTTCAAGAGCATTCAACAAGAATATGTAGGAAGGAATTAATATTAGGAAGGAAAAAAGCACCTCTCGGTCCATCCCATAAAAATATCGCGGCTCAAATCGTCAAAGGGACAACGGGGACAACGGGGACGGCTTGGAGGGAGATGCACGAAAGCCGCGACTTTCGGCGGAACGACGCTAGCGGCGGGTTTTTATCGCGGCAAACAGGATAGCGCTCGATGCTGGCCCCGAATTCTTAGCCAAACGGGCTTGCGCTGGGCCTTGAACGCGACTTCCCTCACCCAGGGAAATGATGAGTCAAGCACCGAGATCCACACCATCTCCCCGACTATCTAACGGTGAAACACCGATCGACGAATCAGAAAACCCTTCTATTCACGCATCACCCCTTTTTCCCCTTACCCATGCACCTTCCTTCCAGTATAGCAAGCCTTTTTAATGACATTTCGAGGAAAAGCACACATGATCAGGGGATTACTCCCACTTATTTTAACCTAGAAAAAGGTATAAAAAGCCCAAAAATTCGGCACTCAGGGCCAGTTACCATCATCCGATCGACGCCGTTGTCATCATTCATTTCGCCAGTTTACGTTTCATTGAACAAAGGTGTCTTTGTTCGATCACGCATCAATTTTTATTTTCGATCACCGAACCTATTGTTCATTCTGTTGTCCGATTGCGATTATTATTTCCAACCAGTGTTCATTTAATTTCATCATCCATTGATAACCATTGTCGAATAATTACCAGCCGAGCAATACCTTTATTAATTCACCGAAAGTTAAGGAAACATCATTTTTGTCCGAACCTCGGGTTCGAGAATCATTGTTTGATTTATTTTGTACCTTTTTCGTGAATTATTTAATCCGAAATAAAACTAATTTCTACCAACGAAATCGTCGAAAGTTCTACGAATTATTCCAATATCGGCGAAATCCAGCAGTAAAAACGTAAGCGACAGACATTTTATTTTACTCTTTATAATCTTTTCTTCTCTACGTTTATCGGGTCATTTTCCAGTGCATGAATTTATTAATTTGTCCTTTCCTAACCCATTCGTCAGTTTTCCTGGAGTAAACCCACCGTCAAACAGACCTTTCAATCACCTTTCAAATCGAAGTGAACATTTTGTTGTTACTTTAAATTCTCCGGAAAGCGTAAATTCGAAAAGGGAGGGATTAGGAGTTCAGAAAACACCCTACGACTTTAGAAACGACAGGCATTCCTGGGGCCCTATCCCAAGCAACTTTCCGCAAGGTTAGGCTTAAAAATGGGCAGTTGTTACCGTGATTAATACCGGGCGTGGTAAAGATCGATTCTCATCGTTCTGACCAGAGAGTGTTAATGGAATCGGGGCAACAGTTGCGTAAAAACTCAGCGAAATAAAATCATCGACAGTTTTGACGTAACAGAATTTTTGGGGGCTCGTCCGGGATCAAAGGAATGTTTGCCAAAAAGGAAAGACCAATAATTAGTATCCAAACATTGGAAAATTATTAATTCTTCTTGATAAATAAAAAATTTTTGTTTATGGGTAAAATTAGAGTAGAAGAACAAAAAACCAGAGACAACAACCGTGTCAGGAAACATTCACAAACCCGGAAAACCAACACGGGAATTGAAATTAAATATTTGTTTAAACCCATAAATTATGAAATAAAATTTTTACACCCGAAGTATATTCCCGATAACGATCCGCGAAGGTTATTATATCTACACAAACTCGAAGAATACACGTACAGAAAACACTTCACTTCAGTCAAAGTGATTTAAAATATTTTCTTACTTTACCCATACGGACACATTTGAGTTTGAAGCACATTAATAAAAAGGAAATAGACCAATCACCATACACTACACATTTTACTCTTTCTCAAATTGATCTGGGGACCAGAAGGGCGGCAATTTGAAGAAATTAACCTTTATATTATCGTATCGTGCGGTTGTTCACAACATACTATACAGATAATAGAAGGAGAACGCACACACACTAGGAACAAAGCCCACATTTTACCCCTTTTTCAAATTGATCTGGGGACCAGAAGGGCGGCAATTTGATTAAGTTAATCCTCGTAGTATCATATCGTGCAGTTGTTCACAACATACTATATTCATAAAACAAGGAAGGTATAAACCACTTACAGACGCGAAACTCAACTACCATACAAAATCTAAGAAACGAACACGTAACAGATATAATATTCAATGGGCCGAGTCGGATTGAAAAAAGTAGTAGAAGACCTTCTCGCTCAAGGAATTAAAGAACAATCTCCGAAGGGTGAAACTTATACTCCACCCACAAACAAGTTGATTCAGTCAGAACTTTTTGTCGCTACGGACAAAGAGGGGGTCTTTTTCGAATTAAGGAAGAAACCAATATTACAGAGCGAAATTACCGAAAATAGTAAAATAATTGAATGCAGGGACGACTTCTACATAATTGTCACCAAATTCGCCATCCCGAAGGAACTACCCGTCCCTGAATCGTGGTTTTAAGCGCAAAAAGATTCCGTAATTGAAATGAATAATTTTCCATGTGGATCACACAAGTATTAAACATCTTCAAGAGCATAATACAAATAAGTTACTTTTACTTTGCGTTCCGAACGGGAATAACTAAACAAACTTGCGGAGTAAAATATATCAACGTCACCCGGCGGAACCGCGTATATCGACGAATTAGACGTGGAGTTTAGGCCATTTAATTTCAAGGAAACGAAACTCGTGTAAAGCGCGGTAGAATCAATTAACAAAAAGACAAAGGACATAAATGAGTTCATCCAATAAAACCGTTAAGGGCGGACTCGAACCTCGGCCTACACGGGCAACGCGGTCAACCACTGTTGTCCCCGATGAGATAGTACATATTTATGTGAGTGAGAAGAAACCAACTAGACCAAACGAGGGGACACCTAGTGAAATAATTGACAGCACATTAGACACCGACAAGGAACAGGTACCCCCGTCGGAAGACCCCGCAAAGGAGCCGGGACAATTAGAGATAACGAAAACCCCCGAGCACAAGACAGTAAAGGAAAAAACAAAGGTAGGAATCGAGGAAGACATAGGGAAGGAAGAAACAGAGGAGGAAGAAACAGAGGAGGAAGAAACAGAGGAGGAGATAGAGATAGAAACAGAGGGAGAACTAGGGGAGGACAACGAGGAAAAATTACAGGAAGAAATAGCCAGTTTTGGAAAAGGTAACAGGGGAATAGAACTCACGGGAGAGGTAGAAGGAAGCCCGGGAGCCCCTCATACCCCTTCGCCAGTAGTAAGAAACCCGGAATTAATCCCCATTCTTTCACGAATAAACGAAAGGCCCGAACTTGCTGAAGCCCCATCATCTGTGGGAAACGCATTACCAAGTGATTCACCGAGACCCGACACGCCCACTACCCATACATTTGACGAGACTAACGACTCGGACAACGAAAGTACAACAACGATAATAGAAGCCTTTTCCGAAAAAGATATCTCTAAATATATCTCATTCGACACCAATACAACCCCCTTTAATCAAACAAACGAAACATATTATACACCCGACGAAATCCCACTAGATACCCAGAGACCCCTGACAGGACTTGAGGCCGCTAAACGCACTCTTTTTACGATAAACGGAACTCTACCAAAAGAAAGTAACGCGAGTTGCAGTAAGTCAAACGAAAACAACGGGGACATAATAGAGACGCCGAAAAACCGACCCATCTCTAAGACAGATACGCCTTTAAAAGAAGACGACAGGGACAGAGATTTACAAAAAACGATAACCGACGAAGAGGAACGAAGGAAAGAACGGGCCTCGAGACTCAACAAAACACAAAAACATATACAGGGCGCTTTTAACCCACTACTCGTACAACCAATAAAAAACGAAATGGCGAACTCAACTTTGAGAGTGTCTCTTAAAGATGCATTAGCGGTCGTACCCACATACGATGGGACCACCACATCCTTGGGTATGTTTATTCAAGGGAGCGACGAAGCTCTCGCAATGTTGGACGCAGGTAGCGAGCCGCATTTGGTGAAAGCGGTACGAATAAAAATAATCGGGGAACCTCGACGGTCCATCATGCAACAATCGTTAGGACCATGAAAGCACTCCATGAATTTCTAAAATGCATTTACGCTCCCGCAAGAAACATTTATCAACTACAAGGAGAACTCGGATCAATTTATCAGAGGCCCGACGAGACGGTCGTCGCCTATTCAAATCGTATTCGCGATCTCGGGTATCGGATATTGGACGCTTATGAATCAGAAAATAACGCCCCAGCGGACGAGGCTTTTAGGAAAAATACCACCGATAGTCTGCCCCTTTGTTTTGTCCAAGGTTTAAAAACTGAAATTGAACAACGCATGACCATGGACGGGACAATAGACGACATAGTGAAACGCGCAGTAAAAATCGAGAAACAGCTAATAGCCCGCACAGCCCGCACGGCGAGGAGGTAAAATGTCAACTATGCAACAAAACGGGTCACGAAGCCGGGGCATGTCCTGAGGAAAAAATCACGAACGTTCAGGTAGCCAACGCAGCTATCCCTTCAGACCCAGTCAAGAGTATCCCTACCTGTCAAGTGTGCAACCGAAAAGGTCATTCCGCCGACCGATGTTTCAAGCTATTTCCACCCAACGGCAATAAGCCAGTTAATGACGCATCCACGATCACCGTGTGTCAAGTATGTAACAAACGGGGACACACTGCAGACAAATGCATCCGTTTATTTCCTCCTTTGAAAAACAATACAGCAAGTGCTGCACCTTTTTGTCAATTGTGTAAAAATCGGGGCCACGAAGCAGACAGCTGCCCGACTCGCGCCAACCCAGCTACATTGCAACCGCAAAACCAGAAAAATAATGTACCACAGGGGCTACAATTTCAACAAACCGCGGACATAAAATGTCAAATCTGTAAACGGGCGGGACACGGGGCGTACATATGCCCTTACCGTCATAATCAAGCACAATGTACTAACGCTAAACAAACCACGTACGCCGAGGCGGTCGGCACCGGGCCCAAACCGATAGGGAATTGTCATTATTGCCAACAACCCGGACATTTCATAAGGGAATGCCCGGCCAAACAGACAAACAATGCACGGTACGGAAACTCCTCGGGAAACGCAAGCGGTCTCTCGACCACGGGTGCGACGGGAGTGACCACGCAACAAATGCATCCGATTCACACGATCTCTGCAGTAGCCACGAACCCATCAGAGTTGTAAAAATTCATGTCGTTAAATTACACAAAGAAAGTAGCGTCCCCACCGTAAAAGTAGAGCGCGACAATTTTACAACACCAATAATATTAATGGTCGATACGGGAGCCGGACCCAATATAATTAAAGAGAAATATGTGCCTCCACAAACCTCCATCGATTATAATCAGATCCTACAATTGAATGGAATTACCGCCGCTTCAATATACACAATCGGTCAAATAACAATTCGAGTCTTTGGGGGCCGAGCCAATTTTCACGTGGTAAAAAACGATTTCCCTATTTCCGAGGGAGGAATATTAGGATCAGAATATTTAGACGGAAATCGAGTAATAGTCGACTATGAAAAACGTCGTTTAAAAATGCAGGAGGTAAAAATTCCGTTTTCCAGTCAAGAAACAATTATTATACCAGGGCAAACCACGAAACTTTGTTTTATTCGCGTAAAAAACTTAGAGACAAGGGAGGGATACCTCCCACCGTTAAACGCGGGACCGGGAGTTACAATAGAGACCGGACTGTTAAGAAATGATAACGGAAAGGCCTACGTACACGTAACAAATAACAATTTACACACAATACAAGTACACGTACCAGTTATGGAATTACTGAATAAAAAAATCGAGAATATTAAAATCCCCGCGATAAAGTCAAAACAGGGGACAAGGGAAAAAACCAATGGTTGTAAACCAGAAATGGGGCTCACGGGGGAATCGGAACCCGCGAGACTCTCAGGCAAAAAATTTAAGGAAACCAGGGGCGACGAGACAAAAATCGGTACGCCCATAAAAGAAACAAAGGAACCGGGGGATCACGGACTCGGTTTCAAAGTTGTCAAATCAACACAGGCAGGTAGCTCCCAAAATCGGGTCGAGCTTTGCCGTGAGAGTAAAAGTTGCTCTAAGAACGAGGAAATAATGAAAACGGATAAAATTGAAACAAGTAGGAAATCAGAATGGATTATGGTAATAAAAAAAGGAAAAACAAGTAAAACACAGGATGGACCCGAGGATCCCGATAAAGGTTTCAGTAAGGATCAGGTCATAATAAATTCATTAGGAAAAAATGTAGAACTCAATGGGAGACTAGAAAACTGCACGAGAGTTGTAGAGAATAAAAGTTCCAGTGACATAATAATTAACGACTCGCAGGGGGTCGGGGAAACAAAAAAGAATAATTTATCTAAACCAGATACCAATTGTACTAATTATCGCGAAAACAGAGATTGTTGTTCGGGTAACGTAGATGTAAAACCTTCAAGGAATAGGGAAAATTTTCAAGGGGAGCTAGAAAGCTGTACGAGGAAAACAGAGAATAAGGGCTTCAGTAAAATCAACGTTAATGATCCATGGGAAATCAAGAAAATAAAACCGGGTGACTCAAGTGTACCGAGTACCAAAATACTAAGCATTGAAGAAAACCTGCAGAAGGAATCAGGAATTAAGGAAAACAAGATAAGCCATTCAGGGATACAGTTGAACAACGGCAACACAGAGAAATTAAACAAATCCACTCCGATGGAATATAATGATTCAGACGACAGTATGGGAACACTATATAGAGAACTTTTGGCACAAGGCAGAGTATACAACCACAAAAAAAACGTTAGGCAGGGAAAGCAAAAACAAGGAAGTTACCAGGGACAATAGAAGTTATCTCGTCATAAACTCAGGCCTTTTTGAGAAACTCGGTGCACGAGGTGCAACGCGTAAGATACAACCCTTCGAGAGAGAGAGCCCTTGTTTCACTTTCTCGGGTCCGGCAGTAGAGGACCGACTCGAACAAATAAAGGGATTACTAAGACTCGACGAACTAAACGTAGAGGAAAAAAATAGCATTGAAAAACTGTTGCGAGAGAGCACCCATTTGTACCACCTACCGGGCGAGGCGCTCACGCACACTACAATACTACAGCACCGTATACCCACAACGGACGATCTACCGATTAACACTCGAGGCTATCGATGGCCGGAGTGCACGAAGGACGAGATAGAAAAACAGGTAGAGGATATGCTCAAAAACGGAGTAATAATACCATCTACTTCACCGTATAGTTGCCCTGTATGGGTCGTACCAAAAAAGAATGATTCAAAGGGAAATAAGAAATGGAGAGTGGTTTTTGATTATCGCTCTCTGAACGAAAAGACGATCGCAGACGCATACCCCATTCCAAACATCACCGAGATCTTAGATCAATTAGGAGGAGCAAGATATTTTTCCGTTTTCGATTTAGCATCAGGTTTCCATCAGATAGAAGTCAGTCTGGAAGACAGGCATAAAACCGCTTTCACGACTCCGAGAGGCCATTTCGAATTTGTTCGAATGCCGTTCGGGCTTCGGAACGCCCCGCCCACTTTCCAAAGAACTATGGACCTTACACTGAGCGGGATTCTTGGAAAAGGCATATTCGTATATTTAGACGACATTGTCATTTATTCTCGAAGTCTGGGAGAACATGAAAAAATTTACACCGAATTAATAAAAAGACTCGAGTCAGCAAATCTAAAATTACAACCCGATAAATGCGAATTTTTGAAAAAAGAAGTAGCGTACTTGGGCCATATAATCGGCGGAGATGGAGTTAAACCTGACCCCAAAAAACTAGAGGCAGTACGAGAATTTCCTCGACCAAGAAATATTAAAAATATACGACAATTCCTGGGACTAACAGGATATTATAGACGTTTCATTGAGAGTTACGCAAAAATTTCAAAACCCCTCACCCTACTTCTCCGTAAGGAAACAGATTTCGAATGGGGCATAGAGGAGGAGGAATCCTTCGAAATATTAAAAGACAGTTTGTGCACGGCACCCGTATTAAGGTACCCCGATTTCACTAAACCCTTTATCCTAACCACGGACGCCTCCGGGGTAGCAATAGGAGGAATTTTGTCGCAAGGAACCATTAACAGAGATCACCCCTGCGCATATGCATCGCGAGCATTAAATAAAACAGAAGTACGATACGACACGTACGAAAAAGAGGCACTTGCTATAGTGTATTGTATTCTCCACTATCGACCGTATCTATACGGGCGTCAGTTCACAGTAGTAACCGACCATAAACCTTTATTATGGTTTCGCCGCGCGAGGGACGGTAACTCTAAGATCCTCAGATGGCGATTAAAACTAGCCGAGTACGAATACGACGTAGTATACAAAGCCGGGAAAACGAACGTCAATGCAGACGCGATATCAAGAAATCCTGTGAAAGATTTTACTGACCCGGACGGAATATTTATGATTCGAACAAACCCTGTCACCCAAACTCGGAAAAAACCAGCACGAGGGCTGACAGACCAAGAAATCGGGGACTATCTAGCTTTAGATAGTCCCCGATTACATCAACGGATGATGCAAGGCCCATAAAACCGTCTCCTGAAATAGAACGATTTATTCTTAACCCCGAAATCTCTCGAGGGGCAGCTGCCAACGACGACACGGGAAAAGAACATTTCGAGTCACCAACGCTCAGCCCTCCCGCCACCTCCGACAAGTTACCTTCGTTAGAGCAGGTTACGGAAACAGAAGGAGAGAATAGAACATTGCAAACAGAGGACGAAGAAACTTTTCCCAGGGATGAAAGTTTCGGGGAAGGCACTCCTGATCTTCCCGGCGATCCGAAGGAGCCAGACGAAATAAATCCTATACGAAAAAAACGCGGACACAGACCGTTGGTCGCGAGCGATTCCGAGGAATCCAGCGGGGAAGCACCGAACGATCGGGTCGTCCGCAAGGAACCCCGCGGCTCAAGAAGGACAAAAATACCAGACCGTGAGGAGACAAGAATACTAGCAAAAAACGTTAAACCATCGCGAGATCTGTTTCACACCCGGAAAGATAGTATGCTATTTTTCGTGGATACACAGGGAAAACTGTTAGACAAAGGCGGAGACATATTAGCAGAACGCGGTGAGTTACCAAGTCTGAAGAAACTAAAGTAATTCGAAGCAAAAGCACTTTCGAAAAGAAACAACAAATACTACATCGCTCTCCCCATACGCGACGGAATAGGCGAAGGACCCACTAAAATACTAGAAAATATCGTAGTGTTATATCCGCAGAAGCTCAGTTAGCTACTCTGAGTACTGCGGGAGCTGTTAGCTCTAAGGTTTCGGGATTTATCCAGTAAAGGGTTAAAACCCAAGTGAATTATAAAAGCACGATTTATTATATCAATATTAATTACAATAGTTTATTCAAGATTATTTACCAATAGTTGTGTAGTACACTCTGTACGCTTATCTTCCTTCCGAAGAGAGTATGTTTTACGGTATAACTAACTGACCGTAACGTTGTTCAGATTAAAATCAGACCGTCGAATGCCTGCTCGTGATCTCTTATATAGGGGTAAGAGCAGACGTGTCAGCTTAATTTCTACAGTGTCAGCTATTTCGTAATTGTTTAAACAATTGTTTCCTCCGGGTTTCCGATATTTCCCAATAGCTGACTCGACTGATTAATAGTTAATTTCTTATTCGTTTCTACTTCCGTATTTCGCAACGACGCTTCGCGCGCTCGTTGCATACCGCGATTATTTCGCAAGCGCATTGCTCGAATAATCGGGCGTTGACCCGGGGTACAACATCCCTCCCCCCTAAGGGGAAAAGAAATCTACGATTTCTTTTGCTCGTCTCCGGCGAGATTTTCTATGTACCCCGTGTCTCCCTCTTTGGGTCTTAAGCTTATGTATTAAACAGTAGAATAAGGTTCAGTGAAATTTTGTCGGACGGCTGCCTGCGCGGCCGGTGCAGCGTGGAAGCGAGCTGCGTTGCCGAAGTTGCTGACGGTCGCAGGGTATTGTCCGGTGAAGTGCTTATCATGAGTTTTTGTTTCTATATTAACCGAGCGTTTCGCGGTTCGGTTATTCATTTTAATTCCGACCAGCACTGCTTCGAGTCGTCGCTTTTTCGTCATGAGTCCGCCGATGAAGGTAAGTCCACGCATTTTTTCGTCTCGTTCTTTTTTGTACATTTGCTTCGTATTTTTAATTAATTTCCGGTTTCCCGCCTTGGTATTTTCAGAGGAGACGCGTGGCTTTGTGCTGCTGGGAAGCATCCTACAGTCCGGAGGAGAGCCTGGAGGCTGCGCCCGGTCGTTCACCGAGCCCGGAAGTTGAGATCGTCGAGGTCGTGGGGGGCGTTGGTACCGGGTCGGCAGTTTCCCCTGAGCCGGAGGTCATCGACCTAACTGTCGATGAGGATTCTTCGTTTGGTGGGGATTCTTCATCCGACGAAGGTCCATTCCCGGTATCCTCGGCTTCCGGTTCTTCGGATGGCGATTCCTTTTGGGACGGGGATTCGTTTTCCGATGAGGATGTTCCCCTGCTATCCCCTGGAGATTTCGGGCTGCCGTCGCCTTTGCCGATCCCCTGGAGTCGGGCATTGCCGTCGCCTTCGCCGATCCCCTGGAGTCGGGCATTGCCGTCGCCTTTGCCGATCCCCTGGAGTCGGGCATTGCCGGTCGACATCGGTCAGGATGCTATCCCTCGGTGTCTGCCGGTGTCTGATGTATGGCCCGTCCAGCTTCCCGGGGTTGCCCATCGGCCGGCGGGTGCCTCGGATTCTGAATCTGCGGACGCTGACGATGAAGATCCGGCGTCGCGGATGTGGCGTGCCGAAAGAGGCCTCATGGCTTGGCGTTATGCCGAATGGTACTGACCACCGTGTCTCGCTTCCCTTCGTTGGGATATATATTTTCCCTTTTTTTTTGTATATATTGTAACGAATATGTAGCTGACTATTCGTTGAGACACACGATACTAGTTAGGATTGACAATAGACGGACGAACGGACGATCGATACAAGATCGATCGTCATGTAAAACAGTCTGGACTGACACTTCTGAACGAACAGACGTGTGACAGTTCGTGCTCGGGATATTTAGAAGCGATTGTACTAATAATATCCGCCCCCAAACTAAATACGCGCGTTATTCATTGGCTCGTTCGTTACAATATATATATTTTTATGGTTTTCGGGTAAATAAATATATTTCAATGTATTTCTGGCGTTTTTCCCGTTATTTCCTCTTCGTTGCGGATTTGGGTTAAGCGGCACGAGGCATGCGTACGGCCTCTGATTTCGCCCTTCGACACAGGGCATTAATGATAATGTAGCCGGCAAGTGCGAGGAGGGCGACCGCACCGATGGAGTATTGCCGTACCACGTGGTACAGCGACGTGGGATTCCTCGTTTCGTGCGTGGTGGTTCGGTCCAGGTTCTCTTGCATATTCCTTATCTGAGTGCCGACTTCGTTTAATTCTCGCGGGCTGGTTACTGCGTGCTCGAGCGTTGCCTTCCGGCTTTCGCGTATTGTCTTTGGTATTTCTTCTGCCTCGGCGGGGAACAGGGTAAGGTTGTAGCTCGGCACATAGCAGGTGTCGTTTATCCGTTGTTTCCATCGTCGCACCGTCTCGAGCTTGAAGGCCGCTGTGGTGACCGTGCATCGTTCCTGGAGGGTCACTAGCCCCGCGCCGTGTAATATTTCCTGCCGCGTCGGCTTTCCCTGGCAGCCGACGTTCGCCGTCTCGTCGCTCGGTGATATGTACAGCCATTGCCCTGGCTGATGCATACCCATCACGAGTGTGTGGGTGAGGCGTATGATTTTCTTCGGACAATGTTGTCCGTGACCTACCGCACCCTCGACGTAAAGTCGTATGCCGCATGGCGCATCTTCGTTGATCGCCATGATTGGGTGTCGGGGTTTACAGTAATATTTTTCGTCGGCGGTCTTGCATGCTTCGAGGTCACGTTCCGTCATCCGGATGTATTGCCGGTTCCTCCGGTCTACTACCACGAGATCCTCCGTGGTATCTATGTAATAGTATGTGTTGTTGCTTCCCCTCCGCGGGAGGGGATACACATAATTTAGGTTGTATTCGGACGTTCCGATAAGGGGAATTTCCAGGACGAGAGTTACCACGGTCTCTTTCCGGTAAGCTCGAGCCGTTGCCAGGCGGAGTATGGCTGCCGCGTTATGTCGAGCGATGGGGTGCGGGAAGCTGTGCCCTCTCGGTAGATGGGGCAACGCCTCCGTCAGGTATTTCGTGAGTGTGGCTGGGGTCACGGTTGAGGCACTCACTGTGCCGGATGCCACCTCGGAGAATAATTCTGTCATTTTATCCACCTCTCGCAGGTATGCTTCGACAGAGGCCTCGATTAGCGTCAGGCTTTCGTCGAAGTGTTGTCTGTCGCGTAGTGCGTCGGTTCGGTTTTGGAAATAACCGTCTACGGTGTGCACCATGGTGAACAATTTTTGTAGATTTCTTTGTGACGCTTGCGAGGTTTCGTTGAACATTTCGATCGTTGTTTCTACGACCTGCAGTTGCTTTTTCATGCCTTCTTTCAACGTATCCTGGGTATCTTGGATGGTCGCGATTTCTGCCTCGAGCCGTTCCCCGTCGTCGGCGTCCATGTTGCCGGTTATGGCTTTTAGCACCGTTCCGAGTCCGTTAATTAATCCTCGGCGTTTGCAGCTTGGTTTTACCCCGATGAGATCCTGCACGACCCCCACATTTTCCTCGATTTTTTCCGAGAGTCGTACGAGGTGTTCCAGCATCTCGGTGCAATGTCCGTTCGGGCTTCCGAATTTTCCACACTTCGTCCGAACCTCGTCGAGCTGGGTTTTTATCCGTAGCTCCATGAAGGCCATGTTTTTTAGATTCATGCGTATGGCCAGTGTCCAGACGTCGGTGTATGGATATAGTGTTCCGACCTTTTCGAAGTATAGCCCAGGGGCGTTTCCGAATTGTTGAATTGTGTATGGCCGGTCCGCGGGATAGGCCGTGGCCTGCGTGCCTACCATCAGCAACCTGGAATTTTATTTATTTATTTTTCTATCTTTTTGCATTTTCCTATTGCGAAGCCTTGTCGGAAACCGGTGGCCGTCTTGTGGAGTTTTTTTTTTTCCTATTCGTCCACGTAATTTCTTAGACGGTCTACATGCACTTTTACCGTCCGCCGTCCTTGGCGGAGGGTGTAATTGCACGGCGGGTGTATCTCCTCGATGGGATAGGGTCCGATCATTATGGGATAGGGTCCGGCAGATTATTTCTTTTGCGAACGCTTTCGCAACCTCGTTTGCTTGCTGATTTTCCAGCGGTATGGCCACGCTGTACTTCGTCAGCAAGTCCTGGAACGTGAGGATATATTTATTTCTCGCTTCTGTTTCCGGTAGTGGGCCTACGATGTCCATGGCGCATTTTTGGAAGGCTCGAGTCGGTGTGTCGGTAATGACTAACGGTGCCTTTGTTGCCGGCCGGATTTTATTGCGCTGGCACTTGTCACAGCGGCCGACGTATTCTTCTACGTCTTTTCGCATCCCGGGCCAGTTGTACCTTAGTTTTATTCGTGCGAGCATTCTTGTGATTCCCTGATGTCCCCCAAGGGGTGCGTCGTGATGCTCATGGAGTATTTTTATTTTTTCTTCCTTGCTCGGACAATCGTTGTCCTCGCGGTTTCGTTCGTACTCCTCGTCACACGGCGCGTCGGGCTGACCGTCCGCGGACTCGTACTCCTGGCTGACCGTTGCCTCGGGCGGGCGAGTCCCGCCGTCGCCGTCGCGTACTTGCTCGGTCTCCTTGTGTGCGTGTGACCGGGTTACCACACATATGCGGCTAAGTGCATCCGCGTTGGTATTTTGCTTACCCGCCTTATACTGCACGTCGAACTCATGCTCCGATAATTTTATTTTCCAGCGCATGAGTCTCGACCCAGGGTCTTTGACACTGAAAAGCCACGTTAGTCGTTTATGATCGGTTACTACGGTGAACCGAGTGCCGTATACGTATGGGCGAAATTGTGCAATTCCCCATACGATTGCCAAAAGTTCTTTTTCCGTAGTCGTGTAATTTTGCTCGGCTTTATTTAGCGTTCGGCTGGCGTAGCAGATCGGTAGATCCTCGCCTATTGGCCCTTGCGATAATATGGCCCCGATGGCCTTGTCCGAGGCGTCGGTGGTAACCACGAAGGGCTTCTCGAAGTCCGGATACTGGAGCACGGGGGCGGTCGTAAGGGCGCGTTTCAGGTCCTCCATGGCCTGTTCGTGCTTCGCCATCCATTCGAATTTAACATCGTTTTTCGTTAGCTCCGTTAAGGGCTTGGCGACCTTCGAGAAGTCCTGGATAAATTTACGGTAGTATCCTGCCAGTCCTAGGAAGGACTGCACGCCCTTGGCATCTCGGGGAGTCGGAAAATTCCGTACGGAGGTCACTAGAGCTGGATCCGGGCGTACTCCCTCGCTCGAAATTATGTGCCCGAGATAGCGAGTTTCTAATCGTAGAAATCGGCACTTTGCCGGTTGAAGGGCCAATTTCGCTTCCCTTAAGCGTCCAAATACCTCGCGGAGCCGTTCGTTGTGCTCCGCCAGGCTGGCTCCGAATATTACTATGTCGTCGAGATATACATAGCATTTGGGCCCTTCGAGCCCCGCGAGTACGGTGCTCATTAACCGTTGAAAGGTAGGTGGAGCATTTTTTAAGCCGAAGGGCATACGCGTGTATTCGAAATGCCCTTGAGGTGTGGAGAATGCCGTTTTCTCCCTGTCCTCTTCCGCCATCGGAATTTGGTGGAATCCTGAGGCAAGGTCGAGCGTCGTAAAATAATGTGCTCGACCCAGCTGGTCTAATATTTCCGCGATATGCGGTAGCGGGTACGAGTCGCCGATAGTGACTTCGTTCAGTTTGCGGAAGTCCACGACCACGCGCATTTTTATTTTTCCTGCTGCGTCAGGTTTTTTGGCGACGACTAATAACGGCGCATTCCACTGGCTTCGACTTGGTTGAATAATGCCGTCCTTTAACATCCCTTTCATTTGTTCCTGTACTTCCCTTTTGTGCGCTTCCGGTAAGCGATAAGGGTGTACCTTTACGGGCCGTGCCCCGGGCTTGAGGGGGATGCTGTGCTCCACCATGTTGGTACAGGGCAGCTGGTCTCCCTCGAGATGGAATATATCCGCGAACTCGTCGCATATTTCCGTTAACGAGCTCGCTTCCTCCTGGTTAAGGTGTGAGGTATCTATTTCTCCTCGTAGTTTCTCGAGCCGCGTGCCGCTCGCCCCCGTGCTGACAGTGCAGATTCCGCGAGTCGTGGCGGCGAGCGCACTGGGTAATTCCTCTGCTGAGGCCAGCGGCTCGAGTGTCACGGCGGGTCGTTCGACGCGGACGTATTCCGCCGTTGTGTTTACAAGGCTTACTACACAGCTGTGGCCTTGAGGCGAGGTCACACATGCTCCGAGTATAATGCCCTCGGAAACATTACGTCGCTCGACGATTCCTTCGTCGGTGCTTAGCGTGGATACATACGCAATACTCTCACTCCGTGGCGGCAAAGTTATGCTCAAACTACCGTCCACGAGAGGCATGCAGTGCCCTTTGATCCTTATAGTTTCCCCTCTGAGTATGTCGACCTGTTTTTCTCTGATAAAGTCCATGCCGAGGAGACCGTGCGTATGTATCTGGAGATTTCGAGGTATAACGTGAAACCAATGTTTCACGGATCCGTTCGGTGTTTCGAGCTCGACAAGGGCGGCGTAGTAAGCATTTAGTGAGCCACCTCCGAGCCCTGTCAGTGCGACCGCCGTTTTTTCGGCGGGCGTATCGTTTTGTAACACGTCTTCATGTATTAGGCTCACTTGAGCCCCGGTGTCGGCCTTCAGGGTCAGTATACCCTCGATACTAGACGGAGATTTAATATGGAAATCGCTGGCCGACGCATGTGGTCCCGGCGACCCTGCCGCATAGACGCTGACCTCCTTAAGGGGTTCGTTTGGTGCCCGAAGATTTTTCCCTCGGAACGATGCCACTGTCAGCAACTCTGTAATCGTGGTCCGTCCCGGCGAGGATGATTGCGCCTCGATTGTGTAGATATTGGCCCCCCTTAAGGGCCGGTTCGTGGCGGTGACCGTGTCGACCCGGAATGCCCCTAAGGTTCCTTCCTGCGGCGGCTGTCCGTTGTTTTGTTCCTTTGTCGGCTCGGCGGATTTTTTGCTGTTATTATTTTTATTTTTCTTATTTTCCGCTTGCTTACGTGACCGGCAATCTTTCCACAAGTGACCGGTTTTTTTACAATAATTACACGTAATGCTCGCGACGTTCACCTCCTTCTGTGTAGGCGCTGGGAGGCTTTGCCTACCGGATCGGCAATTTTTCGCCAGATGCCCTGTTTTCCCGCAGGTGTAGCAGGCGCCCTTTTTCTCCCCTGCCGCGCCGTGCGACTGTCGAGAGTTGCCACCGCCGTTACCGCTCCCATTAGGACGTGCCCCTCCTGGCCGCCCTAAGGTCATTTTTTCGACCTCAATGGCCCCCACGACAGAGTCGTGTAGCCCCTGGTAATTACGGGAACGAACGATGGTCTGGATTTCCTTTTTTAGCCCGTTTTCGAAATTCATCTGTGCGCTTTTCCGGATTGCTTCGCCTATGGCACGGGCGCCACGTTGATCGGCTCCTTCGCACAGTTTTTCGATTACCTCTACTGTGAGAGTCTCCACCCGTGTAGCATACGCCGAGACGTTTTCCTTTGCGTCTTGACGTAGCGTGCAAAATTGGTATTGTAGGGAGGCGAGTGACTCGCGCTTCCCGTACAATGCTTCCAGCTCGGTGCGTAGATCGTCTAACGTTATGATCGTCTTGTGGCGCATTTCCCGCGTCGCTCGATCTTCTAATTTGCTGCTCCGTATCAGCGAGAGAAGAGTAGACCGTTGTCTGGGTCTTACCATGCCCCATACGGCTTCGCAGGACAATATGAAACCGTCAAGTTTTGTTGGATCGTTCCCATCGAACGTTTTAATGTTTCGAAGGGCGGAATCGAGGTCCAAGTATTCCGGTCCATCCTCATCCGCCATCGTCACTCTGCTTCGGTGACGAGACGGCGAATGTTTTGGGGGGGAGGCATCCCCTCGCCCCCCCTTTCGGCCCTCCCGGACGAAGCCCCTTAGGTTTTGATCCATTGCCATGAGCCGCTCGGCCGTGGTGCTTTCGTGCGCGTGTCCCCGTTGCCGGCCACCCCGGCCCTCCAGAACGAAATTCCTCATCGTTTCTTCCATGGCCGTGAGTCGCTCGGTCGTGGAATCTTCATGCGCGTGTTCCGTTGGCTGGAGCGTTGCCACCGATCGCTCTTTGGCCATCTGCGTGCACATTTCCTGCATCAGCTGCTCCAGCTGAGCGACCCGCTGCCTAAGCGCATCCCCGGCGTCGGCCCGGTCGTGCCCTTGCGAGGGATTGTCGGACTCTTCCCCCTCGTCCACGGGCTCGAGCGTGGGGAAGAGGGTCCGACGGGCCTTTTGGGAGGCCGGTTGGGCGAAGTTCGGTATCCCTTGGCTTACCTCCTCCGCAGTCCCCAGCACTCCATTCTCAATATCCCAGTTGGGGGCTGCCTGCCCGCGCTGCGCGCTCCGCATACGGTTAATTTCGTCGGTGACCATGGCCGGGGTAACTTCCCCCTGCCTCGGGGCGAACATGCGTATGTCGACGTCCTCCCATCCGGTTCTATTCCCGAAAGAGGACCCTCGCTGGGTGTTCACCCGGGCCAACGGGTTCGGGGTACCCTCCCGTTCCCGTAGCAAGTCCCTGAGAGGGCTGTCACTCGGTCCCTGTCGGGATTGGTCCGAAATTTCCCCTAAGACCCGTTCGAGGCTTCCCGCGGCTCGCAACGCGTCGGCCCCCGGATCTTGCTCGTGCCCCGGGTGACCCTGTGGTGTGCTGTGCGTACTCATTTTTATCGAGACGCATGCTAAACGGTTTTATTTAATTCTTCTGAGTACTTGGTAGCGGGTGCTACTGGTTCCGACAAGGCTGCGCGGTTTTTGTTTGCTACGTAAGATAATGGAGGTCACTTACAGTGCGTTAACCCTCCACATTACGGGATGCCCTTTTATTGTTGACGTCTAACCCTCGGGGTTCTGGGCTCCCTTTTGTACGTCCCAGTGTCTGGCGACGCTCTCCGTGGATCCTGCAGCGATCCGCGAAGACTCTCTTCCGTTATCTCGCCTGAATAACGGGATGCCCACGTTGGCCCTGGTTGCCTTCGTGGTCCGCCCGAACTCTTGTCGACGATGCTCGACCTTGGTTCGCGGAACTCTCTCCCTCGTGGAGAGTCTTAATTTACCACACTACGCGGAGATTTCACAACTTGGTATTACCGATTTTTAATCGTGGGTTTATTTCGGTAGATTTATTTTAATAATTCACTCTGGATATCCCACCGCTGCCACCAATGTTATATCCGCAGAAGCTCAGTTAGCTACTCTGAGTACTGCGGGAGCTGTTAGCTCTAAGGTTTCGGGATTTATCCAGTAAAGGGTTAAAACCCAAGTGAATTATATAAGCACGATTTATTATATCAATATTAATTACAATAGTTTATTCAAGATTATTTACCAATAGTTGTGTAGTACACTCTGTACGCTTATCTTCCTTCCGAAGAGAGTATGTTTTACGGTATAACTAACTGACCGTAACGTTGTTCAGATTAAAATCAGACCGTCGAATGCCTGCTCGTGATCTCTTATATAGGGGTAAGAGCAGGCGTGTCAGCTTAATTTCTACAGTGTCAGCTATTTCGTAATTGTTTAAACAATTGTTTCCTCCGGGTTTCCGATATTTCCCAATAGCTGACTCGACTGATTAATAGTTAATTTCTTATTCGTTTCTACTTCCGTATTTCGCAACGACGCTTCGCGCGCTCGTTGCATACCGCGATTATTTCGCAAGCGCATTGCTCGAATAATCGGGCGTTGACCCGGGGTACAACAGTAGAGACATTAAAAAACTGTAGAGATTTAGTTGAAAAATTAAACCTAGCAACAATCAGTTGTGACGTATTTTCCTGGATCTCAACGCGAACAAGAAAACCCAAAAAAAACAAAACCGAAAACGCGAAAATCGAAGCTCAAACCGAACGGGAGTGGAGCGCAAAATCGAGAACTCGGAAAACGTCACCTTCGGCCGCCCGCTTCCACGGATGCATCGGCGTCCCGGTGGGCGCCAGTTAAATTTTATTTCGCCGGTATTAACAACCGGGCTAAACTGGAGGTCGGTGGAACGGCCGACCTCCGCAGGGTCGATGTTTGTCTCGCCGGAATCGCTAAGCCGGACTAATCTGGAGGTCGATGGAACGGTCGACCTCCGCAGGGTCGATTTTTGTTTCGCCGGAATCGCCAAGCCGGACTAATCTGGAGGTCGATGGAACGGTCGACCTCCGCAACGAAAATACGCGAAAACAGAACAAAAAGAACGAGATCACACAAACGAGAACGGAACGGTACGAGAAATAACGCCGGTGCATTCGCGAAAGCGAACGGTTGCGGAAATGCACGGTTGCTCAGGATGCGGGTTGTGGTAGAAGGGTCGCGATCCTTCGCCAATAAAGTAACGCGAAATCTAAAACACGAAATCTCAAATATCGGAACCCGAAATTCTTAAGTGACGTGAGCAAGAATTTATTGGCTTGTGAAGCCACGGGATCGTACACTAGGGCATCGGAAGCGCTCAGCTGACCGGGGGGTCGGAGCGAGCGTAACGGGAACGGATCGATACGCGATCGAATAATTATCGTAACGATAAACTCACCGGATCAGCGTACTTTTAATCCAATAAAGTGGCGGGAACTGCATCACCTGATGCCTCGAGAACTTGTACACAATGACTGCACCTCAAGGGCATTCCCCAGAACGCATCTCGAGCACAAAGAATCGGTAGAAAATCGGAACCGAATCCGCACGAAACACAGCACACACGAGTCAACTAGCGAACGCGCGAAGTGACAGGTAGCGTAAGCGAGATACGCGAACCGAAGCGAGAGCGGTAGCCGGAGTCTACGGCAGCGCGAGCGAGAGCGCACGACTCAGCGCGCGAGACAATAGCCCGAACGTAAACACCGATAGCGCGAGAGGTCCGAGCAGCCTCGAGGACGACTCTCGGTAGACTGATTAGCCTACGACGATATTCTAAGGAAGCGTTATGATTATCGCGAAATCCTTAGCCGATAGCTACTGCCCTCTCAAACTATTTCCAGAGCGTCACTTAAGCGGGAACCGAAACTGTAACGCGGTAATTTTTGAGATTCGCCGCGATCGTTACTCCTAACTCAGGACGTGAAAACAAGGCTCTCTCTCTCTTAACTAAAACACAGCACAAGGTGTTCCGACCTTGCCCGGACCGTACTTAAACCTCCGCCTGTTCTCCAACGTCCTGCGTTATCACCTAAACAGAGTGCCGGGTTTGCACCGGACTTTGACGTATTCGCGACGAGATCTCGTCGGTCTCTCCTCTATTCGTGTTTCTCGTTGCTTCGAGATTCTCTCCACCGAATAGATTCGAGGATTCCGACCTGAACTGAATCTTTGGATCTTATCTCCAAGCTTATCCCACACCCAAGCTCATCAGTAAAGTCTAAACTGGATCGTGATCTTAACGAACTTTACTCAAACGAGAGCTGGACGGTACCTGGACAGCCGAGGAGCAGTAAATCGGGAACTGTAACGGGCTAACCGAACTAAATCGATAGCCGTATCCGTAAAACTTTAATTTATTTGTGTTTTTGTGACGGTGATCGAAAAATCACGTCACAACTCCTCACCCCTTAGGGGTGGTTTCGACCTACGGGTCGAAACGGTAGCCAGTCCGAAGACTGCGGGAACTCCGGGATCTTCTCCCTCGAGTTTTAACCTAAAAGGTTGCGGGAACTATTCGAGATCTAATCCTGCTTAGGACGTATCGGTAGCCATGGGTTCCTTCCGCGGCCCGGCCCGAGGACTCACGAGTACCATCGCGTATAGGCCGCGCGGGGCGCGCGAGGGCTGGCCTCTCAGCGCGAGAACCTTTAATAAAATCGCTGCCCACAATTTGGTTGCAGCGATCCCTCAACCCTGTTATCAGTCGGGAGCTATAAAATGTAGGCGAGGCGAGATCGTCACGAGAGACATCGTCTCAATCGCGGTTCGAGAAGGTAATATTACAAGACAAGGGACAACACTCTTGAGGACGACCACACGTAAGCAATTAAATGTCTACGTTACCCCCTTCCTGCAGCGTTGTCTCCATCGGTGGGAATCCTTGTCCTCACCGTTTGATTTCCGAGAGCTTCGGCCATCCGGCCAAGTGCGAGAGCTTGGACCCTTGGTCCAGTAATCGAGATCCGAGATCCGGGGGAGACCTCCATCGTCGGGAACTACGGCCGAAGCCGGGTGCGGGAGCTTACTCTTTTCTCTGAATCGAGCGCCGAGACCTCGGAGGTCTACGAGGCGAGAGCTACGGGCGGAGCCGTGTACGGGCGCTTGCTCTTTTCTCTGAATCGAGCGCCGAGACCCAGAGGTCTACGAGGCGAGAGCTACGGACTAGGGCGTGCACGGGCGCTTGCTCTTTTCTCTAAATCGAGCGCTGAGACCCGGAGGTCTACGAAGCGAGAGCTGCGGCCTAGGCCGTGCACGGCGCTTGCTCTTTGCTCTGAATCGAGCGCCGAGACCCAGAGGTCTACGAGGCGAGAGCTACGGCCGGAGCAGGGTACGGGAACTTGCTCTTCCAGCTCATAATCGAACGCCGAGACCGAAAGGTCTACCAAGCGCGAGCTATGGCCGAAACCGTGTACGGGGACTAGAACTCGGAGGTCCTAGTAGCACCCGAATCCATGGGAGCCCTTACGGTGCGTCCGTAAGTATCGGCGTCGACCCTAAAAGCGATTACGCGACCAGTGTAGTCGCATTCGCTATAACGTCGCCTAGTGGCGTGTCGGGAGCTGGGTCTACGTCCGGTAGCTGCCTCTGTCTTTGATTACGAACGGGAGCATGGTGACAGGGCTTCGATACGCGAGATCGTGTCGAGAAAATATTCTTTGGGGCGAGAACTGTTCCGAGATCGGCGAAGGACACGAAGTCGAAATTTTCCGGCAAACCGGAAGCAATTTCGAAATCGAATGTTAATTCGGACTCGACACTTCCATAAAATGCGAGAGCTGTGTCCAAATCGGATGTTATCCGAAATGGAAAACTTCGAGAACGTTGCCAGCGGTCGAACACTCACGCGTCCGTCACGCTTCACGTCGGGATCCGGTCTGACTGCGGCCAGCAAAATGCCTCGCTGTCGACCCGTACCGAATTGGGGGTTCGGTGGGGACCCACTCCCTCAGGCGAGCAGGGAATCCGCCGTATTCCTGCAAAATCGCCTGACCAAAATCGATATTGGAACGGGATCGACCTCTTTTTCGGCGAGCCGGGAATCCGTCGTATCCCGGCAAGATCGCCTGACTTAGCCTCAAGAGCGTCAAGAAACGGTAGCCGAATCGGAGTGACAATGGGTCTACTCGACAATTCTTTCGGGAGTCAAATTGAATCGAGCGAAGTTGAGCGCGCTCAAGACTCCCTCGGGCGCGAGATCGGGGACCGCTTCGAGCGTCGAAAATCGATTCGAGTTCGAAAGCGAAAACGAGGATTAATCGAGCCTCGAAAATTAATTCGAGTTCGAAAGCGAAAACGAAAATTAATTCGAACCCCGAAAATTTATTCGAGTTCGAAAGCGAGAACGAAAATTAATTCGAACCCCGAAAGTTAATTCGAGTTCGAAAGCGAGAACGAAAATTAATTCGAACCCCGAAAGTCAATTCGAGTTCGAAGCGAGAACGAGAATTCATTCGAACCTCGAAATGTGGTTCGGGTTCGAAAACGAGAGCGAAGATTAACTCGAGCGTCGAAAATTAATTCGGGCCCGAAAGCGGGAACAAAATTGAATTCGAACCTCGAAATTGAATTCGGGTTCGGAAGCGGGAACGAAAATCTCTGCGAACTTCGAAAATTAAATTTGAGTTCGAAAAGCGGAACGAGAATTGATTCGAACTTCGATAATTACTTCGAGTTCGAAAGCGAGAGCGAGAATTAATTCGAGCATCGAAAATTAATTTCGAGCTCGAAAGCGAGAACAAAATTTAATTCGAACTTCGATGATTATTTCGAGTTTGTTTGAGTTTTGCCGTTGAGTATATAGCGAAGCGGGTAGGGGAAAAAATAAAGATGGTAACAAGAAATTATAACAACGAAAATAAGTAATTTATATTTTCAATCGCGATAATCTACACAGATGCACAGAACGCTGTGCAATGAACTGAGCTGAATACAAAAACAAATGCCGAAAATAATTCCCGAGTTGAGCCGTCACAATTTTATTAATCCGCGAGACAACCGGGTGAGCTGTACCGTGTGCGACTCGACGCGTCGCACACCTGTTGAGAACGCGCGCGTCGCCGGCGAAAAACACTTCGTACTTTCCCGGACGAAACACGTCGCGTTATGCTCCGAGTGTATGAGCAGACCCGTGAGCGTAAATGAGCAGGAACCGGTAAAACTAATGAGCGTCTTGAAAGCACGTGAACACTAGATCGCGGCCATTAGCAAGATGTTTCGAGAAGACGCCGGTTGCACACGGCACGACGGCATCTTCCCTTGCCGCGCGTGCGCGAGAGACGCGCCTGAGCTCGAGCGAGAGCGCCCGGGAGGTGCTGCCACCCGGCAGCTGCCCGGCCGTCTCGCGCGACTCAGGCGAGACGTCGGATTCTCGAACATTCCGCCCGCCATCAGCGACGGCGTTGATGATGTTAGTCGTTGTCCGTCTCCGATGAATCCGACGATGGTGATGTGGGCAGAAGAGCGAGCTTGGCAATGGGCCTGGTGAGCGTGGTGACGGCCGTCTTCAGCGTTGCCACCCTGGCGAGTCCGTCCCTCCCCGGGTGAAGTTGAAGAATCCTGGCGAGCGGCCATTTGCATGGTGGAAACCGCTCGTCGGTGATGAGCACCAGCGAACCAACCTTGAGCTGATTCGACGGATGGTGCCACTTGGAGATGGACTGCTGTCGCTGCAGATAATGAGCCGACCACTGCGACCAAAATGCCTGCACACGTTGTTGGATGAGTTGCCAATGAACCAGCTGCGAAGTTCCGAGAACCGGTAGCGTTGGTTCAGGTAAAGTGTTGAGAGCTCGGCTGATGAGAAAATGACCCGGAGTGAGCGCCGAAACGTCCTGCGGGTCGTCGGTACGCGGCTCCAGAGGCCGAGAGTTCAGGATGGCCTCGATTTGAGCGAGCAGGGTGGTGAGCTCCTCGTAGGTGAGCTGCGTGTCGCTCACCGTGCGACGCAGGTGGAATTTGGTCGATTTCACGACCGCTTCCCATTTTCCGCCCATGTGCGGAGCCGCTGGCGGGTTGAAACGCCATTGAGCCCGGTCTGATGAGAGCATCGCGGCGATTTCCCGGTGCTCGTGCGTGGTCTGGTCGAACAACCGTTGAAGAGCGGCATCCGCTCCGACGAAGTTGGTACCGCAGTCCGAGTACAGAGAGGATGGAATTCCCCGTCGAGCCGAGAATCGTCGATACGCTGCGATGAACCCCGTCGTCGCATAATCGCTGACGACCTCCAGATGAACAGCCGAGGTTGAGAAGCACACAAACACGCAGATCCAGCCCTTGTAGGTTTTGGATCCTCGTCCCTTGAGGGTTTTGAGCGTGAGCGGTCCTGCGTAGTCCACGCCAGTGTGGCTAAATGCAGGTGAGGGTGACGACCGAGAGAGAGGTAGTTGGCCCATCAGTTGATGGGCACGGATCCCCCTCTGCCGGGCGCACACCACGCACCGCAGAACGTGAGACTTCACAGGGGCTCTTCCTCCGATGATCCAATACGCCTGGCGCAGGTGTGCCAGGGTGAGTTGCGTGCCTCCGTGTAACGTGCGCCGGTGAGCGTCGCCGATGAGCAGCTCCGTGAGTCGAGCGTGACGAGGCAGGATAGCAGGATGCTTCCCTTCCTCCGTGAGCGTTGACTAATTGAGCCGCCCTCCAACTCGGATGATCCCATGCCCGTCGACATAAGCAGTCAGCCGAGTGAAGGGGTGGTGACGAGACAGCGTAGAGCCCGAGAGCATGGTACGCAGCTCCGATGAGAAGTACGCCGCCTGAGTTGCCTTTACCCAGAATCGCTTCGCCTCTTCCATGGCGTCCGATGAGATGACCGCGATCGGCGGGTCGGTGAGCCTTTTCCTTAATTTGAGAGCAATTCTGAAACAAACAGACGTGAGACGAAATAATTTAACCAGGGTCGACACCTGGTAGATCAGATCCCAGTGATAGTCGACGCGTGGAGCCGCGACGACAAGTGAGATTCCCGGACGTGCCTCTTGTGCACAGAGACCATCCGAGACCGATGTTGTTGGTTGAGCCGGCCACGAGTTCTCGCCTTGGGTGAGCCAAGACGGTCCATTCCACCAGAGCGGGTGACTTCCGAGCTGAGCAGTGGTGACGCCTCGGGAAGCGCAGTCAGCCGGGTTACTTATTCCCGGGACATGCCGCCAGTGAGCGTCTGCTGTGAGCTCCTGAATTTGTGCGACTCTGTTTCGCACGTAGTCCTTCCACCTGGAGGAATGTGAGCGAATCCACATGAGCGTTACCGATGAGTCCGTCCACAGATGGGTTGACTGAACGTCCAGGTGCAGTGTGGCCTGAACGTACTTTACGAGTTTCGCCAAGAGCAGCGCTGCAGTGAGTTCCAACCGGGGAATGGTGAGCCGCTTGAGCGGTGCTACCTTGGTTTTGGAGCACACTAATGCCGACTGAGCGGCTGTGGACGGTGAGCTGACCACGATGTAGACTACCGCTGACATCGCCAGTTGAGATGCATCCGAGAAGCCGTGTATTTCCACTGCTGTGTCGGCCCGTGTATTGAGCCATCTGGGTAGAGAGAGCCTGGCCAGGCAAGTGAGATCTTCTCGGAGGTTGAGCCATTTAGCTGAGAGCGAAACCGGCAAGGCGTCGTCCCAGCCGACCTTGTGCAGCCAAAGCTCCTGCAGGAGCATCTTGGCTCGGATTGTTACCGGTGAGATGAAGCCAAGTGGGTCGAAAATCTGAGCGACTTCCGACAGCACAATCCGTTTCGTGAGCTTTTCTGGTACTGGTGAGAATCCCGATGAGAACACGAACTTGTCGTCGTGTGGAAGCCACCTAATTCCGAGAATCTTGGTAGCGCAATCGTCCAGTGAGAGGTGATCCTTGGTGTTCGCCGATGAGACCGACGTGAGCAGATCCTGATGTGTGGAGTGCCATTTGGCCAGCGGAAAACCGCCCGCCTGGCATAACCCCTTCAGCTGGTGAGCGACCGTGATGAGCTGTTCCACTGTGTCTGCACCTCCGAATATGTCATCGACGTATCTTCCTAGCCGCAGCGCTGGCAGTGCCAACGGAAACCGATGGCCTTCGTCCTCTGCCAACTGCAGCAGAGTACGAACGGCAAGGAATGGTGCTGCCTTCGTTCCGTAGGTGACGGTGGTGAGTTGGAACGGCACCGGGTTAGACTGGCTGTCGGTCCACAAGATTCGTTGCAGATTCCAGTCGTCCGGATGTACGTTGATCTGCCGGAACATCTTCGTGATGTCAGTTGCGAAGAGACAGCGATGAAGTCGAATCCAAATGAGCACGTCCGGGATGTCGAGCTGTAGTTTCGCACCTGTGTGCGAAATGTCGTTGAATGACAGGCCTGAGGTGGTCGCGGCAGAGCCGTTAAACACCACCCTCAGCTTCGTTGTTTCCCTGTCCGGCCTGAGAACTCCATGGTGCGGCAGGTAATAGTGCACCTCACCGGCAGAAGCGACGGCCGGTGCCTTCGCCATATGACCGAGCTCCTCATATTCGGCCATGAACCGGTGATATGACGATACGAATTCCCCAACAGCGTGACCGCTGATTTGAGAGGAATCCGCACGACGTATTTCCCTGTTGAGTCCCTGGTGTGAGTTGACCGGAAGTGAGCCTCGCACTCCTCTTCCTCGGGGGTAAGCTGACCTGGTGTGCCCGACGGAGGTTCTTCCTGAGTCCAGAACTTCGTGAGAAGCTCCTGGAGAATAGCGTCTTCAGGCCGTGCCGTGGCCGTGCGTGCTGTACACGCGACTGCGTGAGCAGCTTGCACCGGTCCGAGCACCAGCCAGCCAAAAATGGAGAGTTGAGCCATTGGCTCCGTCGGAGCCCCTCGGATGATGTTGGGTTTGATGATCTGGCTGTAGTGATCTGCGCCGATGATGAGGTCTACAGGCCGTGGCGTGAGAAAGTCCGGATCGGCAAGTCGAAGCTTAGCCAGATGAGGCCAAGCCTGCATTGGAGCCTCGAACGATGGAAGTATCGAGGTGACCGTCCTCAAGATGTGAGCTGTCACTGTAACTGAGTGCGAGGTATGAGTAGACCGTAATTCAAGTTGAGCTGTACCTTTAGTTTGAGTAGACCGTGATTCGCCGATGCCGTAGATCGGAATCGACGAACGTCGACGCGGTAGACCGAGTAGACCGATGAGTTGTTCCGACGCGAATGTGAGTTCCGACCCTGGGTCTACCAGAAGCCGAACCTCGTGAGCGGTCACCGCATTGTCCGTGTGAGCGAGTGCTGTGGCGAGCAGCGACGAACAAGTTGAGCTGAACCCTGATGAGCGACCGATTGCACCGAAGCTTCAAGCGTTGCCAGATGAGCTGGCCGGTTGAGTCTCTGCGCCGTCCGCAGGCGCCGTAGCACGGTTCGAAGCTCCGTGCAGCATCGTATGGTGCTTCGACGAGCACTCCTTGCACGCCCCTTTCGAGCGACACATGTTCGCGTTGTGTCTTCCCAGGCAATTAAAACACAACCGCTTGTCGACCACAACCTGACGACGAGCACGTGCGGTCAACTCCCGGAACTTCAGGCACGCCACGATGAAGTGCTTCCCCTTGCACAAGTCGCAGGGATAGGCGTTGGGGTTCTCCACGGGTTTCGCCTGAGCACCCTTCTGTTGAGTTGATGCCTGATGAGCCGTCTTCTTCGACGCTCCCTTGTTCTTCGCGGCCTGTGCCGTCGCCGCATCCTCCTCCACCTGCTCCTGAGCCCGTGCGCGGTTCAGCAGGAAAGCCATCATCCGATCATAGGAGGGATACTCCATGGCCGAGCTGATGGTGTTCTCCCACACCTCCTTCGTCGCGCGATCCAGCAGGTGAGAGGCGTGGAACACCAGCAGGTATTCCCACAGCTGTGGCCCAACCCCGAGCGCTCGCAGCCCTTGTTGAGCCTTCGTGATGGTCGCATGAATCTTGAGCAAACCGGCGGCGCTCTTCGACGTGAGCGGAGTGAGTGCAAATATCGTGCTGAGATGGGCTTGCACGTGCACCCGTTTGTTGTCGTACCGATCCTTCAAGATGTTCCATCCGATCGCGTACGACTCCTCCTCCATCGGCAGGTCAGCGATGAGATCCGCAGCTTCGTCCTTGGCGCTCAACCGGAGGTAATGAAACCTTTTCAGGTCGGTGAGCGTCTCCTCCTTGTCGATGATGCTCCCAAAGAGATTGGCGAACCCCGGCCACTCCTTGTAACTTCCTTTGAATTCTGGAAGTTTGAGCTCCGGTAAATGTGAGCGCTCCGCGTGGCAGACCGGTGCCATGGGCGCTGCCGCAACCGGTACCGATTCCGGAGGAAGCTGATCCTTCAGTTGAAAAATGCGCTGCCGGAACTCCGCCTGAGCCCGGCTTGCCTGCCGACCCACCTTGTCGCGCATGTATGCGTGTTCGTCCAGCAGTCCGGCACAGTCCCTTACGAACGCGTAGTGCCGGTCGTGAAAACGGTCGTAGTGGTCGTCCATGAGGTGGAGCAGATCGTTGAGCGTGGCGTGGGAGCATCGCGAGAGATCTGTCGGGACCCTCTCCGCCATGTCGAGGACGTCCTCCAGGAGCTCCAACTGTCCTGCGAGTCGACCGGCGAAATCGGCCTTTGACAGAGCCAGCGTCCTTGGCGACCGTCGGCCGCCGTCCGATGCTGGTACCGCAAGCGCGGCTTCAGTTGTCCCGAGTGACCGCCCGCTGGCCAGGTCCGATTTCCGTTCCCTCGCGGAGTCGTCCGGCTCGACCGGGTCCGACATCTTGCCGGGTCCTAGCGCAACCCTCGCGCAGACAAGCGCGACCTTCGCGCAGACAAGCGCGACCTTCGCGCAGACAAGCGCGACCTTCGCGCAGACAAGCGCGACCTTCGCGCAGACAAGCGCGACCTTCGCGCAGACAAGCGCGACCTTCGCGCAGACAAGCGCGACCTTCGCGCAGACAAGCGCGACCTTCGCGCAGACAAGCGCGACCTTCGCGCAACAAGCGCGACCCCGAGCGAACACGCGTTAAAATCGCACTATAAATCGTCGCGAACACCGACGCAAATAATCGCGAAAAATGTCTGTGCGAATGAACAAACGCCACAATGTCAAGAACGGCTCACCGTAAATGTTTGTACACGCACGCGGCACCGTTGAGTTGCCCGATCACAAAAGAGTTCCACCACGTGGACTCGTACCGCGCACTGTACCCGCTGAGATCTCCGAACTGTCAATGTAGTGCGAGCGAGACGCGACACACGAATTCACTCGCGCACTAGACTGTTGAGCTGTCCACGACGCTCGAGAGTGAGAGAGCGCGACTGTCCGACGTCACCGACCGCGCGTCGCACAGCTGAGACTCGGCTAGCGGTGGTGGGGAGAGTCGATCCGCGATCTCTCGCCGCACGTACGCCGAGCGAGCGGCCCAAAATGGCCGAACGCGCGAAGAAAGGCCGAGCGCGCGCACTGTCGACGCACGAGACTCGAACAATGGCTGAGCGCGGGAGCACGGCACGTCGCGAGCAACCTCTCACCGGCACGAGAGTCGACCGAGATGATGGCCGAACGTCCAAGCGCGAGCGAGAGAGCCGATGCACTGTCCGAGCGTCGCGGCGCGAGAGAGACGCACGACACGCTCCCTCTCGTCGCACCGACGGTTGAGCTGCCCGATGAGTGCACGCGCACTGAACACTGCGTAGCACTGCCGCTACCCGTTCGCTATCCGGCTCGAAGGACCAAAATGTTTGAGTTTTGCCGTTGAGTATATAGCGAAGCGGGTAGGGGAAAAAATAAAGATGGTAACAAGAAATTATAACAACGAAAATAAGTAATTTATATTTTCAATCGCGATAATCTACACAGATGCACAGAACGCTGTGCAATGAACTGAGCTGAATACAAAAACAAATGCCGAAAATAATTCCCGAGTTGAGCCGTCACAATTTTATTAATCCGCGAGACAACCGGGTGAGCTGTACCGTGTGCGACTCGACGCGTCGCACACCTGTTGAGAACGCGCGCGTCGCCGGCGAAAAACACTTCGTACTTTCCCGGACGAAACACGTCGCGTTATGCTCCGAGTGAGCTAAACGATACCTCAGCCGGATGCTGAGATCGTCCCCGTGATGATGTACCGAATGTATGAGCAGACCCGTGAGCGTAAATGAGCAGGAACCGGTAAAACTAATGAGCGTCTTGAAAGCACGTGAACACTAGATCGCGGCCATTAGCAAGATGTTTCGAGAAGACGCCGGTTGCACACGGCACGACGGCATCTTCCCTTGCCGCGCGTGCGCGAGAGACGCGCCTGAGCTCGAGCGAGAGCGCCCGGGAGGTGCTGCCACCCGGCAGCTGCCCGGCCGTCTCGCGCGACTCAGGCGAGACGTCGGATTCTCGAACAGAGTTCGAAAGCGAGATCGAGAACTAATTCGACCCTCGGAAAATTAATTCCGAGATCGGAAAACGAGAACAAAATTAATTCGAACTTCAAAACTTCATTTGAGTTCAAAATAAACGGGAATACATTCGAACATCGACGGTTAATTCGAGCTCAAATAAACGAGAACCATTCAAACGTCAAAAATTTATTCGAGTTTGAAGTAGCGGGAATAAAATCGAACGGCGAAAATGGATTCGCGTCGAAGACACAAATAACAAACTTCGGACAAACACCGAACAAATACGACAACCATACGACTGAACAAACACAATAAACAAATAACAAACTCGAACATCGAAATTTAATTCGAGTTCGGGTAAGCGAGAACAACTTCCGAACAGCGAAAATTAATTCGCGTTCGAAAGAACGAGAGCAAATCCGGACCGCGAAGCTAATTCGCGTTCGGAAATCGAAAATAAATTCCGAACTTCGAAAGTTAATCCGTGTTCGAGAATCGAAAATAAATCCCGAGCCTCGAAAACTAATTCGTGATCGGAGACGAGAATTAATTCGTATCTCGAAAGTTAATTCGAGGTCGAAAGACGAGAACCAATCCGAACTGTGAAATTCAATTCACGTTCGAAAAATCGAAAATTAATTCGAACTGCGAAAATTAATTCGCGTTCGAAAAATCGGAAATTAATTCGAACTGCGAACGTTAATGCGCGTTCGAAAACGAGAACCAGTTCCAACAGCGACAAAGTAATTCGCGGTCGAAAAGCAGGAATTTAATCTACATCGAAATTTAATTCGACCTTGAAAAATATTCCTCGAGCGAGAACTTCATCGAAATCGAAAATCAATCCGAAATCGAGAATATTGCGAGATTGAAAACTTCATCGAAATCGAAAATTAATCCGAAGTCGAGAATATCCCGAGATCGACAGTTTCATCGAAATCGAAAATTAATTCGAAATCGAAAATTAATTCGAAATCGAGAATATTGCGAGAGCGAAAAATCATCGAAATCGAAAATTAATTCGAAACCGAGAATATTGCGAGAGCGAAAAATCATTGAAATCGAAAATTAATTCGAAATCGAGAAACATCGCGAGAGCGAAAAATCATCGAAATCGAAAATTAATCCGAAATCGAGAAATATTGCGAGAGCGAAAAATCATCGAGATCGAAAATTAATTCGAAATCGAGAATATTGCGAGAGCGAAAAATCATCGAAATCGAAAATTAATTCGAAACCGAGACTATTGCGAGATGGAAAAATCACTTCGGCATCGAAAATTAATTCAAGTACGCAAAGCAACTTATTCCAACGAGAGCTTATGAAGGATCGAGAGCATTCCCGAAAACGGGAGCTTTCGACCGTTCACGGCGGTAGTCCACGACGAAGTGACCGAGAAATGGCCGACTTCGGTGATCGAGACCGAGAAGGGCGAGGAGAAGAGGACTCCTCGAAACTCAAAATTGTTTTTCACAATTCGAGAACCTTCGCGATAAGAGCCGGGGCTCGGCTAACGGTAACTGCCCCCCACTCCAGCGCGCGTGACGCGCGAGCGTCCAGGCGAGAAAATTCGCCAGTTTCGAAAAATTCGAAATTAACGAAAATGTCCGGGAACCTGCCGTCGAGGCATTCGAGAGCACTATGTTTTCCCCCAAAAGATGTTTCCACCTTTCAGGGGTTCGAGAACGGACGTAACGACCAAAGAAAAAAAAATGGAAAAAAGAAATAAAAATAATTAAAAGGTCTGTATTCGTCATCGGGAACGCGTGGGTTCGTACGAACACCCACAGCGAGAACGCGTTACCCTGTAACGCGAGAACTTCGAGAAAAAAGAAATAGAAAATAATTATCCTACTCGAGCGGGAACGAAATCAAAAAAAAAATTAAAATAAATAAGACGGGAGCTATTACTTTATTGGCGTGGCCCCACGTTGGGCGCCATTTGTGACGTATTTTCCTGGATCTCAACGCGAACAAGAAAACCCAAAAAAAAACAAAACCGAAAACGCGAAAATCGAAGCTCAAACCGAACGGGAGCGGAGCGCAAAATCGAGAACTCGGAAAACGTCACCTTCGGCCGCCCGCTTCCACGGATGCATCGGCGTCCCGGTGGGCGCCAGTTAATTTTTATTTCGCCGGTATTAACAACCGGGCTAAACTGGAGGTCGGTGGAACGGCCGACCTCCGCAGGGTCGATTTTTGTCTCGCCGGAATCGCCAAGCCGGACTAATCTGGAGGTCGATGGAACGGTCGACCTCCGCAACGAAAATACGCGAAAACAGAACAAAAAGAACGAGATCACACAAACGAGAACGGAACGGTACGAGAAATAACGCCGGTGCATTCGCGAAAGCGAACGGTTGCGGAAATGCACGGTTGCTCAGGATGCGGGTTGTGGTAGAAGGGTCGCGATCCTTCGCCAATAAAGTAACGCGAAATCTGAAACACGAAATCTCAAATATCGGAACCCGAAATTCTTAAGTGACGTGAGCAAGAATTTATTGGCTTGTGAAGCCACGGGATCGTACCCTAGGGCATCGGAAGCGCTCAGCTGACCGGGGGGTCGGAGCGAGCGTAACGGGAACGGATCGATACGCGATCGAATAATTATCGTAACGATAAACTCACCGGATCAGCGTACTTTTAATCCAATAAAGTGGCGGGAACTGCATCACCTGATGCCTCGAGAACTTGTACACAATCACTGGACCTCAAGGGCATTCCCCGGAACGCATCTCGAGCACAAAGAATCGGTAGAAAATCGGAACCGAATCCGCACGAAACACAGCACACACGAGTCAACTAGCGAACGCGCGAAGTGACAGGTAGCGTAAGCGAGATACGCGAACCGAAGCGAGAGCGGTAGCCGGAGTCTACGGCAGCGCGAGCGAGAGCGCACGACTCAGCGCGCGAGACAATAGCCCGAACGTAAACACCGATAGCGCGAGAGGTCCGAGCAGCCTCGAGGACGACTCTCGGTAGACTGATTAGCCTACGACGATATTCTAAGGAAGCGTTATGATTATCGCGAAATCCTTAGCCGATAGCTACTGCCCTCTCAAACTATTTCCAGAGCGTCACTTAAGCGGGAACCGAAACTGTAACGCGGTAATTTTTGAGATTCGCCGCGATCGTTACTCCTAACTCAGGACGTGAAAACAAGGCTCTCTCTCTCTTAACTAAAACACAGCACAAGGTGTTCTGACCTCGCCCGGACCGTACTTAAACCTCCGCCTGTTCTCCAACGTCCTGCGTTATCACCTAAACAGAGTGCCGGGTTTGCACCGGACTTTGACGTATTCGCGACGAGATCTCGTCGGTCTCTCCTCTATTCGTGTTTCTCGTTGCTTCGAGATTCTCTCCACCGAATAGATTCGAGGATTCCGACCTGAACTGAATCTTTGGATCTTATCTCCAAGCTTATCCCACACCCAAGCTCATCAGTAAAGTCTAAACTGGATCGTGATCTTAACGAACTTTACTCAAACGAGAGCTGGACGGTACCTGGACAGCCGAGGAGCAGTAAATCGGGAACTGTAACGGGCTAACCGAACTAAATCGATAGCCGTATCCGTAAAACTTTAATTTATTTGTGTTTTTGTGACGGTGATCGAAAAATCACGTCACATAGTATAGCAAGATCCGCAGCAGTTTGTAATGTCCCGTGGGAAAATATAATCACTCAAATCCGGTTATTGTTCGACAACAGCGATGTTAGAGTCATCGTCTGCTTTGGGCTCATTAAGGAACCCGCGGTCGAAGATCAGGAAAAGATAATTGAAGAAAAACATTGCTCGGCCGTCGGAGGACACCGAGGCGTTAGTAAAACGTACAATCGAATCCGGCATGATTTCTATTGGAAAAAATTAAAACAGCATATTCAACAATACATACAGAGATGCCTGCAATGCCAGTTAAAAAAATTAGTTCGCGTTAAAACCAAACAGCCCATGATCATTACCGACACACCGGCCACGGCATTCGATAAAATTGCCATGGATATTGTGGGGCCTTTGCCGAAAACGGATAAGGGGAATGAATACATACTCACTATGCAAGATCAACTAACAAAATTCTCAATGGCAACCCCGTTACCCAACGCCAAGGCAGTGACCATCGCCGAGGCCTTCGTAAAAAGATTTATTTGTAACTTCGGATCCCCAAGAGCGATATTGACCGACCAAGGCGCAAACTTTTTAAGTAATTTCATGAAACAAATCTCCAAATTGTTTAAAATTCGGAAAATAAGAACGACAGCGTTCCATCCTCAATCTAACGGATCGCTAGAAAGATCGCATCACGCCCTCGGCGAGTATTTCAAACAATACACCTCGAAAGAAAGCAACTGGGACGACTGGGTCGAATTAGCAATCTACAACGACAACACTAACGTGCATGAGGGTACAAAGCATACTCCTTACGAGATGGTCTTCGGGAAAATAGCCAGAACTCCTTCAAATTTCCCGTTGGACGAGATGGATAAACTTGCCACGTACGACGAATATTTGACACGTTTGGTAACGCAAATCCATGAAATTCAACAACTGGGAAGAATAAATTTAATAGCCTCAAAGGAAAGGGCTAAAGAATATCGAGATAGACGCATGAACCCCGTTACGTTCAAGGTTGGTGAACCCATATTTTTGCTTAAAGGACCGAAACCTGGAAAATTAGGAGATCAATACACTGGACCATTTGAAGTATTGGAACTTCTAGAAAAAGGGAATTTACTCATCCAGTTGAAGGGCAAAACTTGTGTCGTTCACCCGGAACGAGTGAAGAAATCTCTCATCCCATTGGCATAATGGTGAGGGAATTTTGCAAACCAAAGCACCTCCAGGAAGACGATACCAACCCGGAAGAACCAGTGAGAAATGCGTACCCCCGATTCCGCGAGGAGTCCGAACGGCTACTTAGCTTCATCGGATGGCCGAGGCCGTATATAAAACCCGAAAAACTTGCTACCGCGGGATTTTTCTACATGGGATAAGCAGATGATGTCTCTTGTTTCGCATGTGGGATCGAAATAAACAACTGGAAAATAGGAGAAGACCCTTTCATTGAGCACAAAGCGGATGCTGAGGATTGCCCTTATATTAACGGAATACCTTGCGGCAACAGACCTTTAACTTCAAAGAGACAGGAGGAAACACTGGGGAAATTTATTCGCACAGATAACGCCAAGATCACCCATGGAGAATTAAGAAAACAACGAACAAAAGCAGTCCTAGCTGGACCCTCGACAGGAGAGAGGTGCGAGGTCGCTACAACCAGTTCACCGAAGGTGTATACCAGCGTCAAGAAAAATATAGAACCGGCACAGGAAACCCAGCAAATCCTCAACTCGGCAAAAGAAAGTATTCTACGAGGTCTATTAAGAAACCCATCATTAACAATTGATTTCGAGCCCCGAGATAGTCCGAAGGATCAAGGCCCGGAGAGGTTACTTGGAGCCATAAAAAGGGTGGGCACGGAGTATAATAGCACTCCTCGAGAAAAGAAAAAGGCGATGGGAACGGAAATACGAAGGCAGCCGATCGGTTGCAATATTGACACAAATACCAGCAGCAACGAGCCGCTTGCACCTGCTGCGAGGGACACAAAGATGATCCGGATTTCTCAAGCTACGAGGTACGAATCGAAAGTTTTAAAGATTGGCCCCAAGCAATGACGCAGACCCCTGCTAGCCTAGCGGATGCTGGACTCTATTACTTCGGAGTTGGAGACAAAGTGAAATGTTTTAGCTGCGATGGATCGTTGGGTAAATGGGCAGCCCAGGACGACCCATGGCAGCAACACGCTTATTGATACAGGAAGTGCGAATACGTAATGGCAAGGAAAGGAGCAGAATATATTCAAAAAGCGAGTTGCAAGGCGCCTCTAGACGCATCTTTAGCCGACACAATGGCGTGTTACAGGTCCTACTGTAAAAAAACCATCAAACCTGAGGTGTTCGAAAGAACGCCCCTTCGAGATTTCGAAAAGGCCGCTCTCATGGAGTGTATCCCTACGGGTTTTGTAGCGCCAGGTACCCGGCTCGACGACGTCGTGTTCGAAAATTTATGCCGTTATTGTGGGCTACGCCGGGTCGGAGGAATTTATGTCCCGTGCACGCACACGGTGGCCTGTTACCAATGCGCAGTAGCCGCAACAAGGTGCGATCTTTGCCAGGAAGAAATCCTCTTCGTCAAAAACATCGTGATCATTCCTGACCGCCCCTACCACAAATACGAACACATTGTCTCGGCAATGATGATTCAGGAGGCCAATGACCTCACTCGGGCTACAATCCGAACCCTCCAGGCCTTGGGGAAAAAGTAGGGAAAAAGGGGAATGGAAGGCCGAAGCCCTCCCATTACTACGAAAACTTCAGCAATCCATTTTTTGTTTTCTTTCTCTTTTCTCCCCTCCTCTTCAGAATAACAGTCGTTCGCACAATTAGGGAATAGAAATCAAGTAAATTAGGGAGTAAAATAAGCTGCACAAGAAATATTTAACCGTAGATTAAAAAAAAAAGAAAAAAAATATAAAATAATAATAATAACAACAATAAATGAAAAGAAATTATTATACAAAAAAATATAACAAACAAAAAAAAAAAGAAAAAAAGAAGAGAATTACCTTTTTTCTCGTCTCCCTCTAACCAGGGTACCGACACCTAAAGGGCATGTAATTAAACTACTTTATTAATCGAAATTTTCAATCTACAAAAACCCGAAAAATGTCTCGATCTCCGCACGCGGTAGGAAGGGCGGAACTACCAAAGAAGAGATCAAGTAAAACACTCAGCCCGGAGGAGCATCTACCGATACGAATACACACCAAGGTGACCCCGTGTCTCGTCCCAGGCACGACCAGACTCTATTGTTACTGGAAAATCGCAATGTACATCGATTTAGCCCAGAAGAATATCGAATTGTACGTCCCGCCTGAATGGAGATGGCTAGCTCCCGAAAGACTGGAGAGTTGGGTGGGAAAATTACGCGATAATCCGTACAAAGAGGTCGTGTTGGGTCGAACCAGATACACTTGGGCTATAGACATCTTGCTACCTTCACGGCAAGTTTACACTACCGTCCCGAGACATGGAAGGAACGGATGGCCGAATTTTGTAGAGGTGGTTCCGTATTGGAATACACCCAGGTTCAAACCTGAGACAGAACGATTGGCAATAACGATCAATCGTACACCGCTTTTACCTTCTTTGGGGATGGAAAGAGTGGTGTGTTATTGGCAAATGCGTTTACCACGAACCTTGCAACCAAGACGATACGTATGGGTCCCGCCAGAGTGGAGATGATTGACCGACAAAACGCGACGCATGTGGGCACGGAAGTTGGCCGCCAGTCCAGACCAACACATTGTACTAGGCGAGACTCATTACTCTTGGTTGCACGATACAATCGTGCCTCAAGGACAGAATCCCGACAGCATTGAATACCTGGGAGAAGGTAGGTACGACGAAGCGGAGTCACCCGCAGAGGAGGCATCCTCCGAACGACCCTATACGCCACCACGGACTCCGGGTAACAGGGACCCACAACTACAGGAGCTGGGACTTTCCCGATTGATGAACACCATCATCAACCAATACAGCGACCCGATCACGTCCCTCGGAGCCATCGAAGGCCCAATAGGCATGGACAACAGAGACGGCGGAACGGGTTACGAGAACCCAAGAGAATTGGAAACTCGGGTATAAGGGAGTATGTAAATTTTCTCCATTTTTCTCATTATTTCAAATAATCAGGAAAATGAGGGAAAAAAAAACAGTAATACTAATTATACTAAATCACATAGAACTCTGGGAAAAATATTGGAAACAAATATATTTAACGAGGAAAAACAAAAAAAAATGATGAAAAAATGGGAAAAATTATTAAAAAAAGGAGAGGGATAAACATAAATTTATATATATACACATCTAGATATATATATATATAAAGTAAAAAGGAAATAATAAGGGTAAATACATAAATACAGATACCCCAAGTAAAATAATAATTACTAGGGAGGTGGGGAAATCAATTAAAAATCGTGTTTCATCAAACTAATGGTTGAAGGACGACTTATGATTCACAGAACAATGGTCCAATACAAACTAAAGGTTACGAGGAAGGGTATCTGTTGATACCTAAAACAACCAGGGTCAGGAAAAATGAAAGGGACTCGGTACTGTCTACTAGTAGAACTACCAGCGCCGCTGCTTTTGCACCGATTCGGAGTAACAACTACCGACGATGCACGGGCCCACCATGCACAGAATACGGCACCCCTGACGTCGTAATCGAGGATCTATACAAGAAGGATCGAACCAGCAAACCAGTTCTCCGAGTTTCGAACTCGATACTCCTGACCAACGAGAACGCCAAGACCCTCAACAACACACCACCTTTCTACAAGTATCATTAAGTAAAAATAAAAAAAAAATATTATAATCCGAATCACGAATTACTCGTTCAGAACGAGACGCAAGGGCAACATTAATCGCATTTTTCTTAGATATATGAATATACTATCGTAGGTAGTTTTCGTTACATATATAATAACTCAGGAATAGATTAAAGGTCACATCAACTTAACCTAAATAATCAGGAAGATCATCTCGAAAATTAAACGCAAAATAAAAAAAACACACATGAAAACTCAAAAAAAAAAAAAAAAAAGGGGGGAGGACCGCTCAGAAAATGAGACGATTACTCGGATTCTCCTAATAATCGTCTTGAAAGAGGGGGAGGTGTTACGTCAAGCGTAACGAATAAAATTTCTTTATTATTTCTCCTCACACTAAAACGGGACTCAGAAAATAAAATAAAAAGAAAGGGGCAAAATTCGGTCAGATAACCCGAAATAGTAGAAAGTTAGATAAATAACTCGTTTCTGCCAAAGGATCAACTTGATGAACTCAGCCGGTATAATCAGTAGGCACAAGAGGCTGGTCAAGCTTGACCGCCAAAAATCTAACGGCATGGTCAAACAGATCTGGATAAATCGTGGAAAAGGAAGGCCGCCAAAAATGGTCTATGACCGCTAGCGCTGCCCCTTTTGGGGACGAGTAAAAAGCCAACCCGCTTGAGATACCTCGTGACCGTGTCAGGTACGAGTATCGACTAAACACTCATAGATCGCAGGGATCGTTAGATCTTCTGTACCATCGCCGGGGAACCATTTGGGGGCCCGCAGTGATCTGCCGCTGGGCCGGATCCCCACCTAAGCCAGTCGTTTCGACCGGTTACCTGCGGCTCTATGGAAATCCTTGGGGTTTCCAGCTATCGATAATTATGATTCATAGAGTCTAGCGCCTCAAAGTCTTGAGATTAGAAAGTCACGCCACGGTAGAAACGAAGTACCGCGTTTTTTTTCCTCGAAATCACGAGAGAGAATTTTTGCTACCCTGTCGTTATAACGACTATTACAATAAAGGCGAGGTACAGGAGCCTGCAAACTAGAATGAAGATGAGGAAAAATAATATAGACAGATCAATAATTAAAAATATTTTCAATCCAGGCCTAGAAGGATTAAAAACAATTACGAAATAAATAATAATTTAAACAAAGAAATAATACCTGATTATTTTTGGTTTAGGATAAATAAGAATAAACAAACCATTTCGAGCAACTTTGTTAGACGCAATAAATAATTAATATTAAAGGTAACCAACACTCGTAGAATAAGTTTCAAAAGGGAATTTTAAGAACGTTTTTGAACAAATCATTCGAGTTGCCAGGCGGCAAAATCGCCGGTGCGGCACCACAGGGAGCCTCGCTCCCCTCTACCTATTTCCAACAGGAGAGTTAAACTTTGTTCACAATCTAAATGATCAGTAATACTCATCCAATAATTTTTTTATTGTTTATGAAGTAAGAAATTTAGTTGTTTAAACACCAATTTGATTGTAAATGAGATCCGAAAGATTCTCGTCCCACGTGGAGAGCTGGAACAAGGGTTTAACAGCCCCTTGTTAGTTAATGCAGGAAAGGAAACGTAATGAGCACGAACGTGGGACCAGAATACTGTCGGGAATCTATAATTTTAATCTAGAAAAAGGACAGGACATATATCTACATGTAAATATATATGTATATATATGTTCAATCCAAATAATTGTTAAGTTAACAAAGGGAATAATTCCTGAAACAAATCGACACGTGTAGGCTACTCTCATCCAGAGATACTCGCACCTTTTCAAGAGCATTCAACAAGAATATGTAGGAAGGAATTAATATTAGGAAGGAAAAAAGCACCTCTCGGTCCATTCCATAAAAATATCGCGGCTCAAATCGTCAAAGGGACAACGGGGACAACGGGGACGGCTTGGAGGGAGATGCACGAAAGCCGCGACTTTCGGCGGAACGACGCTAGCGGCGGGTTTTTATCGCGGCAAACAGGATAGCGCTCGATGCTGGCCCCGAATTCTTAGCCAAACGGGCTTGCGCTGGGCCTTGAACGCGACTCCCCTCACCCAGGGAAATGATGAGTCAAGCACCGAGATCCACACCATCTCCCCGACTATCTAACGGTGAAACACCGATCGACGAATCAGAAAACCCTTCTATTCACGCATCACCCCTTTTTCCCCTTACCCATGCACCTTCCTTCCAGTATAGCAAGCCTTTTTAATGACATTTCGAGGAAAAGCACACATGATCAGGGGATTACTCCCACTTATTTTAACCTAGAAAAAGGTATAAAAAGCCCAAAAATTCGGCACTCAGGGCCAGTTACCATCATCCGATCGACGCCGTTGTCGTCATTCGTTTCGCCAGTTTACGTTTCATTGAACAAAGGTGTCTTTGTTCGATCACGCATCAATTTTTATTTTCGATCACCGAACCATTCATTCATTCTGTTCTGTTTCTGTTCTGTTCTTCATTCTGTTGTCCGATTGCGATTATTATTTCCAACCAGTGTTCATTTAATTTCATCATCCATTGATAACCATTGTCGAATAATTACCAGCCGAGCAATACCTTTATTAATTCACCGAAAGTTAAGGAAACATCATTTTTGTCCGAACCTCGGGTTCGAGAATCATTGTTTGATTTATTTGGTACCTTTTTCGTGAATTATTTAATCCGAAATAAAACTAATTTCTACCAACGAAATCGTCGAAAGTTCTACGAATTATTCCAATATCGGCGAAATCCAGCAGTAAAAACGTAAGCGACATACATTTTATTTTACTCTTTATAATCTTTTCTTCTCTACGTTTATCGGGTCATTTTCCAGTGCATGAATTTATTAATTTGTCCTTTCCTAACCCATTCGTCAGTTTTCCTGGAGTAAACCCACCGTCAAACAGACCTTTCAATCACCTTTCAAATCGAAGTGAACATTTTGTTGTTACTTTAAATTCTCCGGAAAGCGTAAATTCGAAAAGGGAGGGATTAGGAGTTCAGAAAACACCCTACGACTTTAGAAACGACAGGCATTCCTGGGGCCCTATCCTAAGCAACTTTCCGCAAGGTTAGGCTTAAAAATGGGCAGTTGTTACCGTGATTAATACCGGGCGTGGTAAAGATCGATTCTCATCGTTCTGACCAGAGAGTGTTAATGGAATCGGGGCAACAGTTGCGTAAAAACTCAGCGAAATAAAATCATCGACAGTTTTGACGTAACATATCCCTCCTCGAGATCGGTCGGTTTCAGTCTGATGGGTACGATGAGTTTTGATCTGCCTGGTATCGTCACTCGCTCGAACGTTTCGAACGGGACTGTATGACCAGCAAATTTGATGCACGCTTCGGTGTAGAGTATATCGGCTGGCGTCCCTCTAAAGAAGACGTCACCGAGTATAGCGTCTTGCATAATCGGGAATAAATCGTCGATTACGTGGAATTCGATGTTAAATTCCTTGATTCGTATGTAACATCTACCAATTGTTTTTGCTGTCCCGTCGGTGATACCGCTAAGCTCGTATATGAGCGTCGGGTCTATCTCCGTACTTCGGGCGACAAAGGAATCTTTTATGAGATTTATCTCTGCTCCAGTGTCAGCAAGAAATACAGCTTGGTTCGAATGTAGGTCTTGTGACTCTAGGGTTACGCTTGGTGGCTCATATCTATTAGTTAATCCTAATTTTATTCTAGCTTTTCTAATTGTCACACTCCCGTCTATTTTTTTTACGTATGCCGATCCTACGTGTTTTAGGAGTTCGGGCTTGGTGTGCGCAACTTTTGCGTCTTCTCTTAGTTCGGGTTGGACGAGCGCTCCGGTGTCCTGCCAGTAGACTATAGTACCTATACGGATTTTTTCAAGATGGCGGCGGTTCGGGGTGGGGGTGCTGTCCAGCGTGCTCGGCCGGACCGTGAGGCCCGGCGGCTCACTGCCAGGGTGGTTTCCCCCCTCCCTCCCCTCCCTTCCCTTGCGGCCCCTGTAGGGAGGTCGTGGGTGTCCAGGGTGAGGAGCTGGAGGAGATGTTGCTTCTTCGGCTGCCAAGTCCCGATCACCCACCCCTACTCGATCCCTTGAGTAGCTCGACCTGAGCTGTGGACGTAGGGGATGATGGAGAGAGGGTAGTGAAGGGAGGGAGTGAGCGGGGTAGTGGAAGGGCGTGAGAGCGTGGCGGGGGTGAGTTGACTGGAGCGCGCGCGGGGCCAGCTGGTGACGGCGTATTGACGAGTCGCGCCATGTTAGATTTTTGGGGTACGCTAGCAGCCGAGCGGCGGCGGGCCCATCGGTTCGGGTGCGCGAGAGGGGATGCCGAGCGGTGCAGCGCGTAGACGGTATAGCGGTGGATGGCTGAAGTACACGGAGCGCACGGAGAGCCCGTGACGATGTAGCAGCGAGTCGCGCCATCTTGGATTCCGGCAGCCGCTAGCTTGCTGCGGGAGCCCCGGCTCTCGCTGTTGCGCGCAGGGTATTTCTCGAGAGTAGCTGAATGCTTTGCGTAAGCTAGCTTGGCCGAGCGGCATAAGGCGTTGAATTCAAGCCCCCGTTTTCCTTGGGAGCGTGGGCTCGATTCCAATATGTAGCAATGTTTTTTAAAATTTTTTCAGCACTTTGAAAATAAATATATGAAACGGGGTGAGGGAAGGTAAGTAAAAAAATAATTGTGTTTAAAATTTTTACAATAAAGTTTGCATTTTTATTCTTAAGTCTAGTTTTACAGTTTTAATGTATAGATAAAGAAAAATGATTTTGATTATTTTTAAATTTAAACTCCAATGTATATATTTTTTCGTTAAGGCATTTCTTGTACGAGCTCTAGCAATTCCGTAAAAGATATTCGTGATGAAGACCCATTAATTCGGTGCCGATCAAGTAGCGTTTTTCGTCCATTTCTTCATCCTCCTGCGTAGGGAAATGCTCCATTTCGAAACGAGTTATTATAGTATACGTATAGTCATCCCTGATTTTTCGGAGCCCCTCCGCGGAAAATCGTGCTTCGTCGATCATAGACCAATCGTCGTTCGCGACCTTCCAGCTGATGTGATTGATTAACTCATCTCTCAGCTTCTTCACGATGTTGAGATCTTCAGAAAGCAGTCGGATCCTATGATCGATGCAAGGAATCAACTTCAATTGTCCCTTGTATGTCGTCTTTTGCATGATAATCTCTGACTAAAAACCTTTTCTCGCTGGCCTCTGTTCGTCGTGTTCTGATTCATTAAGCGCGAGGACAATAGCTTGCTCGTTGTAAACAGTTGTAAAGCGCAGTCTCCTCCGTCCGAACGATTGTGCAGACGGCGGCGGCCTGGGTTTTAGCCCGCCAATCTGTCCACTGCCAAAAAGCCAGCGGTCAGTTACGGTCCCCAGTGCTATTAGTTCGCGCCATTCATCCACAGACAGGGAAATTCCTTTGGAGTAGCGGCTAGAGAATTTTATTGCCACCTCGAAGTCCTGACCGTTTACTAGCTCGAGTCCGATTGTAACAATTTTACTGCCAGATGCATTTAAGCCGTACGTCGTGGCTAATAACATAGCACTGCTCAACGGTCGCAGTGGAATTTCTTCAAGTGGCTTGTCCTCTTTTTCTAGAGCGCGCTTCAGCATCCGATGCACCGACTCACCCTTTTGTTTGTTATTCACAACAGCAGTAAAATTTTCCATTTTATTTTATTTTTTACTATGATTTGAGGAATTTTAAGAGAGACTGCACTCTTCAACTCGTGGAGACGTTATGACTTGGGATGAAGATCCACTCGGGGGTTGAAGTCGGTGAAAGTGATGCAATTTTTCCGAGAGAAGGGATGAAGACACGCCTCAAGGATGGGTGTTATCTTAAGTGGGGGTAAGCGTATAGGATTGGGCCTTGAGATTGTCGGAGACCACCCACGCAATTTATGGAAACCTTTCGGTGACATAACTGACGTAACGCATCTCAGAGCTGACTCAGAGATGGTAGTATAAACGGAGACGTACAAATTCTTGCAGAAAAAAGCTAGAAAATACACCTGCTCTCAACATTCAACGGCCTGACATTGGGACCCGTCGACAGAGACGCAGCGAGAAAACAATTAAGAAAAAGTGCAATAAAGAATGCGATGAGTCGCTTACTCTTTACAGCCGCTAAGTCGTCCGCTCATTGGAACCACAGCGTCGCGTAGTGGCAATAAATTTAATAACTGTACACTGTGAATGGTTTTTTTTCCACTCAAACCCTTCGTCCCTCGGGGGTATTTTTTCAGAAGCGTTAACAATTCTATGTTAGCAAGAGTAGGGGGCGTCAGGTATTCCCAAAAATTAGAAAAAGAAAATCTTCAAGTAACCAATGATTTTCTTCGGGTTATTGGCCCTGAGTGGGAGTAAAAGCTATAAGTTTGACAACGTTTACGGAAATGTACATTATTTCGTTTAGACGGTCGAGCGTAACGCATCCCAGTTTTACGTGTCAATCTTCGGTCTCTGCAGTTTAGTCGTACAACGTATTGTTTTGTGATTTTTGTTTATTTACATAAATAAATTAATATGTCCGCCGCGGTATTTTGCGAAGTTATCGGTGAAGTGGTAGCAGTTTTAAATAAAAACCCTCCGCCGGCGCTAGACAATCTGTTGGCGGGGAGCAGTCGTCGATCGCTTGAACGTTTGCGAAGCGAGGCGTTAGTTAAACGGTTTACGGTTCTTGTAAAACAACTCCCCGTGAAAAACACTTTAAAATTGTATAGTGCGGGAAAATTTAGTGAGAATTATGAAGTTCTGAAAATTGTTTGTGACATTATAGGAAAGTCCTCGCTCAAGGCATCGAAGGGTGCTACATCCCTTCGTCAGAAGGTTGCGCAGCTCGGTGAGTGATAGCACTTGTACTTGTATACTTGTATAGACAAGTACAATAATCTGTATAACTTTAAATTTATTTCATCTATTTTTCTTAATTCACGGAATTTTAAATAATGAATTTTTTACAGAGACTCAGAGGGCGTTTATTGCGGCCAAAAGAGAGGCTGCGATAGCGCGAAAAGAAGCTCGGCTTGCTCAGAGGGATGCTGCGCGGACCGTCCGAACAGAGGCTGCGAAGCGGGTGCAGGCAGCGATGGATCGCGCTAACCTAGAAGAGACAATGGCGGCTATTGAAGGAGTCGATTTCGACGAAGTATTTCGGGAGCCGGTCGAGGAGGTCGAAGTCCCCAGGGTGTCGGGCAATCTCTCCGGTTTCACTGAAGGTATGTAAATTTCGATAAAGCGTTGTTTTTGGAAGATATAGGAGTGTTTTCTTTAAATATTTAACATATTTCTTTCTTGTTTCAGCTTTACTTCATGTTGAAAGTGACGACATCATGAACACCACGCTTAATTTCTCGTTTCTGGATGTAAGCGGGGTAGGCGATGTCGAAGGGGAGCAGGAAGACACCACGGAGGCCGCGATGGATCAGGCTGAGGGTCTGCAGGCCTCTATCGACGTCGTTGAAGAAGCGGAAGCTGACAGGCTCGAGGTCTCCAGCTATGACGACTTCCTTCTGCCTGGAAAACCCGGGGAAACCTCGAGTCAAATCGGCGAGGGAAACGTGGTCGAGGCTGTTGCGGGGCCGTCATCTCGGTTGACGCCGCAACTATCTCCGCAGCCAGGACCGTCATCACGATGGACTCCAACACCACCACGACGCCGGGATGGTGAACAGCAGCAGCAGCAGCAACAGCAGCAGCAGCAGCAACAGCAGCAGCAGCAGCAACAACAGCAGCAGCAGCAACAGTCTCCAACCTTCTCGGAATTTCTGGCAGACGCACAAACTCCGTTGTCCGGTGAGTCAAAAATTGCTCACCGCGTAGAAAACCAACGGTGGTTTAATAAATTTAAGTGCCTCGGTACAGCGATGACGGTTAAAATTAAGGAGCCGTCGGAGGGTGTAAATGTCGTAGAGTGGCTAGAGGACGCGATACGTGAGCTACATACGCTCATTGTAAGTGGTAGCGAGCCGACTGATGTGGTAGGAGTAGAGTTTCGCTCGAACGCGTTCACGCGAGGTGCTGCCGGTATTTCCTACAGACCCATAGCCGATTTTAATTTTGAGAGCTTGTTTAATATAATAAACAGCGTTTCACAGAGCTCGTCGGGATTTTGTATAGACGACTCGTTCGGTATTACGTGCAATATCGTTTCGATGCCGGTAGGTGCGGGCCGGACCGTAAAAAAAAAGGAGTCGAATTTTGGGAGAAGAAATCCGTAATTCAATTCCGCAACAAAGACAATTTATGTCTTCCGCGAGCGATCGTAGCCGGAAAAGTATTCGCGCAGCGTGGCCAGGTTCGCGATGGTCCATTGCAGAAGCGGTGGGACAACGTCAGCAGGGACAGATCGGTACTCCAGAAGACCTTAGCGGAGGAGCTAGTTAGAGATGCTGGTATAGACGTCCCGGAAACGGGGTGTGGTATACCAGAATTGCAAGCTTTCCAGCAAGTTCTCGCTGGAGACGGGATAGCTCTGATAATGTTCGACATCGAGTCGTTAGGTAGCAGCGAACCGCCTTTTTTTAACGGCACCGATCTCGTATTACGCTCGTCGGAAAAAGTCGCGAATAATATTTATTTAGTACACGACGCTCGTGATCACCACTACGGATTAATAACAAAACTCCCGACGGCCGCCGGTGCATCATTCTTTTGCACTCCCTGTGGATTCGCGTACAACAGGGCCACGGGTCATCAGTGCGGACAGAAGTGTCCGTGCTGTATGACGAGCCCACCGTGTGACTCAGGTTTAGCAAAGATTCGCTGCAAAGATTGCTGGCGCTTCTTTCGCGGTGCTGCCTGCTTTGCACGACATACGGCACTTGGGTCACATGGTGCGCAATCGCGTTTGTGCAGTATGTTACAAACTTGTAGAACCTGCTTAAGGCAGGTATACAAGAAAGACAGCCCGAAGCATGTGTGCGGGCAATTTTACTGTCGAACTTGCAAAGAAAGCCGGCCAGAAAATCACAATTGCTTCATGGCGCCGCTGCGCCCTGCTAAAATAGCCGAACACCCCGATATTTTTATTTTTTATGACTTTGAAACGCGTCAGGAGCTCGAGGTTAACGGAGTGGCCGGGATGAACGTACACGAGGTAAACCTCTGTGTTTCTCAACAGCGTTGCACACGCTGTATTGACATGGAGGACACTGTGTGGGAATGTAGTCTGTGTGGCGAGGACGGCGAGAGAATTTTTAAAGAAAATGCTTTGTCGGAATTTGTAGAGTTTGTATTAAAAGAGAGACGTGGTGTTGCCCAGGTCACATGCATCGCGCATAACGCTAAAGGTTTCGATGGTCAATTCATTCTCAAGTATATCGTCGAGGAGAAGAATGAAGTCCCGAAACTGATTACGAACGGTACGAGCATTATGGAGATGCGCATCGGTAACACGAGATTCATCGATAGTTTAAATTATTTCCACATGGCTCTCAGCAAACTCCCAAAAGCATTCGGCTTAGGAGAAAATATTTTCAAGGGTACGTTTCCCCATCTTTTCAACAAATTAGATAATCAAGGTTATAAGGGCCCGTTACCGCCTCTCTCAGACTACTCTCCTGACACAATGTCGAAGTCAGACCGCGAACAATTTCTAGAGTGGTACGAAAAAACGCAGCGCACGGGATACGTATTCGATTTCCAGAAGGAGATCGTCGGGTACTGTGCAACCGATGTAACGATTCTTCGGAAAGCGTGTGCAGCGTTTCGTCGTATCTTTCTAGAGTGCGGGAATGTGTGTCCATTCAGTGAGGCCGTGACGATAGCCTCGGCGTGTAATAAAGTATTTCGCCGGAATTTTTTGGAAAAGGGAAAAATATCCGTTTTACCGCGTAATGGGTATCGGCGAGCTGACCGTCAATCAGAGATAGCGATAGAGTGGCTGTTATGGTGTGAACACAATCTCGGGCTGCAGATTGAGCACGCGGGACGGGGCCGAGAGCACAAGCTAGACGACGGTACGCGAGTAGATGGGTATTTTGAAACGGGCACAGGAGCCGATATACAGAAGCACGTGTTGCAATTTCATGGCTGTTTTTTCCATGGCTGCGATAAGTGCTACACAGATCCTCGTAAGCGTGAAGAGGACTGGTGCGGGAGTACGCTGAACGACCGATACATGCGAACTCTGAACACCTCGGCACGTATAAGATCGTTAGGGTACACTCTTCACGAGATTTGGGAGTGTGAGTATGCTCGGCTGAAGAGTACAAACCCGATGGTCAGTGCGGTTGTGAAGGGACACCCGATCCTCACCGATTAACAATTAAATCCTCGCGATGCATTTTTTGGGGGGCGTACAGGGAATACGCGCAGTTATTGCGAGATAAGGGGTAGTGAGAAAATTAACTACGCAGATGTATGCTCATTATACCCTTATATCTGCAAGTACGGCCGCTTCCCCGTAGGTCATCCCACTATATACACCGCGGATAATTGTCAAGAGATAACCGGTCCACAGCTCGACATAAGCAATGTTGAAGGGCTCGTCCGGTGCACGGTATTACCACCACGAAATCTTTATCATCCTGTACTTCCCGTGCGCATGCACAATCGGTTAATGTTTGCTCTATGCCGAAGATGCTGCGAGGAAATGTTGCAGAGTGCTTGCCCTCACGAAAATGAGGCTGATCGAGCTTTCGAGGGTACTTGGGTATCGTGCGAGCTCGCCAAGGCTGTCGAGAAAGGATACAAAATCCTTCGTGTATATGAAATCTGGCAGTACGAGATCGAGGAATACGATCGAAACAGCCAGACTGGTGGTCTCTTTGGGGGATACATTAACCTTTGGCTTAAAATAAAGCAAGAGGCTAGCGGGTGGCCCGCCGACTGTGCGGCAGAGGAAAGTAAGATCGCGTATCTTGAAGCCTTTCGCGTAGCTGAAGGGGTAGAGTTAGATCGCGAGCGTATCGTGAAAAATCCTGGCCTGAGATCGGTAGCCAAACTCTGTTTAAATTCGTTTTGGGGAAAATTTGGTCAACGCGAAAACCTGCTAAAGACCGAAGTAGTAAGAACGCGTCAACGTCTTTTAGAGCTTTTAACCGACCAGAGTTGCGAGGTCAAAAAAATAATACATGTCAACGACAACGTCATGTACGTTTCCTGGGAAAAAACTGCCGAAAGCGCTGATATAAATCCTCACGTGAACGTCGTTATTGCTGCTTATACGACAGCACAAGCCCGATTGAAACTCTACTCATACCTGGAACAGTTAGAAAATCGCGTCCTCTATTACGATACAGACTCCTGTATATATATAAGTAGAGGTATCGCTGGAGAATATAATCCACCTCTTGGAAATCTCCTCGGCGATATGACGAATGAGCTAGAAGATTACGGTATCGGTAGTTACATTAAGCGATTCGTTTCAGGTGGGCCCAAATTTTACGGATATATGGTCCAGAAGCCCGACGGTACTGAGCTGACCACTTGCAAAGTTAAAGGTATTAGCCTTAACTACAGCAACGCGGAAAAAATTAACTTCGATTCCATATGCAAGTTGGTCGCAAACCCCGGGACGAGTATATCCGTGAAATTTGGTGCTATACGTCGAGACGCCTTCCACCAGGTAGTCACACGGCAGGAGTCTAAGACGTGTAAGCCAGTCTTTGTTAAAAGACGACGATGGGGCGAACACAACTCACTGCCGTATGGCTACCTCGGATAAATTTGTATATTTACAATAATTATAAATAATTGTAAATAATTGTAAATAATTGTAAATCATTGTAAAATAAAAAATGGATTTGTTTGAATTTTAGGTGCGATGGCAATGTACGACCTATACCCAGATTTGTGGTGAACTACAAAACACCTACACACACGCACACACACACACACACACACACACACACATATGATTGTTTCGTACAAATAAAAATAATAATAATAATAAAAAAAAGTTTTCATTTTCATTTCATTTCATTTCACACGGTCCTATTATGTTTAGTATATTTTGATAAGTTTCTGCCAGTGACGACTGTTACGAACTCAGTAACTACACTCCGTTTCAAAGCATGCAGTAAGCTCTCCCGAGCAGTATCCCGACGCACCCGAATAATGCGTCTTCGAACACACACATAGGCTCTCCCGAGCTGCATCTTGAAGAGAGAGTAATACGCGCTCCTATGCATCCGAGCGCTACGCGTTAAACGAATCTGGTAGGCCCTCTCGGCCAGAAGCCACTCCCACCAAGAAGCATACAGTATCCCCAAACTAGGATACTGTATGTCTTCTCTAGCCACGCGTATAGCAACCAGCGGCCCTCGGTGGCACGCGACACTTGCCGCCGCTGCATAAGGCGGAACGCTTTGATCTCGCCGCCGCACTGTTACTGGAAGGTCAACGGCACCCTAATTTCTTTAGACCAACGCGTGCCTCCCGAGCGCATCTATGCACACTCTCTCAATTTTTTCCTCCAAATAATATTTCGGTGGTCATAACTAGTAGAGTATATGTGACACTTGTCGCCGCTGTACTAGACCAAAACTCTAGGCCCGCCGCGGCAAAAGGGCACCGCTACTAAGAATCTTCTACTAATTCTTTCAGAACAAATACACCGCCTTGTCACGCTTAAAACTTTATTAAGAAACTGCATTAACCCCACCATGCTACACGACTAACCATAAGAAGCATAGGGAGCGAATTAGTATATAAGCTAAGCCTTTTTCGGCTAGAGTCAGTTATTCCACCAGCCTCATAAGCTGCAACACTTCGTTACACTCTACGGGGCGAGCAAAGCTCTGTTCGACGGTAGTTTCGATAGCCCTGCGCGGCTAAGTCTCGACGCTCTCCCGGAGCAGCCCTGCGCGGCTGAGTTTCAACGCTCCTGCGGAGTACGAACCAGTCATAAGTATCGAAACACCTGTATCGACGCTCAACAACGTTTAATAAAGATATATATTGTGAGTACTTAAAACGGTTCTAAACTCTTCGTATATCTCTGCATGCTCTCCACCACGTGCTACAAGACTCTCAGTCTCAGGCACCCTGTCAACGCATCATAAATCTTAGGCAGTAGAAGGCGAGGTCTCCGTCCCCGATGTAAAGGGCCAACGCCTTGACTCGAAAGAGAGACCGCCGTTACGTTCACTCAGCACGAACTCTATGTGAGCTCGTCCGGACGTAACACAAATAAAAATTTGGTGTCAGAAGTGGGATTTGAACGCCCTTACTGCCATGATAATGAATAATGACGCTTGATAGAACGCCACAAAAAGGCACTGGAGAAGAGACACCAGATACGAATAATCCACGCATGAGCACAGCTCACGAGACTCGAACATTAGAAAATACTCCAGGAGGTACAGCAAGTACAAGTAACGGAGGGAATAACTCAAATCAACAACAGGTAATCGATCAACCATTATTGGATTTGGATAATTCAATAACAAACGATCTGAACAATCAAGGAAATCTTGGCCAACAAGCGCTACAGGAAATTCAAGCATTACAAGTAGGTATCGACAACTTAGCTGCAAATATGGCTGCACCCGTACCACCAGTATCCGTCAAATACGCACTCGAAGCAGTTCCTATTTTCGACGGACACAACATCCCGTTGTCACATTTTATCGAGGGATGCGAGGAGGCTCAACAGATGTTGCCTCCAGAGGCACAGGCGAACCTCGCACTAATACTGAGGAATAAACTAAGAGGAGAAGCACGTCGAGCGGTACATGGAGTGACGCTTGACACAATTCCCACTTTTATGGAATTTTTAAAAACGCTTTATCTCCCCGCAAAATCAGTATATCAACTTCAAGGAGAATTGGGAAGAATATTCCAATACGACGACGAAGCTGTACTCACATATTCCAACCGGGTGAAAGACATCGGAAATCGGATCAGTGATGCATATAAGCAGAGTCACAACGGTGTATTAGACGACGCCTTCAAACGCGGCCTCGATACCGATCTTGTGGAATGCTTCAACAGAGGACTCAAACCAGAAATTGAAAATAAGATAACAAGGGGCCAATCATTCAGCAATACCATGAAGGAAGCAATCGAGATCGAGAGGAAGGAACAAGCAAAGAATGTCTTACGAAATTCACGTTCCTCCAAAACCAACACCTGGAACCAGCCTTCCACGGACCGTTATACACGTAAAGATAAAATTCACCACATCAAGGAGAATAAATACTGCACATACTGCAATAGACAAGGACACACGACCGACGAATGTCGATCCCGTCCGAAAAATCCACAAACACAGGAAACAGCAAATAACGGTGAACCACGCACAGAGCGTAATTACAACCCAAGGCAGCAGCAATATAATAATAATCGTTATCAAGATACGAGAAGGAATCAAGGTTCAGGATACTCTTCAAACTCAAACCAACGGCAAACCTGCCGCTTTTGGAAAATTTGCCGGTCACACCATCGATAACTGCCGTAAATTGCAATTTTGGAATAATCAGAAAACTCGACAGAACACCTCTCAACCATCAGCGTATAATCGAACGAATGAGCCACAGGAAAATTCTCAGCAACGTCCTGTGAGATACACACGTCCCGAAGAAGCGAATAACCCAGCGACAAGGGTAGCTACAGCTCTGCTAAATCGCACGAGCAATGTACCGGTCGTCAAGGTAATATCCGAGGACTTTCTGCAACCAACATTGTTAATGATTGACACTGGATCATCCTTGAATTTAATTAAAAGCAAACAAATAGCACCTCACGTGCAAGTAGATGCTACAGATATTGTTCAGATCAGTGGTATAACAAAGGATTACGTCAGTACACTGGGAAGAACGGAAATACACATACTCGACTCCAGAGTCACTTTCCACCTGGTAAGAGACGATTTTCCAATAGAGGACGACGGATTGATCGGTACGGATTTCTTCCGTACATACCACGCCGATGTATCGTACTCAGATCGATGCCTGAGATGGGGCGTGAACTCAATACCGTTCATGAAACTCGAAACAATAATAATTCCAGCCCGAACGAAGGGTCATTTCTATGTGCGAGTGGCCAATCCAGACGTCAAGTTTGGCTATATACCTCGCCAATTCGTCTCAGAAGGAGTCTATCTCGGCGACGCACTCGTCGCAAATAACGATGGCAAGGCCCATCTATATCTCATTAATAGCACGGAAGAAGAAATTGAAGTAGCCGTGCCGGTTCTAAGCATAGAACCATACGAGGAACTCATCGATGACAATCTCCAAGAAGAAACAGATGCTACAAACGAAACAGAGGCCACGCCAGCCCTACTTCACGCAACAGCCGGGTCCAACCAACTATTGCCTGAAGGCAACGGGACACAGACGCCTCAAAAGGACAAAATAAATACACCGTGCGGAGAGCACGACGTGCCTACATATAAATCATACAAAGTGTCGGAATTATATGCAATTTCAGACGATAACGAAAATGCAAACAATGCAAGCTCACACGAAGCACTAAACGAATCCCGCAACGCGGACGAATTAATCGAAGGCAAAACAGAAACGGCAAGCACCGTACAAAAAGACGAGCGAGTCTCAAAAATTAAAAGCCTATTACGCCTGGATCACCTGAATCCGGAAGAACTAGAGAGCATACAATTGCATCTCGAAGAATTTCACGACAGGTACTATTTACCTGAAGAAAAATTAATGTCCACAAATGTCCTAAAGCATCGCATAATTACAACAGATGAGATTCCAATTAATTTTCGGCAATACAGATATCCGCCGACTCTAAAAGAAGAAATAAATCGTCAAGTGAACGATCTGCTAAATGGAGGCATAATACAGCCATCCAACTCTCAGTATAATTCACCTGTATGGATCGTCCCAAAGAAGGCCGACTCCCAGGGAAACAAAAGGTGGCGAATGGTACTTGACTACCGCGCCCTAAATGAAAAAACTATTAGCGACGCTTACCCGCTACCACTTATAAATGAAATACTAGACCAGCTAGGAGGAGCTGTGTATTTCTCCACATTCGACCTCGCATCTGGTTTTCATCAGATCGAGATGCACCCGGAAGACAGGCACAAAACAGCCTTCTCCACACCATACGGCCATTACGAGTTCGCTCGAATGCCGTTCGGGTTAAAGAACGCCCCAGCGACGTTCCAAAGACTCATGAATCAGGTACTTACCGGAGTTCAAGGCTCCGACGCATTCGTGTACCTAGATGACATAGTCATATATGCTTCTACACTAGAAGAACATGAGTTAAAAATCGAAAGACTCATGAAGCGATTGAGAAACGCACACTTGAAGCTACAGCCTGACAAATGTGAGTACTTGCGACGAGAAGTCGCGTATCTAGGCCACATAATAGGAAGAGACGGGGTCAGACCCGATCCAGCCAAACTATCAGCCGTAAAGAATTTTCCGACACCGAGAAATGTGAAAAATATTCGGCAATTCCTCGGACTAGCAGGCTACTACAGGCGCTTCATAGATAATTTTTCTCAAATAGCCAGACCCTTGACGGGCCTGTTAAAAAAGGAGGCCGCCTTCAAGTGGTCCCAGCCGCAGCAAGCCGCTTTCGAGACGCTGCGAGACAAATTATGCGAGGAGCCAGTGCTGCAATACCCTGACTTCGCTAAACCGTTTATTGTTACAACAGATGCTTCAGGGACAGCAGTCGGAGGCATATTAAGCCAGGGAACCTTAGGAAAGGATCGTCCCATCGCATATACGTCCAGAGTACTAAATGATACAGAACAAAAATATAGTACTTATGAAAAAGAGGCCGTTGCGATATTACACTCGGTCTCCCAATTCAGACCCTATCTCTACGGTAGACCCTTCAAGCTAGTAACTGACCATAAGCCTTTGGTTTGGATACATACTTCAAAGGATCCAACATCGCGTTTGACACGTTGGCGTCTACGACTCGAGGAATACGAGTACGAAGTCATCCACAAAGCAGGGAAAATGAATGTGAACGCTGATGCACTATCTCGCAACCCTTGCGAGAATGCCTCGAGCGAGAACGAACTCGAGCCGCCGGTGCAGCACGCTTATCCGATAGCGAAACGTGCGAAGGCATCTACAGAGGGGAAAGAATCGGACGAGGAAGATGAGCCTATAGCTAGACGACTTCGGAAAAGACCCGAAGGAACGGCATCAATGCCGCCTGCTAAGCCAGCCTTCAAACGAACCGTTAAGCGATCTCAAGAGGTTGCATCGGGATCTCGTAACAGGGAGAAACCCGAAGAACAGATGTCGGACGATGCACCCGTCGCATCGCGACTACGAAGTCGAGAGAGAAAACAAATTTCGAGTACGACTCAGGAGAAGCCTATCGCCAGAGCGACTCGACGAAAAGCGAAACGACAAGAATCACCCATCCTACCTGGAATAAGAGGTGAACCACTTATGCCAAGGGATGCAGGAGATCGAGTCTCAATCTTCGCGAATCTCGACGAAGATGAAACTTTCAGCATATCCGGAGAATCGGAAGAATATATATTCGATCGATCAGACACGGATTCAATCAATAATTATCAGCAACCCGAAGTTGAAGAAAGGCCAGCGAAAACCACGAGCAGCCTCCAAATAACAAACAACGAGCAGTTGTTTATGCGAAAGGATAATTATTTGTATTTCCTTTCGGAAACTGGAGAACCCTGTGACGAAGGCTCCAGAATGCTAGCCGAACGACGCACCGTACCGAAGTTTCGCGGTCTCGTTCCCGGTAGCATCAGTACCATCAAACATAATTCAAAACACCATATCGCTATGGTCGTGAAAGGGAAAAATGGAACGCTCGTCGACTACAACTCTTTTCACTCAATGCATAAAAAATTAAAAAAGACGCTCATGGGACTTGACTTGCGCTCGATTAGCGTAGCAAAGACAAAAGAGATTAATGGAATACCATGGGAACACATATTAACCACTATAAAGAAAGCATTCGAGGGTATATCGACGAAATTAATAATCTGCTTGGGATTGATAAAGTACCCAGCGCCAGAAGAGCGGAAGGAAATTATGGGCGAGGCACATGCCTCAGCACTAGGAGGACACAAGGGAGTAACAAAAACATACAACCGAATCCGTCAACGGTACTACTGGGAGAATATGAAGGACGATATTCAAGAGTAGATTCAGCACTGCCTTCCCTGCCATTTAAAAAAATTGGTACGAGTAAAAACTCGGCAGCCGATGATCATCACGGACACACCGGATTCAGCGTTCGACAAAATTTCTATGGACATTGTCGGACCCCTGCCACGCACAGAAAAAGGCAACGAATATATACTCACCATACAGGATCTCCTCACGAAGTATTCACTCGCAGTAGCACTCCCGAGAGCCACTTCAGCCAACATCGCAGACGCTCTTATTAAACACTGTATATGTACTTTCGGTGCTCCAAAAATTATTCTCACCGACCAAGGAGCAAATTTCCTAAGCTCACTAATGAAAAGCGTTGCCAAGAAATTTAAAATCAAGCAATGCCGTACCACAGCATTCCACCCTCAGTCTAATGGATCGCTGGAAAGATCTCACCACTCTCTGGTAGAATACTTGAAGCAATATGTGAGTAGTGATGAAGAATGGGATGAGTGGCTAGAACTCGCCACCTTTTCCTATAACACAAGTGTGCACGAGGGTACGAAACATACGCCCTTTGAACTTGTGTTTGGAAGATTAGCGCGCCAGCCCTCCTACGAGGCACCAGCCGGAGAAGAAGAGGGAAGAACATATGCTGACTATCTCGTCGAACTAGCAACCAAGCTCCACGATATACAAGGGATAGCTAAGAACCACTTAGTAGCCTCCAAGGAACGGTCAAAAAAATACTACGACCGCAAGGTGCACGCTTATGACTTCCATCTGGGCGACCATGTATACTTGCAGCGAGGAAAGAAGCTGGGAAAATTCGGAGACCATTACACGGGTCCTCACGAAATAATAGACGTTATGAGAGATGGAAATATAAAAATTAAAATCGGTCGCGAAACCCGAATCGTGCACCCCAATCGACTACGCTACTCCCACATTAACCTGGAGAATAGTAGCGAGGAAGATTAAATAAAAAAAACATATATACTCAAAAACCCTGCATAAAAGAAAAGATATATAAAGGAAAAATTATTAGATATACGAATATCACATAAAAAAATATATATATATATATCACATACAAATAATTTTTAAAAAAAATGTGTGCAGAAAAAAAAACCTTATAAGTAAATAACTTTCCTATAGTTCAATCATGGAAGACCACCCCAGTGGCAAGGACGTCCTAATTATCGATATGGAGGGATTTCGCAACGACGAAGGCAATCTCATCCCAAAAGAAATCGCTGTGGTCTCACTTTTCGACGACAGCTCCGATCATTGGATCTCCGACGCTCCGTTTTATCGGCACAGCCTGGGAAGAATGACTCAAGAAGGGAACGACTTTCTTAAGCGAAGACACGGACTAAACTGGGACACCGGAGATGTCCCATATTCCTGGTTATTCGAGCGGCTGAAACGCATCACCAAGGACACGAGAACGATTTACGTCCATGGGGAACTCATAGCAAGGTTCCTACAAGATTTCCTTGTCTGCAGAGTAGTTAACTTGGTAGACACCTCTCCGCCGCTCAGGGAAATGCCAGAACGCAAGGAATACTGCATTAGTCACGGGCTAATAATGAACAAAAAGCGATACTGTGCCCTTAACAACGCTATGAGAGTAAAGCAATATGTCCTAAGCCTTTTGAAGGTCGAAAACGAGACTCCATCCTCTCCAGACGCGACCGAGGAAGAGTCATTCACAGCGAAGGTACAGACGTCCAACCCTCAAGCGAGCCCGAAATCGAGGAAGACAAACAAGACGACGAATCGAATGATGAGCCAGGGACTTCCGATGACACCAGAATCTTTAAACGATTGAAAAAGAGGAAAACCAAGGACAATAAAATTACGGGAGCAATAATAGCATTGTTGACTCTCGCTATGGTAAAGCAAGCGGAAGCTGTAATCGGATATGATTGTGGGTCCAGCCGACTGAACATTACCACTTTGTCTCTACTGGATGTTGAAGCTTGTGACATACCGAAAATCGAACCAACCGTCAGCGACGCGTTTGTGCAACTACTACAAATCAGTGAATTTACAAAAACTCGAGTCATGCAGTGTAAGGTCTTAATAAAACGCACGATATACCACTGCGGTATGCATTCGCACAACTCAATAGTTGCACAAGGAGCCATGGAATATGTCATGGACATCGAATATGAAGCATGTAAAAAAATGCATCAGACCGGGTTACTCAGACTGTCACCTTCTACACTATTCGTCGCGATCAAACTGAACACAACGAACATACGCAGTGCAACGCTAGCCGGACATATAAAACAAGACGGCTCGTGCGAAGGGTCCCAGTTTTCTGACCCTTACGGTACCTGGGACGATGTTGTAGTGCAATCAGTAATCTATATAACACTGCAAGACTACTTCGCTACCGTAAACCTCAACACCAACCAATTAGTCCTGCGCTCAGGGATAACATGCAGCGTATCCGAAGCTGAATGCATTGATTTAGACGGGGAATATACATTCTGGAGTGCTCTCCCCGAAGACAGCTGCAACTATAGTAAATACGATGTACTGTACGAAGGATTCGCCAAGAAGCTAACAAGCACACAAGGAGTCCATCCTCTTACTGTATATACAGTAACACAGGGCGATATAACATTCGCATTAACGAAAAAACAGGAGATAATGGTATGTGGATCACCAGTTTATCGCACCGAACACCCGAAGCTCCTCATTTTCGAAACGCACAGAGACGCGGTACAAAATGCAAAAAGAAAGATAAGAACGGAAAACTTGGATTTATTTACATATGTAAATGCAAAATTCGTATACCTCGAAAAACATATACGAACCGAGATGAGCAGGCTGTACTACGATGTATTACAACAAAATTGTAATCTCGAACGCCAAGTACTAAAAAATACTCTCACGATGGCCACTCAAGCACCCGACGAATTTGCTTTTCAACTTATGAAGGGGCCTGGATACATGGCCGTCGTCGCGGGAGAAGTCGTGCACGTGATAAAATGCATCCCCGTTGAAGTCAAGGTTCGTCACACCGAACACTGTTACCATCACCTACCAGTTTCAAGAGGCAACGAAAGTCTGTTCCTGTCGCCACGTACACGCATACTGTTCCAAGCGGGAACACAGATATCCTGTAACCCAATGGTGCCGTCAATGTACCAGCTACAAGGGTCATGGTATAAACTAACACCCACACCAATGACCTCAGAGGCACCGCCTCAGATAAAGCCACTGACGAAACCCACGTGGAAGTACTCGAACCCCGCAGAGCTAGCTACGAGCGGGATCTACACTCAAGCAGATCTCGACAACATGAGAGACCACATCATGTTCCCCGCCGAAAGGACGGCGATACTAAACACCCTTGCACGAAGTCTCACAGGACACCCGACACAGAACCAGGGTGCATCTTTCATAAATTTATTGGACGAAGACGCACTCGAGAAAATTTCTCGAAACACATGGGACAAAATGTGGAAAAGTTTTCTCACATTCGGGACTGCCAGTGCTGGTGTATTGGGGATCATCCTCATAGTTCGAGGAGTCAAGCTCATCGCTGACACTATCATACATGGCTATGCACTACACTCAATTTATGGATGGTCTGTGCATATCTTCGGCGCTCTGTGGAGCTCAGTGACACATCTGTTAATGCACCTCGGTCAAAACGGAGACAGGATCAAACGTGAGGAGGCCGACAAGACTAAAGAACTCGATGTAGAAAAAAATGAAGACCCACCGTTAGCTGCAACCAGCGCTACTACATCAACTATTTATCCCACACTGGGAACAGCTCCCAGGATCACTTTTGATGGTCCTACTATACACTACTCCCCACCTAAGTAAAATCTAGGATCGAGGAAAATATATAAGGCCTAAGGAAGCCTAAACTGCATCTCATTTTCCGAAAAATTTTAAACGCACCAACATCTCATCTCGAACCAACAGTTTTAGATGAAGCCACCCTCAGAAATACAAAGGGAACTCGACGGAATAATTCCTCTAACGGAGTACTACGACGCTCTGCAGGATTCACACTGCATCATCGGAGTGTCATACATCAGCGACGCCGACAACAAGTTGATCTGCGAAGCTTGTTACAACGGACCACTCAACAGGCCACAGGAATACCGAGCCTTGAACCACCACACCATACTCTATTATCAAGGACACCTGAGGCTGCCCTGCCAACATTGCAACAGACCACATTTTAGAATCCGGAAGGCATTTCTGTGTTTGAAGTGCACAGAGGTATATTTGGACGCCAAAGATCGCCTCATCGCCGGTGCAATCATCCACGTCAATTTGCACCGCCAGCCGCAGCTTTAAAAAAAAAAACACAATGCAAGAAGCAATGATGGAAATCGGGTTTCCACCCTTCACCGTCGATTGGGCCATGGAAAACCTGGACCAGGTTGTCGATTTTTTGAACACCGTAAGGAGATGCCGGGGAATGACCCAGTTGGAGCACGAACTCTTCGGAGGGGACATTGGCGATATCTGGCGACAGCGACTCGACGTGGCCGTCGAGATGGAATACCAAGCCCTCGTCGGGAGTCTCATAACCCCGAGCGAAGGGTCTGACAGCTCATCGGTCACCTCAGGCGACGAGGAAGTGGCCAATATTAACCGCCACTTCTCCGACTCAACTCGCTCGCCACCACTCACACCGAGCTGTGTGCCTTGGGGTTTCATCCCCATAAACGAAGCCAGCCAACCCAGCGGACCCCGCAAGACCAAGCAACCAGCATGCAACAGCCGGCCAACAGCGACGGGCAAGAATTTTTTTCTTGCCCACGGGACTGGGTGCTGCTGGACAACGCGCTCACGGACAGGGCCGTGACAGCCACCGAAACCGGAGAAATGGTCACCGAGTTCTTTAGAGAACTCAACAACGGCAACGAGGACCAGCCCGCCATCATCACCAACACCACCTCCTGGCTCTCCACAGTCCTGGACCAGATTGACGATAGTGAGTTCCTAGCGGAATACATCGACCCGCTAGTAACATTCATCGACTCCGTGTGAAGAAAAAAAAAGCTTACAAAAAGGGACAATATTAGAAACGTTAAGACGCAATAATACACATACACATATATATATTAATCAATCATACAAATATAACATAACGCTTAAAGTGCCATATACGTGCCTTATTAACGAATAAGAATACAATGATATAAATAAGCATATATATGTTAACCAATCATACAAATATAACCTAACGCTTAAAGCGCCATATACGTGCCTTATTAACAAATAAAATGCAATAATCTTCATCCTCGTGTTATGTCACTCGCATTCCCTAACACTCGTCTTAAGGAGGGAGGTGTTACGAACTCAGTAACTACACTCCGTTTCAAAGCATGCAGTAAGCTCTCCCGAGCAGTATCCCGACGCACCCGAATAATGCGTCTTCGAACACACACATAGGCTCTCCCGAGCTGCATCTTGAAGAGAGAGTAATACGCGCTCCTATGCATCCGAGCGCTACGCGTTAAACGAATCTGGTAGGCCCTCTCGGCCAGAAGCCACTCCCACCAAGAAGCATACAGTATCCCCAAACTAGGATACTGTATGTCTTCTCTAGCCACGCGTATAGCAACCAGCGGCCCTCGGTGGCACGCGACACTTGCCGCCGCTGCATAAGGCGGAACGCTTTCATCTCGCCGCCGCACTGTTACTGGAAGGTCAACGGCACCCTAATTTCTTTAGACCAACGCGTGCCTCCCGAGCGCATCTATGCACACTCTCTCAATTTTTTCCTCCAAATAATATTTCGGTGGTCATAACTAGTAGAGTATATGTGACACTTGTCGCCGCTGTACTAGACCAAAACTCTAGGCCCGCCGCGGCAAAAGGGCACCGCTACTAAGAATCTTCTACTAATTCTTTCAGAACAAATACACCGCCTTGTCACGCTTAAAACTTTATTAAGAAACTGCATTAACCCCACCATGCTACACGACTAACCATAAGAAGCATAGGGAGCGAATTAGTATATAAGCTAAGCCTTTTTCGGCTAGAGTCAGTTATTCCACCAGCCTCATAAGCTGCAACACTTCGTTACACTCTACGGGGCGAGCAAAGCTCTGTTCGACGGTAGTTCCGATAGCCCTGCGCGGCTAAGTCTCGACGCTCTCCCGGAGCAGCCCTGCGCGGCTGGGTTTCAACGCTCCTGCGGAGTACGAACCAGTCATAAGTATCGAAACACCTGTATCGACGCTCAACAACGTTTAATAAAGATATATATTGTGAGTACTTAAAACGGTTCTAAACTCTTCGTATATCTCTGCATGCTCTCCACCACGTGCTACAAGACTCTCAGTCTCAGGCACCCTGTCAACGCATCATAAATCTTAGGCAGTAGAAGGCGAGGTCTCCGTCCCCGATGTAAAGGGCCAACGCCTTGACTCGAAAGAGAGACCGCCGTTACGTTCACTCAGCACGAACTCTATGTGAGCTCGTCCGGACGTAACAACAGCAGTCTTTTTTTTTATCGGTATATATTAGGGCTAATAATATTTATTTTGTTCCAGATATCTCGCTACCTGTTCTCGATCCCATTGATCTAGAGTTTCTGAGCGTCGGCCGTGAATCGGGATACGTTACCGATCCCTGGTGAAAAAAAAATAAAAAAAATAAAAAATAAAAAAATGTATAAATTGTATTATTATATATATATATATATGTATTAAATAAATTGTTATCGGAAGCTCTGTATATTAATGTTTCCAAACCCAAATACTCCTCATTATTCAATATGGATCCGCGATGGAAACACCCTTGGACTTCTATTATTGCTGGTCCTACAGGGTGTGGTAAAACATGCTTCGTAAAGAAGTTTTTAAAATATATTTCGAACATGGCTGACGTACAGTTGGCTCGCATTCTTTTTTATTATTCGGAATGGCAGGACGGGTATGCCGATTATTCTAAAAATATCGAATTTTTGGAAGGACTACCCCAAAGTTCAGATATTGCAGGGGATCGTAGGCCAAAACTTTTAATTATTGACGACCTAATGCGCGAGTCTTCAAATGGTGAAATTGTAGACTTATTTACTAAGGGGAGTCACCATAAAAATATTAGCGTGATTTTTATAACGCAAAATATTTTTCACCAAGGTCGTGGGCAGCGGGATATTTCCCTTAATACAAATTATATCGTAGCTTTTAAAAATCCTCGTGATCGCGCACAAATTTCGCATCTGGCACGTCAAATTTACCCCGAAGATCCAAAATTTTTACAAGAAGCTTACCACGATGCAACTTCGAAACCGCACGGTTATTTGCTTCTAGATTTGAAACAGTCCACCCCTGATAATTGTCGATTCCGCACCTGCATTTTTCCGGATGATACTCATAATTTTGTGTATGTACCAAAACGAGGATCTAGCTCTCGCTAATTTATCAAGTATAAATAAGCAGTACGGAGTGTCTGAGCATCATTCGAGTCTCTGCTATGGCTCCAACAACAACGGCTAAAGCTTCACTTGGGAAGAAGAATATAATCTTACTGCATGCTCTATGCCATCTGGAGAAACATCAGCGCGATTCATTATTACATAAGATAGATCGAAACGGCGTTCGATGTATTTGTGAGTGCGCGTTAAACATCTTAAACGGTGCAGTCCCGTTGAAAAAGAGTGAACGAATAAAACTGGCCAAATATAAAAAAATTTTGCGCCGTCTCATAAATAAAACTGGTAGTTGGAAGACGAAAAAACGTGTAATTGTGCAAAAGGGAAGTGGATTCTTACTACCTCTTCTTCTCCCAATCATAGGCACTGTGCTGTCTAATATTTTTACATCTAATTGACGAGATGCAGCACGCAAAGAAAATGGTCTTAGTGCCTCAAGATGCTGTCATGCCATTGCGCGAGCAGATAGAGCAATCACGCTCCGTTCAGACACCAGGTACGATACTCAGTAGGCTCGATACCGAAATGGTCGAAATACTTCGCTCAGTGACTCCTGCGAACGAACGAGAGAAATGGAAACTTTACCAGCAAGTTTTACAACGCTATCAGTTTTTTGTCGATGAGGAGCGACGACCTAAAATGACCACAGCCTCTTCGGTAAGCACCAAACCTGTCGAGGAAATACCTGAGGAAGCTGCACAAGCAACTACCGAAACTGAGAAAATATCTGACGAGGTTATTGTGGCTAGTGTACCAAAAACATATAGAAGACAAGCGGAGCAGTTATTGAATCATTTGCATGCCAGCTCCAACACCACTCTAACGTGGGATAAATCGGGAGTGGTTCATATCAACGGTGAACCAATAAAAGAATCGAACATTATAGATCTTGTAAATGATACTATGCGCCATAGAAAAACTGTGCGGGCCATTGGTCGTGAGCAATTTGGAAATGAACTCCGTCGTTTAGGGATCCCTCGTGAATTTATCGGTAATACAAGCCTATTGTATGAGAGTCTGAATCTCAACACACCTCTAAATTCTAGACGAAACTTGGCAAAGTCAAATCCCAATACACCGGATACAAGCCAGAATAGCTTAAATTTATCAGGCAACAGACGCCGAACTCCTACTAGTGACTCAATACGATCGTGGAAAACATTGAAACTGTAATAAAAATAGAATGGATACATTAAAAAAGTTTTATTATGATCCTACGCATCACGCTGGATACGCCGGAGCCCCAAATCTAACTCATGAGGCTGATAAAGAGAAAATTCCTCGTGAGGATGTGACTAACTGGCTGAGAACACAGGATGCTTATACACTTCACAGACCTATACGACGACGATTTCCGCGTCGACACTACGCCGTCGATAATATCGATGACGTGTGGGAAGCTGATCTTGTTGATCTGCGCTCTCTTAAAGATGAAAATGATGGCTCTGTTTATCTTTTAGTAGTTATCGATGTTCTCAGCAAGTACGCATGGGTTGAGACGCTGCGCGATAAAACTTGTGCAGAAACTACAGAAGGGTTTAAACGAATACTCTCTCGAAGCAGTGGTCGAGCGCCTGTATGGCTACAGACAGATCGAGGCAAAGAATTTATCGGTAGCGTTGTGCAACGATTTTTGAAGAGCCGTGGAATAAATTTTCGAGTGGCCCGAAACCCTGATATTAAAGCAGCTATTGTAGAACGTTTCAACAGAACATTAAAGGAGCGGATGTGGCGATATTTTACACATAAAAATACACGGCGCTATGTCGATGTATTACAATCTATAGTCCAAGCTTACAATGATACAAAACACTCTACTATCAAGATGCAACCGGCAGCTGTGACGCTGTACAATGCGGCGATCGCGCGCGCAAATATGGCGAAACGATACAAGCTGTGTCATAAAGTGCCTAAATACAAGGTTGGCGAGCTTGTACGCATCAGTAAAGCAAAGTCTGCGTTCGAGAAAGGTTACGAAGCTCGCTGGAGCGAAGAAATATTCAAGATTCACAAAATTATTACAAATAGACAGCCGCCCATATATGAACTGGTTGATTTGAACGACGAAGAAATTGACGGTTTTTTCTATGAAGAAGAATTAAGCGTTGTAGAGAAGGAAATTGAAACGGAAGAATTTTTAATTGAAAAAATTCTCAAGACTAAAGGGAAAGGCCGTAATAAACAATACTTTGTTAGCTGGCGAGGATACCCCGAAAAATTTAATTCCTGGATACCTGCAGCAAATATAGTGCATAAATAGCAGCAAAAAAAAAAAATGAGAGATCAATTTTACCTTGTGCTACCGAGCAACAGTAGTATGAAGTACTACCCCGATAATACGGTGGCACATTATATAACACAGCTTCCAAAGCAATTGAAGATGTCTGGAGAATGGGCTGTAGCCTTAACAGAAATTCAATTTTCCCGTACGTTTCTGCATGTAGATGAGATAAATAAAGCTGATGGTGGGACGCCTCCAATAACAGCTCTTAGTAACCAATATCAGTGGGTTAAGATTAACAATAACCGTAACCCAAAAAAGACTATCATATCACTGAGTCCTTTTACACTTCCGCTAGACACAGAATCTACTTTAGATTCTATACCACAACACGCTGTGAAAAAGCTAGCTACCTCACAGACGACTACCCCGCAAGATAATACTACTGATACCGTCACGCGAAAATATACTAAGCATCCGAAAACTCACAAAGTTATAATTCCTGCTGGGCTCTACGTCAGTGTGAAAGCACTAATCGACACCATTAATAAAACGGATGTATTCAAAGATCATATCTACCTTGAATATAATGAGGATATTGGTGGGATTGTAAGCTTGAAACGAGTACCTGATAGCTGCGCTGTAGATAAGTGTATGCTTCCACATCTTATATGTCTTGATGATAAACTTTCTAAAGCTTTGGGTTTCGAACCCGGAAAAATTATGGATATTCATAAACAATCGGTATTTATCGCAAATTATCCTGCTAATTTATCGCTATCGCTTCCTGATAAACTATTCGTATATACAGATATATGTGAAAATTATATAACCGGCGATGCTCAGACACCTCTGTTACGCATCGTACCTGTAGATAATACAAATTATATTTATGGGTCTACGCAGACTAAATCATTCTCCCCGCCAATTTACATACCTTTATTACGGACTGAATTCGGCACGATCGAGATAGATATAAGGACCGACACTGGTAAACCTGTACCATTCCAGAGTGGAACGTTGACCGCTACATTACATTTTAAGCGTATACGATAAAATATATTGCTATGGATCGATATATTGATCATTACGAGCATCAGGTTGGCGGTGGGATTGACCGCGTTTTCATTGGTGCTCCCTATCAACGAGGCCATGGTCTAGGAAGCTTTCTCAGTGGTTTATTTCGACGTGCATTACCATTGCTCACGCGTGGCGCTCGCGCTGTCGGAAAAGAAGCGCTACATGCTGGTATGAATATATTAGGTGATGTTGCGTACAACACTCCCTTCAAAGATTCATTCAGAGCCCGTATGACCGAGAGTGGGAGAAATTTGAAGCGCAAGGCCGATGAAACATTTGAAAGTCTCATGCAGGGTTCAGGATATAAAATACAGGACCGCTCACCGCAGCATCATTCGTTGTTCGGTCACGCTAGTCCTCACATCAGTACTCCTACGCTTAGAGCTCTAAAATATACGAAAATTCGTAAGCCTAGAAAAACTACGAAGAAAAAGAAAAAGAAAAAAGTTTCAACCGATAAACGTATCAAGAAAAAGGGCCGTAAACCAACAAAGTCTAAGAAAAAGGCGAATAAAAAAACGAAGAAGACTAAAATTGCTAAGCGTAAAAAACGCACCGCTGCAGATATATTTGGATAATTAACTAAATAAAATGTCTTTCTTACACGCACACTCTTGCGAGTGCTTGAAATCAGAGCTAGATTTATTCACTCTCCCACCAACGCAGACAAGTATAGAAAGTTCTCAAGGAATTCATTATAAGCCCATTTCTTCACTGACAGATGAGGCTCCCATTGAATTTGTTGTCCCCGGTCATGGTGATGAATACATTGATCTAGCCCATACAATGCTAAACTTACGTATTAAGTTACAACCCAGGAACGGCGCCGTTGACGCTCATGATAAAGTAGCACCTGTTAACAATCTACTGCATTCATTATTCAATCAACTAGATGTATCATTCAACCAGAAACTTGTATCACCCTCGAATAATGCCTATGCGTACCGAGCATACATTGAATCACTACTGACTTACAAGGCTTCAACAAAAGCCTGTCAACTCGGCGCCAGTATGTGGATAGATGATACACCGTTACACTTCAACTCTCAACCAGTTTCGACGGCGGCACCGGCTGAGGGTAGACAAGCCCCCGTGCAAGCGAACAAAGGTTTAGCTGCGAGGCAGGCTATAATGGCGAATGGTAAAACGGTAGATCTTACCGGATATCTACATTCTGATATCTTCAATCAGGAAAAGTTTTTACTCAACGGTGTTGAACTACGCCTTCGTCTTATACGCTCGAGAGATGCTTTTTGTCTTATGGACGCGTCTGGGAAGGATTATACGGTGCATATAGTAGATGCTAGTCTCATTGTTCGACGTGTTAAAATTAGTCCGGGTGTTTTACTAGCCCATGCTAAGGCTTTGAGTAGAGGAACGGCTAAATATCCGTTTACTCGAGTTGAAGTGAAACCATTTACTATTCATGCAGGTGTTCATGGCGAAACACTCGATAATGTTGTGCTTGGCCAGCTTCCGAGACGAATCGTACTGGGTTTGGTCGATAATCGAGCCTTCAATGGAGATAGAACTATGAACCCCTTTAATTTTCATCACTACTCATTAAATTTCTTATCTCTGTACGTAGACGGAGTACAGGTACCTAGTAAGCCTTTGCAACCTGATTATCATGAAGGCCTTTATACCGAGGCATATCATACTCTAGTTTCTGGTACGGGAATACTCTGGGATGACGATAGTTGTGGTGTAACAAAAGACGGATATCCGTTTGGTAACTGTCTATACTGCTTCGATTTAACGCCCGATCTTTCTGCTGGGCGAGCCGGTCACTGGAATCTTGTGCGACACGGTAGCGTGCGTGTAGAAATACGTTTCAAGACTGCTTTAACGAGTACTGTAAATTGTATTGTGTACTCGGAATTCGATAATGTCGTTGAGATCGACGCTTCCCGACAGGTCATGGTAGACTTTTCGGGGTAAGTCTGCGTGCTTAAATTATTCTATAAGATTAGTAAATATTATTATATTATAAGGATTGTAAGGTTTTTAAAATAAAATAATGTCAACACAGAATTAAGCGGATTTATGTTTTTATTCCATTTCTAATCTCTCGAAAGCCTCCACCAACTCCAGCATCTCATCATCATCATTTTTCACACAATCATATACTTTTTCCGCTGCTTTCGACTCTTCTTCTTTCTTCTTCAACTCCTCTGCTTCTTCTGGCCTTTCTTGCTTTTGGACTCCGACCTTTTCGTTACACCGCGGACGGCCCTCATGGATGCATTCACAGGGCTGTAACAAATGTATATATTTAATGAATCGTTTTATGACTCCATGCTTTAATTACTCAGCTGAGTGTTACTCACAGAGGCGCGTAATTGTAGCCGTCTCTCACGAGCGAAATATTGGCGTCTTTGGATAAACCATATTTTTGGAAGCTGTTTTGGACGCTGGCGCGTTGTAGACTTCGTCCTGGAATGCTGTACCCAGCCGTGATTATTCCGCTCTCCCGCACGCGCTCCGCTCTGCTGGGTCACGTGGTTACGGCTCGTGAATACCTCCACAGACTTTGCTCTTCGGTGGACCATTTTTTTTTTTTAGTTCTATACCGTAGAAGAATTATTTTGTAACTGAACTTCCACTGCGTTACACTAATCGGCAGGACTCGTACAAGGTGTAGTCAAATAGTGGGGATGCTGGGACGGACTGTTTACGTCACTTCTCTTCTTTGCTATTTGTAAGTAGGCGTCTCAAGGGGTTGAACCCTTGGGGAGGTAAGAAAAACCAGCACAAGTAACGAATTGGTGACACATCCCCGCTCATCCCCTCCAGCATCAAAACCGTGAAGATGCATCTGTATCGCTCATCGGTAGTACGCAGCGATCCTTCGACAGTAGCGGTTGTATTTACTGGGCCATAACATTTTTCACCAAAATGGACTACGTCATCGATATTCAAGGGTTTTACGACAAGGATGACTGCTTCATTGCTAAAGAAGTAGCTGTCGTCACTCTTGATAAAGAGTATTTCGGGCATTGGATCACTTCACCGACATACGTTTTCACGGATCTCCCAAGAGCAGTGCGTGCAAAGAATAATTGGACGACTCGCCATCATCACGGTCTGGAGTGGTTCGAAGGAGACATAGGACTCAGAACACTACACGCAAATCTCCGACAGATCACACGGACTGCTGGAACCATTTATACTCGCGGACATGAAAAAGCGAAATACCTGCAAAATGTGACAGCTCGTGAGATAAAAAACCTCGAGGAAACGGATTGTCCATCATTCAACGATCTGCCTTCTTCGGCGCAAGTCTGTCTGCATCACGGGCTCTTGAACAGACCGGAACTGTCTTGCGCTTTAAACAACGCTGCAAAATTAAAGGAGTGGATTCTTCGCGACGTTCCTCCTACAGCCACGCGGATACAACAGTTTGACTTCTTACCGGAACCTATGAATCTGAAGAAGCCACGTGACTGTTACTCTCCAGTCGTAACAAGTGATGAATACGATCCAGATTGGCCAGGCATTGCAGGGCTTACACTCTAAAGTCTCGCGAAGTGTTCATGCAGCGGATCAAATTCCAACTCTGTTAACGAGACCGACAGCCCTTGTTGTGAACACTGACGACCACACGCGCCCTGGAACACACTGGGTCGCAATCTACATCGATGGCCGAGGACGTGGATCGTACTTCGACAGCTACGGCATTCCGCCGCTTATACCAAGCCATATCCACCGTCTACGCAAGAACTGCACCTTCTATCGATGGAATACCAAGCAGATTCAAAGCTTCTCTTCAAATGTGTGTGGCCAGTTTTGTATTATGTTCCTTTATCATATGTGTGGCGGGGGATCTCTACTACAATTCCGGAATCTTTTCACCGCCGATCTCAAACAAAACGATCGAATCGCCGCAAGATTTTATAAACGTATAATGAGCAGGCGAGCGACTGATACGAAAAACATTAATAAACACTCTGGGAACTCGTTAACGGGTCGCGGAGTCTGTGTTAAAAAATTTGTTCAACATTGCTGCGCTAGGCTAAATAATTTTTAAATTTGTATACATTAATATATATATATATGTAAAACTAGATTTAAGAATAAAAATGCAAACTTTATTGTAAAAATTTTAAACACAATTATTTTTTTTTACTTACCTTCCCTCACCCCGTTTCATATATTTATTTTCAAAGTGCTGAAAAAATTTAAAAAAACATTGCTACATATTGGAATCGAGCCCGCGCTCCCAACGAAAACGGGGGCTTGAATTCAACGCCTTATACCGCTCGGCCAAGCTAGCTTACGCAAAGCATTCAGATACCCTCGAGAAATACCCTACGCGCAACAGCGAGAGCCGGGCCTCCCCGCAGCAAGCTAGCGGCTGCCGGAATCCAAGATGGCGCGACTCGCTGATACATCGTCACGGGCTCTCCGTGCGCTCCGTGTACTTCAGCCACCCACCGCTATACCGTCTACGCGCTGCACCGCTCGGCATCCCCTCTCGCGCACCCGAACCGATGGGCCCGCCGCCGCTCGGCTGCTAGCGTACCCCAAAAATCTAACATGGCGCGACTCGTCAATACGCCGTCACCAGCTGGCCCCGCGCGCGCTCCAGTCAACTCACCCCCGCTACACCAAACACCCCCCCCCCCCCCCCCGCCACGCTCTCACGCCCTTCCACTACCCCGCTCACTCCCTCCCTTCACTACCCTCTCTCCATCATCCCATACGTCCACAGCTCAGGTCGAGCTACTCAAGGGATCGAGTAGGGGTGGGTGGTCGGGACTTGGCAGCCGAAGAAGCAACATCTCCTCCACCTCCTCACCCTGGACACCCACGACCTCCCTACAGGGGCCGCAAGGGAAGGGAGGGGAGGGAGGGGGGAAACCACCCTGGCAGTGAGCCGCCGGGCCTCACGGTCCGGCCGAGCACGCTGGACAGCACCCCCACCCCGAACCGCCGCCATCTTGAAAAAATCCGTATAGGTACTATAGTCTACTCCTGCCTCCCGTCGCGCTGTCGCGAGAGGCGGGTCGCTCGTTTTTTTGGAGTACGCGCTCAAAAATTTGTTCGATCTGTGTTGCGTCGAGGCTCGATTGGTAATCGGATTTTCGTGAGTTTCGGGTGTAACTACCGCTTTGTCTTTCGCGTGAATTGTCACGATCGCGTGAATTATCTCGACTGTTTCGATCGTTTCGATAATTGCGATCTCGTGAATCGTCTCGTCGCGAGTTGTTTTGATTGTCGCGTGGATTATAACTGTCGCGCGAGTTATTTTGGTAATTATCGCGATCGTTGTTGCGATAGTTGTCGCGAGAGTTGTCGCGAGAGTTGTTGCGATAGTTGTCGCGAGAGTTGTCGCGAGAGTTGTTGCGGTAGTTGTCGCGAGAGTTGTCGCGATAATTGTTTCGACGATTGTTGTTCGAGATATTTCGATAATTACCGCGTGAGTTGTTTCGATAATTACCACGTGAGTTGTTTTGATACTTACCACGCGAGTTGTTTTGGTAATTATCGCGCGAGTTGTCGCGATAATTATTGCGATAATTACCGCGTGAGTTGTTTTGGTAATTACGACTGTTGGCGCGTGTATTTGTGTTTTCGCGTAGACGCTGTACGGAATAGCACTCGGACGTCGAGTGTGTGGGATTTTCGCGATGAACTTCGCAAAATTTAAGTCCACTGTTGTTGGCAGTCTGAGTAAATCGAACCTTTGCTTTTTCTGGACTTTTATCTCGGGTTTCCGATTTGTCGAGTTTTGATGTTTGGTGCATTGCTTGTCTGCGAATGAGTTCGTTTTCGATGTTTAATGCCTCGTCAATGGCATCTTCGAGGGATGCAAAATTTTTTGACATAATCATATTTCCTATTTGGTCAGCTAATCCGCGAATAAAAGTTCTTATAACTGTTTGTCTTGCCTCATTTATTCGTCCGTTTAAATAGGCCTGTTGGGCTTCAGCGCGGTAGACTTCTTTTAGCCTATTGTCGATTCGATTCGCGATTTTTCGCGTACGCGTTGCGTAGACGAGAACAGATTCGCTGTAATTTTGTGTGTTAGATTTTAATTCGGTTTCGAGGTCCGATAGCTCAACTGGTTGTCGAAAGCGCTCTTGAGATCCCTCAAGAGTGAATCTAATGTGTCGTATGTTTTTGATTCGGTGATATCGGCTGCAACTCACGACAGTTTAAGTTGTACTATCGTCAGGAATTGGGATCGATCGTTTTCCGCAACGAGTTTTGCAGCATTATTGCATGCGCATATGTAATTGTTAAGTGGCATATTTCTGCCATCAAAGTTTGGTACGAGATTTTGAACGTCGCGAAGCTTCATTGTGTTGGGTACGGGGTGATTATTGTCTTCATTGACCATTCTTACCTTTGATCTCTCGGATAATGCTGAGCGGAAAAAACTGTTAGCGCTACTTGTTCGTGTGCGCCGAGGCCGTTTCGGCGGACTTATTTTGATCGAGTAGAAGTGAGGAAAGAAGAAATGTCCTTCCTTTGTTTTTTCCTTATTATTATTATTTATATATATTTAAAAATGACTGAATTATTATTAATAGTTGTTGTTTCTCTTTTTTCCCTTTTTTTAAAATTAATAACAGCTAAATGTTATCAATGTTTTTTTTTTTAAATCGCGAGAAAAACATGAAATGATATTTTCTATACTGGATTTTGTTGCTCTTTTTTTTTGTATACGTATTTTATTTTGTTTGAATTAGTAGAAAAGAATGGACTGAAGAAGTTAATTGTTTATTTGTTTCTAGTTTTTTTTTTTTTATTCGTTCGAGATGTATTATTATTATATTTTTTTTACAAAAAATATGAATTTAATTAATTTATTATTATTTGCATGTAAAAATTTTGTTATATAACTGTAAAGGAGAAAAAACAAAGAAAATTTAAAAGTAAAAAAAAAGAAAAAATTATTTATTTTATTTATATAAAAAGAAGTTATTTATTTTTGCATATGTATATTCGCTGCCGTCTGATATGAGGCGCGTTATTGTTTTTTATTCATTTATTATATTAATATATGTGTTTTTTTTATAATTATTAAGGAGAGAATAGGAAAATTGTTATTATTATTTTTTTTATGTGTGTATATCACATGCTCTCGACGGTCGTACGCCACTGACACGCGTCGCGTCAGCTGTCGGCGCTCGGTTCCCGCGGGATACTATTTCTCTTTCTTGAGAAGAAGTATTATATTTTTTTTTTGAGACGAAAAAAAAAATTTTGCTACACTTTTTTTTTTTAAACAGAACAAAATATGTATTGTGATGATAACTTTTCGTGTAGTCTCCCAAAACTGGGTCGATCAGTGGAGTAAGGGGGGTGATGGGAAGGGGGAAATAACGTTCCGAAGTTTTGTGTAGGAAACTAAAATATTATATTCTTCAATAGTTCAACGTTGCAAAAATAACAGGTAATACCAAAAGAAAAGAAAAAAAGAAACGAGGTCGGGGTCTTACAACAAAAAGGGGGGGGGGGGGGGGGGGGGGGGTACGTTAATGATAATCGGGGAGATAAATAAGAAAAGAGCTTAATAGCGGTAATCGAATGTAACAAACGAAGAAAATAAAGAAAAAAGGGGAAACGGAAAAATCAAATAATAATCGCAATAACTGACTTGAAAGAGCTTATACAAAAAAAACGATGTTTATCATAAGTATCGGGACGGCTGGAGGTTGGGGTCGGTCGCACGGAAAAGGGGGGGGCTGGCCGGTGAAAACTCTACACAAAAACCTCGATCGGGCTAAGATCGAAACTCAGGAGAAAAATAAGAAAACTCAAAAAAAAAATAATGAAACTCGAAAAATGATTAAACTCAAAATAAATTGTCAATTGTTGTTTTTGGGCGCCAGCTACTTTCTCGGCGTAGCACCGTAACTCACAGAAAAAAAAAGAAAGACAATAGGCAAATTTGCGCGGCACGCGGCTAGCAAGGAACAGGGGGGGGAGGGGGATGAGACTTCTCAGGTCGGGGACACTGTTCCAGGGCTTCTTGACAAATTACCTCGGCACACAAACTGGTAAAAATTACAATAATGAAATTCGGTAAATACTCGCAAAAATGCGTCTCGGGGAACGGGGAAAAATAATAATAACTTATAGGAACGCACGCGGAAAAATCCCGCGAATACCACCACTCACGCGCACGTGTTTGAATAATTCAGAAATATCGGCCCACGTGGCGGCTGGTACTCGACGGTCGAAAAAGTCACAATAAAAACGCTTACAATTACCAAAAAAGAGGGCACGGGTAAATGTTCAGGGGTCGGGAAGATGGGAAAAATCGAGAAAGGGGCAGGCGGGGGAAAACTTATGCGCTACTCACGCAACCTGGTCACTCGTAAAATATCGGTTACAAAACCGTCCGATATTTCGCACAATATTCCTCTCAATATTCCTCGATTTGCCTGGTCGTTATAATTCTCCGTAATGGTCCAAAATCGTATCCTGGGGAATGGCTTATCGTTGATACTCTCCGGGAAGGAGTCTTGCTCTCGACGGGGACAGCTGAGTCGTCTTAAAAATGTCCTTATTACTTTCGCTCTGATCACACACACTCGTCTTTCACACGCCTGGGCTCGAAGTGATTTCAGCCTCGCTGCTTCCGGCTTCTTCTCCGACCTTAGGGTCGGTCTTGCAAGTGGGCGTACGGTTGGCGGATTCCGATTGGTGGATTTCGGGACTGGCTGCGGGTGGGCGTCGGGATTGGCCGCGCGGCCGTGCGAATATTTCGTCGCGACGGAAGACTCGTCGCGACGTACGGCGCGCGCATCCTCGTCATCGATTTCCCCATCGATCGACGAGCAGTTCGTGGCGTCGAGAGGTGGCGGTTCCAGGCGGCCTGTTGGTGAAGCGTCTTCCGTGACAGATCGCTGCTGAATCTTGTGTTTACCCGGACGACACACCTCGTCGGTTTACACTCGGCAATCCGAGCCGAGAGGGTGTCGCCGGGTTTTTCAGTGCCTGTGGACGAGTCGGGAAGGATGCTCCGACTCGTCGGAATTTTTCCCGGGGCTGTCGGGGTCGGACTGGCATTTTGGACGGTCTTCAGGTTTTCAGGTTAGTGCTTGATAGGTCTTCCTGTTTCTCAAATTGTTGGGCTGTTTAGGTTGTTGGGGTCGATCAGGCTTCGCAGGGGGTCAATTTCCCTCCAGGTTGGTCTTCGATGGCTGCGCTGGGTCTTTGGTGTCTGCGATGGGTCTTCGGTGTCTGCGATGGGTCTTCGGTGGCTGCGCTGGGTCTTCGGTGGGTGCATCGGAGGGCTGACGGGGCCTTCGATGATTAAGTATGAGGTCTGACGGGGTGGCAGGGGATGAAGGTCAGTCAGGGAAGGGGGTTAACAATGGTAAAATTCGTTGCTTAGATTATTGTCCTAATGGTTGTTTTTCCCTAGGTGAGTGGTGGGACTCCGAGCCAGGCAGCGGAAGGGACTTGTGACGTGCCACGTCACAGTATATATATATATAAGTTGGTACTTACATTACCACGATGATTGCAAATAATAGTTGCATGGATTTTCCTTTCCTGTTTTATTATTATTATTATTTCCTGTGTCGTCCTTCCTTCCTTCTATTTAATAGTATTCTGACGTCCTTCCTTCCTTCTATTTTCTTTGGATTTTTTTTTTTTTTTTTGTGGCGGATGGTGCGTCAGTGGTGGGCAGGGTCGCGTCGGTGTGGCGGATCACGGCCGTGGCGGATCGATGCCGCGGTCGATGACGGCTCGCTGGTGATCACGTCGGCCGCTGCGTTGCGCGAGAACTTTCGGCGGTCGGTAACCCCGATGCCGCTCGCTCGTTCGCTCCGCACGCTCCGTGCACTCTCACTCGATTCTTTGTTTTTTTTGTTCGTCTACTGTGTCTCCTCTCCCTTTTTTTGCACTGTTTTTTTCTATTATTATTATTAATAAGTTATTATTTAATAAATGTCTATAGATATTGTAACGTATCGCTTTTTGGAGTCTTACACGTCTCTGCTCCAAAAGCGTCGCTACGTGAGTTCTTTGCTCACTTTTTAATTTTTGTGAGGGCAGGCGCTGTAAAATAAAAATTCAAGACAGGTATTGATTCTTAATGTCAATCCAAAGGTTTCGGTTTTTATTGATACAAATTTTCTCTTATGCTTAATGAGTCTCAAAACAATTATCTCGGTAGAAAAGATCAAAGAATATCTTAAAAGAAGGAATGATAATAAAAGGGTTAAAGGCGACAGACGGCAGGAGTCTCTCCCGTCCCCGAGAGAAGTCGCCGACGCTGATTTTCGGGTGAAAAGGTAACCAAGACAGCAGCCGTTATCTCTGTCCCCAGAGAAAGTTGCCGATGCTTGTTCGGAAAGAATCTCGGTTGTGATCGGAGTCACGGTTGAACCAAGAGTGTCGTTCCTGGCTTTCAGACGGCCTTTTATACTGGAGCGACGGGTGTGCACACGGCACGAATCCGAGTCCCCTTCCGTCCCGTATGACGTCAATGTGACGTCAGCAGCCTTCCTCTTCCCTCGTTTCCCGCAATCATGCGCGGCTGACGCAACACCTGCGTGCTAGGCGCGTGCTCCGAAATGCGCGGTGAGTCTCGGGGTAAGACAGGCCGCTCCTGGCTGCCGACTCCCTGGGTATCAGCCTCTCGCTTGAGCGCTCTGCGTTACCGACATGCTCGGGCTTCTCGCGCTCCTCGTTGCTGCTCCGATTCTCTGCGGTGCTCCGAAAGGTTTTGGAGGCGAGCGGACTTTGAGTACCGTCTCAATATATATATATCTCTCTATAATATAAAAAGATTTCGCCGCCGCCGCCGCCGCCGCCGCCGCCGCCGTGTTCAAGAATCGAGGGGGGGGGGGGGGGGCATAGCAACCGGGGGAATGGTTGCCATAGCAACCGGGGGAATGGTTGCCATAGCAACCGGGGGAATGGTTGCCATAGCAACCGGAGGGATAGTTGCCATAGCAACCGGAGGAATGGTTGCCATAGCAACTGGGCGGATGGTCGCCATAGCAACCGGAGGGATGGTTGCCATAGCAACCGAAGGGATGGTTGCCATAGCAACCGGAGGAATGGTTGCCATAGCAACTGGGCGGATGGTCGCCATAGCAACCGGAGGGATGGTTGCCATGGCAACCGGAGAGGTGGTTACCGTAGCAACCGGAGCAGTGGTTACCGTAGCAACCGAAGGGATGGTTACCATAGCAACCGAAGGGATGGTTGCCATAGCAACCGGAGAGGTGGTCGCTGTAGCAATGAGGCATGGTTGCCGTAGCAACCAGAGGGATGATTGTCACAGTAACCGGAGGGGTGGTCGCTATAGCAATGAGGCATGGTTGCCGTAGCAGCCGGAGGGATGGTTGCCATATCACGGTCTTATTACTGACCCTCTGACCCTATTATTGACCCCTCTGACTCTATTGTTGACCCCCTCTAACTCTATTATTGACAATATATATATATGAATTATATTTATGAATTATACCTAAATCTACATTTGTACTATTTATCATTAACGTGTTTGTTTTTTCCATTTGATTGTAATTGGAAATAAAGTTATTGTTATTAAACGATAGTAACTAGAATTTCAATTTAAATCAAAAGTCGGGGGAATTAAACGAAAAAAAAAACGCGCCGATTTATCTACTGCACAGTGGTGTGGAAACGATAATATAAATGAGTTTCTCCTTTATCTTAACACATTGTGGAGGATGAAGGGGGAATTTAAGATTTATATTTTACGTTTCGGAAAGAAACGATAATTATATTTTTATATTGTTGCGTTTACAAATATTGAATTAGTGTTTGTGATGCATGTATATTCATATGCGAGCGCGCGAAGCGCGCGAGCCACCAGCTCCACTAGTATATATATATATATATTGTGACGTGGCACGTCACAAGTCCCTTCCGCTGCCTGGCTCGGAGTCCCACCACTCACCTAGGGAATAAACCGGAATTAGGACACAATTTAAGCAACGAATTTTACCATTGTTAACCCCCTCCCCTGACTGACCTTCATCCCCTATCACCCCGTCAGACCTCAAACTCACTTATCGAAGGCCCCGTCAGCCCTCCGATGCACCCACCGAAGACCCAGCGCAGCCACCGAAGACCCATCGCAGACACCGAAGACCCAGCGCAGCCATCGAAGACCACCCTGGAGGGAAATTGACCCCCTGCGAAGCCTGACCGACCCCCAACAACCTAAACAGCCCAACAATTTAGAAACAGGAAGACCTATCAAGCACTAACCTGCAAACCTGAAGACCGTCCAACATGCCAGTCCGACCCCGACAGCCCCGGGAAAAATTCCGACGAGTCGGAGCATCCTTCCCGACTCGTCCACAGGCACTGAAAAACCCGGCGACACCCTCTCGGCTCGGATTGCCGAGTGTAAACCGACGAGGTGTGTCGTCCGGGTAAACACTAAATTCAGTAGGCGATCTGTCACGGGAGACGCTTCGCCAACAGGCCGCCTGGAACCGCCACCTCTCGACGCCAAGAACTGCTCGTCGATCGATGGGCAAATCGATGACGAGGATGCGCGCGCCGTACGTCGCGACGAGTCTTCCGTCGCGACGAAATATTCGCACGGCCGCGCGGCCAATCCCGACGCCCACCAGCAGCCAGTCCCGAAACCCGCCAATGAGAAACCGACATCCATACGCTCACTTGCAAGACCGACCCTAAGGTCGGAGAAGAAGCCGGAAGCAGCGAGGCTGCAATGACTTCGAGCCCAAGCGTGTGAAAGACGAGTGTGTGTGTGATCAGAGCGAAAGTAATAAGGACATTTTAAGACGACTCGGCTGTCCCCGTCGAGAGCAAGACTCCTTCCCGGAGAGTACAGACGATAAGCCATTCCCCAGGATACGATTTTGGACCATTACGGAGAATTATAACGACCAGGCAAATCGAGGAATATTGAGAGGAATATTGTGCGAAATATCGGACGGTTTTGTAACCGATATTTTACGAGTGACCAGGTTGCGTGAGTAGCGCATAAGTTTTCCCCCGCCTGCCCCTTTCTCTATTTTTCCCATCTTCCCGACCCCTGAACATTTACCCGTGCCCTTTTTTTTGGAAATTCTAAGCGTTTATTATTGTGACTTTTTCGACCGTCGAGTACCGGCCGCCACGTGCGCCGACACTTCTGAGTTATTCAAACACGTGCGCGTGAGTGGTGGTATTCGCGGGATTTTTCCGCGTGCGTTCCAATAAGTTATTATTATTTTTCCCCGTTCCCCGAGACGCATTTTTGCGAGTATTTACCGATTTTCATTATTGTAATTTTTACCAGTTTGTGTGCCGAGGTAATTTGTCAAGAAGCCCTGGAACAGTGTCCCCGACCTGAGAAGTCTCATCCCCCTCCCCCCCCCGTTCCTTGCTAGTCGCGTGCCGCGCAAATTTGCCGATTGTCCTTTTTTTTCTGTGAGTTACGGTGCTACGCCGAGAAAGTAGCTGGCGCCCAAAAACAACAATTGACCATTTATTTTGAGTTTAATCATTTTTCGAGTTTCATTACTTTTTTTGAGTTTTCTTATTTTTCTCCTGAGTTTCGATCTTAGCCCGATCGAGGTTTTTGTGTAGAGTTTTCACCGGCCAGCCCCCTTTTTCCGTGCGACCGACCCCAACCCCCTGCCGTCCCGATACATATGATAAACATCGTTTTTTTTGTATAAGCTCTTTCAAGTCAGTTATTGCGATTATTATTTGATTTTTCCGTTTCCCCTTTTTTCTTTATTTTCTTCGTTTGTTACATTCGATTACCGCTATTAAGCTCTTTTCTTATTTATCTCCCCGATTATCATTGACGTACCCCCTTTTTTTTGTTGTAAGACCCCGACCTCGTTTCTTTTTTTCTTTTCTTTTGTTATTACCTGTTATTTTTGCAACGTTGAACTATTGAAGAATATAATATTTTAGTTTCCTACACAAAACTTCGGACCGTTATTTCCCCCTTCCCTTCACCCCCCTTACTCCACAGATCGACCCAGTTTTGGGAGACTACACGAAAAGGTATCATCACAAAGTGGCGCCCAACGTGGGGCTCGATAATATCAGAAAAATTAAATTCTTTTAAATTTAGTACCCTCGAGGGCAGCGACCCTTTCGCTCCTCGAGTGGGGATTTTTCTGAAGCTGATAAAGAGTGCTCACCTCGGCACAGAACATACCCCCCCCCCCCCTTGTACCCCCTATATTGAATAATTGTTTCTTTTTTTTGCCGCTTTTTCGCGAATTACCACTGTTACGTCCTGACCGGCGAATGTTGAGTTCGCTCGGAAAGTACCATAAATGAGTGGTCTCTCTTTCGGGTCAAGGCGTTAGCCCTTTACCCAGGGACGGAGACCTCGCCGTACTGCCGCGGATTTATTAAGGGAAGACGTACAGAGGTAATGAGCCTCTGGGAGAACTACAGGCGAACACAGGTTGCATGCAGAAATAAATGTTGAAGTCGGAGATTTCAAAGTGATACTCACAAAATATTTATATTGTACGGTGAAAAGTTCGATGTTACACTGTTTTACAAACTTGAAGCCGGATTGCTCGGTTTTACTTTTTTATGCTGGACTCTGCCTCACAGGGCTAGAGCTTCGTCGTAGCAGAGCCTTGCTCGCTCTGTGTAGCGGTGAACGTAGTCGCAGGTTCGATGCCGGTGAAGTAACTGCACGTATTCGGAAAATTCGGTCCTTATATACTAGTTCTAGGCGACTTTATGGCTAAATTGCGTGCCGTTGGTTCATTGTCCCTTAATTTTGAAAAGGGGCGAGAATCAGCATGAGTGAATAGGAATATAGGTTAAACGAATGTGTGTGAGTAAAAGATGCGTTTAGGTGGGGATTTTGTAGACTCGTGGCTAGAGTGAGACAGACTTCACGTGTGCTTTAAAGATTTAGATAATGAGGATGTATTGAACGAGAATAATGCACAGGGCTTTTATGCGTGCGTAATTTAGAATAGAGAGAGAAGATTTTACGAGCGCGAGTGAAAGTTCGGCGAGCGCGAGGTTTTTGAATGCTGAAGAATGCATTAAATGAGTAGGGTTTTTATGCGAGTGTAATTTAGAAAAGAGAGAGAAGATTCTACGAACGCGAGGGATTTGAGTACTGAGAATGCATTAAAGCTTTTATGCGTGTGTAGTTTTGATGTAGTGTGCGTGTAAAGGTTTGGTGCGTATGCGTAGATTAGAAAAGAGTGAAAGAACCGCGAGGGTCAGAGCGAGAGTTTTACGATTGTGAGGGATTAGAGTGAGAGGGCGAATGGGTAGGAAAATGAATTCTGGCGCGTGCGGCAGCGGCACGTGCGGCTGGTCAACCTAATACAGCGATTGATAATTTTTGTCTACGATTAGGTGTTTCTGACCAAAAAAAGTATAGGTGACATGTTGCGTAGGACGTAACACCACCACTCGCGAATTCTATTGTTGGCAAGTAAATACACCCCCCTCGCCCATACACACCCCGATTATTGCATCTATTTTGCCATGGAACACCTTAACTCCCATGTACAAGTCACCCCAGTCCTGTCGACCTGCATCACTACGTCCAAAACACAACCCGCCCGACCCAAACCCGTAACCCCGTTAACCCTTGCTGCCCCCATAGGCCCTACCCACACTACCGAAACCCAAGCCCAGATCGACCAAATTTTTCGCACGCTACAGGCCCTCCCCAATGTAACAGATTTACTCAGATCATGTGACCAAGCTGGTTTGAGTGCATACGGCACGAGGGACGAAATGATCGACCGTTATTTACGTTCCATCGTCCGCCGAAGATTTCCGGAAGTGCCCACGGAATGGGATCCGTTAAAAGACGAACGTGGTTCGGAAGCCCCGTGCACCCTAAGAGTGGCACTCGCCGAACGTAATAAAGAACAGAACCCCGTGACATATAACAGAAGCCCCGGTCAAAATGATAGTCCCCACCCCTCCCTAAATACCGTAGACCCAACCCCCGCCCCAATAGTAGAAGCCCCTACCGTTACCTCAAATTTCGAATCAGAAGGATTGTTAATAGACCTCAGCGAGGAGACAGTGAATCCAGAGTTGCCCCCGAACCCAGTCACCCCCGCCCCGACAACAGAGTCCCCTTCCTTTTGCTTGAGTTTACCCCCAACACCCCGTACAGTCCGAAAGGAGAAACCCCAGACCCAATTGGAAAAGTTTATATTGAGAGTAACCGGAAATCGGACTGAAGCGGGAGAAAAATTTCTAGTAAAGCTAACGTCGATCTCCCGTCTTCAGAGAGCAAAGCGGCTGAAGGCTGCTGCGCTAAAGCGAGGTCCGAGTTAAAGTCCAGTCGTGGGTGAGAAGACCTCACCCGACGAGTTTCAAGTAAGTCCCAGCCCCTTCGTAAAAAACAGTATATCAGAGTCAAGCCCTGTTAACCCCGTTTCCCCCAGACTTTCGGAAAACAAGTCAGTCCAAACCGAACCCCGTTATCACCCCAAAGCTTCCCCAATCGTAAGAAAGCCCGCCTATAAAAATAGGAGTAATACGAATTCCCCAGAATCTGGTTTTACGTCCCCTTCCTTTTCCTCCACCTCTCACATACCCCCTCTCATGGCACACCCCGTACCGTGCCCTGCTCCCTGCCCAGAAGTCCCAGCATTAAGGAAGTTCTTGGATCCGCGGTTTTTCCCGCGACGTTTCCCGGCAAACAACATTTGCGCGTATCGCGTCGAACCCCGCACTCCAAGAGGCAGAAGACTCACACCAAGGATCCCGAGATTCATAAGTCCCCGACCGCCTGACCCAGTACCTAAAACCCCTCGAGTACCCTTTCCCCACCCTAATTCCCTTGTATCACCGCCCCCAAAATTCCGGGCGTGGCCCACTCTCGACCTGTGTGTCCCCTGCTGCCCCGGAATCTACCCTCAATATCCCCAGACCTACCCCCGTTCCCCTGCTAGTCCCATAAGCCTTCGAAGTTTCCCAAGTACACTGAGTATAGGACCCTCAGAGTGTACATTAAGTACAGGGTCTTCCCAGAGTTCCCAACATTCCCAGAGGTCAAGATATGACATATAGAATTGCCCCAAAGTACCCCCTCCTGACCATTGCACGTCCCCGGATACGATTCCCGATTATGTAAGGCACTGTCAGTGCGAGATTAAGCCCTCTCACTAGGATTCTGTTTATTTCGTTTGTCTGATTCTCGTGCTAGTTACCCAGTAACACCCGAGAAAGTTACTAAAGAGCTCGTGAATTATACGAGCAGTATTAAGTAAAGTTTAATTCGAGACCATACCTGGAGAAATCATCTGCCCCCCCCCCCCCCTTCCCAGAAACCCACCCCCGAAAAACAAGAGCCCAGTCAGTCCCCACCCCCCCGGCCACCGATTGCCAAAAATGCCCGACACGAATCGAAAACCACCCCAGACCGCCCCGCTAGACCGAATTTTCCCGAACCCTTTTTTTTCCCTTACGCTGTATATTAGTTTTTCACCCTTTGATCCGCAATTCCCCTGATAATAATGTCACTCCCCTTCCCGTTCTTTTTCTTATGAATCCCCCAACCCCCGGTACTTGCCACCAAGAGGCCAACCATGTTATTTTGTTTTCTTTCGTATTGTTATTTGGGTCCAAAATGACCACTGCACGATGATTTCTTTCTCCTTTGGTTTTAAAGAGGGTTAAGTTGTAACCACGGTGCAAAGGAGAGAATAAGACTGAAAAAGAACGGTATTATTACGATTACAAGACTGCCCTTTACATTTGCCAACCCGCCAGTCCCAACCTCTTCCCCTTTTCCCGAGATCCACCCCAGTACGCCCCCAGTATGAATGTTGCTCAAGTTGTCGAGAGACGAACTTTCGGCAAGTGGGGGGGAGTTGTGACGTGGCACGTCACAAGTCCCTTCCGCTGCCTGGCTCGGAGTCCCACCACTCACCTAGGGAATAAACCGGAATTAGGACACAATTTAAGCAACGAATTTTACCATTGTTAACCCCCTCCCCTGACTGACCTTCATCCCCTACCACCCCGTCAGACCTTAAACTCACTTATCGAAGGCCCCGTCAGCCCTCCGATGCACCCACCGAAGACCCAGCGCAGCCACCGAAGACCCATCGCAGACACCGAAGACCCAGCGCAGCCATCGAAGACCACCCTGGAGGGAAATTGACCCCCTGCGAAGCCTGACCGACCCCCAACAACCTAAACAGCCCAACAATTTAGAAACAGGAAGACCTATCAAGCACTAACCTGCAAACCTGAAGACCGTCCAACATGCCAGTCCGACCCCGACAGCCCCGGGAAAAATTCCGACGAGTCGGAGCATCCTTCCCGACTCGTCCACAGGCACTGAAAAACCCGGCGACACCCTCTCGGCTCGGATTGCCGAGTGTAAACCGACGAGGTGTGTCGTCCGGGTAAACACTAAATTCAGCAGGCGATCTGTCACGGGAGACGCTTCGCGAACAGGCCGCCTGGAACCGCCACCTCTCGACGCCAAGAACTGCTCGTCGATCGATGGGCAAATCGATGACGAGGATGCGCGCGCCGTACGTCGCGACGAGTCTTCCGTCGCGACGAAATATTCGCACGGCCGCGCGGCCAATCCCGACGCCCACCAGCAGCCAGTCCCGAAACCCGCCAATGAGAAACCGACATCCATACGCTCACTTGCAAGACCGACCCTAAGGTCGGAGAAGAAGCCGGAAGCAGCGAGGCTGCAATGACTTCGAGCCCAGGCGTGTGAAAGACGAGTGGTGTGTGATCAGAGCGAAAGTAATAAGGACATTTTAAGACGACTCGGCTGTCCCCGTCGAGAGCAAGACTCCTTCCCGGAGAGTACAGACGATAAGCCATTCCCCAGGATACGATTTTGGACCATTACGGAGAATTATAACGACCAGGCAAATCGAGGAATATTGAGAGGAATATTGTGCGAAATATCGGACGGTTTTGTAACCGATATTTTACGAGTGACCAGGTTGCGTGAGTAGCGCATAAGTTTTCCCCCGCCTGCCCCTTTCTCGATTTTTCCCATCTTCCCGACCCCTGAACATTTACCCGTGCCCTCTTTTTTGGAAATTGTAAGCGTTTATTATTGTGACTTTTTCGACCGTCGAGTACCGGCCGCCACGTGCGCCGACATTTCTGAGTTATTCAAACGCGTGCGCGTGAGTGGTGGTATTCGCGGGATTTTTCCGCGTGCGTTCCAATAAGTTATTATTATTTTTCCCCGTTCCCCGAGACGCATTTTTGCGAGTATTTACCGATTTTCATTATTGTAATTTTTACCAGTTTGTGTACCGAGGTAATTTGTCAAGAAGCCCTGGAACAGTGTCCCCGACCTGAGAAGTCTCATCCCCCTCCCCCCCCCCGTTCCTTGCTAGTCGCGTGCCGCGCAAATTTGTCGATTGTCCTTTTTTTTCTGTGAGTTACGGTGCTACGCCGAGAAAGTAGCTGGCGCCCAAAAACAACAATTGACCATTTATTTTGAGTTTAATCATTTTTCGAGTTTCATTACTTTTTTTGAGTTTTCTTATTTTTCTCCTGAGTTTCGATCTTAGCCCGATCGAGGTTTTTGTGTAGAGTTTTCACCGGCCAGCCCCCTTTTTCCGTGCGACCGACCCCAACCCCCTGCCGTCCCGATACATATGATAAACATCGTTTTTTTTTTGTATAAGCTCTTTCAAGTCAGTTATTGCGATTATTATTTGATTTTTCCGTTTCCCCTTTTTTCTTTATTTTCTTCGTTTGTTACATTCGATTACCGCTATTAAGCTCTTTTCTTATTTATCTCCCCGATTATCATTGACGTACCCCCTTTTTTTTGTTGTAAGACCCCGACCTCGTTTCTTTTTTTCTTTTCTTTTGTTATTACCTGTTATTTTTGCAACGTTGAACTATTGAAGAATATAATATTTTAGTTTCCTACACAAAACTTCGGACCGTTATTTCCCCCTTCCCTTCACCCCCCTTACTCCACAGATCGACCCAGTTTTGGGAGACTACACGAAAAGGTATCATCACAATATATATATTTAATGTCTAGGTTAATTATTATTTATAAAGTGTCTTGACACTGTATTTTTTTTTACACTGTATTGTTTTATTTTTTCCACTTTTTCGTGTTGTGTTTTTTTTTTTTCACTGTTTGTAGTGTCTTTTCACTGTTGGGTTTTTTTTTTTTTTTTTTTTTATTCACTGTGTTGTTTCTTTTCCGTTTTTCACTGTTGATCACTGTGTTGTTTTTTTTCCACTTTGTTCACTGTATGTCACTGTTGTGTGTTTTTTTTCCTGGTTCACTGTTTATGTTTTTTTTTTCACTTTTGGTTTTTTGGTGCGAGCGCGGCTCGAGCACGATCGTCGGTTCCGGGTTTGTGTGAGCTGCGGCTCGAACACAAGTGTCGCGAAAAATTGTTTTTTTTATAAAATGTTAAAATTTTTTAAAAATGCAGGCGTGTTTGGATGGTTCGTCACTTCTGACACCAATGTGACGGATGGTCGATGGGTCAGGCACGCGTTGAATAAATATATGAATGAAATGATATAAAAATACTGGTTTATTAGTCGGAGCAATTAATCGGAGAGAGTGTACCGCACTGATCGTCGGTCGGAGCTGAACTGCCGTGAAGCGGGCGTGAAGCTGAGGGCTTCGCGCTCGCTTGACAATGGAATAAAGAGTCACGGAGTGTTTAGTCTCGTAGATAAGTGGCCGCTCGCGGCAGTCCGGATGCACGATAGCCTTAAGGGCTTCTTTGAAGAGCGTATCGAACGGAAACTCCGTATCGATACGCTCGAATAAATATTCGAAGTTCAAATAATGAAAATGTTACGCTGCGGCCGTTACAGAATCATAACAAGTACTATTTGATTTTGAAAACCTTTATGATCTGCACAAAAAAAATTGGGTTGTAATACACAAACCTTTCTACAAAAACGACGGATACATGAAATAGAATTTATAAAAAGATATTGTTTTTGCATATGAGGTATTCCGTACCAAATCGACCTGAGTTTAACCCTTCACACATTGGATTTGGTACTCGATTGTTTACACGATTGAACTAACTCTTAAAAGCACTCAGATATTTTTTAGATTCTCTCAGATTGTTTATATCATATATTTCTAAAATTAAAAATTTGACCCGGAGTAGGCCGATGCGATCTTACATTTTTTTCTAATTTTTATCGGAAAAAAACAGTGTAAAAGTTAAAAAGAAATCAGTTGATTATGTGTTATCGCTTGACCATTTTTGGATACAACACTGCATTTTTCGAAACTTTTCCAGATTTTTCCGAAGTTTTCTTTCCTTAACTTAAAAAAAATTAAACTCTTCGGGAAAGTCTGAAAAGATTTTCAAAACTCCAGTGTTGCATATAAAAATGGTATAGGAACAGCCCATAATAGACTGATTTTTTTCTCCTCATTTTTATCACTATTTTTTTCGAAAAAAATCGAAAAAATAGAAGGTGACGTTGGGCAACTCTAGCTCAAATCTTAAAAATGCTTATATGTGCCACATCATTTTTCATCATTTTTCCAGATTTTTAAATTGTGGCGATCAATAAATTCCTTTTTTTAATTATAAATAATTATAAACAATCAGAAAAAATCTAAAAATATATCTAAGGACTTTTGAGAGTTAGTTCAATCATATAAAAAATCGCGGGCCAAATCCAAGATGTGCAGGCTCAGACTCAGGTCGATTTGGTATAGAATATCTCATAAACTAGCATCATACTCGATACTTAAATATTCTTTTGTATACTAGTTTAATACTTGACACTTCAATATTCTTTCGTATAGGAGTTTAATACTCCATACTCGAATATTCCTTGCCCTACTAAGATTATACTTAATACTCTGGGCTATAAATTGGAAGGGTATAATTTCAGTATAAATTAGTCCAATACGACATACTTCTCATATTTCCATTTTAATACTATTTTAATACGATTTTAATACTATTTTTTTGCGCGGGGATTGTTATATTATTCACAAAATCATTTTACCATTAAACTTTTTGAATCGATTATGCAAACCAATCGGGGGATTCTGTACGGAAATTGCATTCGACCGTGGATTCCTTCGATATTTAGTTTAAAGATTCCGGACTTAAACTGCGCTAGAGACTTTCGATATGATGAGGTTGGTAATTATACAAGTTTCGCATTCGGTCAACTGTCTGTCACGCCAAAAATTGTGCAACGCTGGACTTGTAAAAATCGGTACAGAAAAAGGACTGATAACTTTTCGGGCCAAGTGAACATATAATAAATGTGCCAAGTTGGACTTAGACCTTTGTGCCGAATTGAAACTTAGAACTGTTAAAGGCAGTTCGAGCGCGTCGAATATCCCGCGCTATAGAGGGCGCTGCGAGGCGCGTGCCGAGTGCCACGTCGGCAAAAGCTGCGCGTGCGGAAGTAGGTGTAGCGAACGGCGAGTAGTAGTAGTAGTCCGGGAGAGATCGGACGGATCGGTCGAAAGCACGAGTGAGAGAGAGAGGGTGAGCGCCTACCGCGTGGTCGAAGGCGAACCCGAACGAGCGAACGCGACCGCGAGTTAGAAACGAGCGATCGATAATCGGACGGCGCGAGATCCGCCGTACTACTTGTTGTATATCTTTAGTTATAGTTTTGTTAATTGTTGCCTACGGGCTGTGTGGTCTTGATTAATAAATTCCTATACTTTTGTCATCGCACGACTGTGTTGCTCCTTCCGTTCCCGCGCGAGGAAAGGGGAGCTGGTGGATGGCGTGAGAAAAGAAAAACGCTTAACAGAACATTACGGGTGAGCAAGACTGACTAAGACTCTCAAGTAACGCAAATTGATAATAGTGAAACTCGAAGAACACTCGGAGCGCGTCGGTAAAGTGACCAGAGTGACCGTCAGAAAAGCCTTAAGTGTCACGAAAGAATATTATAACTCTCAGGACATAAAAAGTCATACACAGGGTAAAGTTCACTTCCCCTGACGACGACTACAACAACAGTTGGAGGTAAAAACGTCACATTTCCATTTTAACACCAATTGCACATCGCGAGGTGAGCGAGTTGTCACCGTCGATCGCCGTGTCGTGACGTCAGAGCAAATACAGCCGAGCGCGACGACCAGCTGGATTCAGCGACGATCGAGGAGCTGCCCGTGCATGCGCAGTGCGGTCCACACGCGAATAAATTCTGTCGATTTAATAATCCGACTTCAAGAAATTAAATTATTCAATATAAAGAGAAATAAGATCCGAGCATCAGAATAATCGTTTTTCACAAGTTTTGTTATCCATTGACATAATCTCTTGAACAGTAACAAAGAAAAGGAATTGATTCAAGGAATAGAAAGACTTGTAATCACATGAGAGCTTGTCATTTTATCAATAAAAATTATTATTGCGTCACATAAAAAACGTCTCTGACACACTAACCCAGAATTCCTAGACACTCGAGTCCACGAATCCTTCCGTTTGAGTGCCCGTTCCTCTTAAGGAGGTGCGCAAATACGGAAATTATTGTACGAAGCATTTGCTCCTGTTACAGGTGATGCCGTCATGATCGGGATTGTACCGATCGACAAAAAAAATGCGCGGGCGCAACTTTATAAGACGGATCGCAAACGTGGAGGTTAAGCTAGCTTTTATTGATACTATTTATTAATTATTTTGCAATTTGCCATGATAAATATATGTAAATTCTTAGGTAACGGAGGTCTTGAGCGTACTCTCCGCGGTATTCAAGATGAGCTGAAGCGTCTACGAAAAAAGAAGTCGTCGAGAAGTAGGGAGTACGATACGAGTGACTCGAGTGAGGATGAAATGGTTAACGAGTATAATTTAATAAATAACTCAAGATTAATTCTGTTTTGCTATTGGAATTAATCTCTGCTATTTTTTACAGAAAGAAATTGGACCTCGTGGAAGCGGCGTCTTCATCAGCGAAGAACAGTGGCAGATCGCAAAGACTGCGCGCACTTATTCCGCGATGGGTATCAACTTGCCGGTATCGATGTTCCCGATGGATGTTTTATTGTGCAGCAAATTGAGAGGTGGCAAATAAAAAATCACCGTCGCCCGGCACTCGATAAAAAGTTTATTGATGCTCTTTATTGTAAGAAATTGTTATTTATTCATGTGCCCCAGTATTCTCTATTTCAGACGAAAGTAGAATCATTTATAATACAAATTAATGAGAATGACTCATATGATCCAGTATGCATTAATTCTGAAGTAACGTTATAAAATGCAGGACCTTGGAAATCATATGGGATACATTTTTTCTTTTATTGCTTCCTCATAGAGGAAGCTTTGTTTTGGTCAAAAAAACAAAATTCGAGATTTTAATGAAAACATGTTCAGAATGTCTCAAAACGTCGAAAAATCACATGTAGAAAAAATATCCGGATGTGTGTGTGTCTGTGTGTGTGTGTGTGTAATGGACGTGCAAAATTCAAACCGCAATAACTCGAGAACGCCTTGACCGATCAAGCTGAAATTTTCCACACATCATGTATGATCAGGAGTCAATGTTTGGTTAAAATTTCATCTAAAAATGTTCAGTTGTTTTTTTTGTACGCCATTTTTAATTTCTTCAAAGATGTCTGTTCGCGCTCTAGCGCTCGCAATTTGTTAGCTATCGGGCTAAAAACGCGTACATAGATGGAATATGATCAACCGACGCTCCCATTAAAATTTCAAGAGAATCGGTCGAATCGTTTAAATTTTATGTCATTTTGAATTTTTCGAATTTCATGATTTTTTTTTTTTTTTTGAGACGCATTTTTCCGTATCAAATATTCATCTACGAATGAAATAAGTGTCAGATTCGTGATCAGCGTGAAAAAATACATGGAATTACAGTTCCAGAGCGACAATTAACGAAAAAGTTTACCAGGCATTTTTATAGCCAAAATTCCAAAAATGAGTGATTTTAGGTATTTGTAAACAACGATTTCTTTGCTTTCCGATGGCATCGCGGAAAACCCAGGTGCCTATCGTGATCTACAGCATGACATACACAAGACGATGGATATGACGGGATTAAAAAGCTAGATAAAGAGGTATTACTAGGCATTCTGGAATAAAAATCGAAAGGGCAAAAAAAATTCTGGAACGCATACTTCCATGTATTTTTTCGCGCCAAACGCAGATTCGACAAAGTGAAACGTGACGATGGAATATTCTTTTACGCGCTGAACCTGAATCGGTCAACCGTTTTGCATAAAACTCTAAGACCTTGACGTTGAAAAAAGTTGAAAATTGAAATTTTCATATCGCTTCCTCATAAAGTTGAAAATTGAAATTTTTATATCGCTTTCTCATCAAAGTTAGAAGTTGAAATTTTCATATCGCTTTCTCATAAGGTTCTTTTATTCGCGAAGCTTCCTCTATGAGGAAGCCAAAAATACAGACAATGCTTCCTCATAAAAGAAGCTTCGCGAATAAAGGAACCTGATGAGAAAGCGAAAATTTCAACTTCTAACTTTGATGAGAAAGCGATATAAAAATTTCAATTTTCAACTTTATGAGGAAGCGATATGAAAATTTCAATTTTTTAGATACTGTTACGTCCTGTGAATTTTAGTCAAATTCACTGACGCAACCGGGCGAAAATCGATAAATGTTCAATAATAAAATAATAAATTTACAAGGGATTTAGAGCCCATTTTCGAGCCAAGTCATAGTAAAAATCATAGTAACAAGTAACCATTGAAAGGTGATTGCACGATTAATAATTAATAATAGCGCATTTTAATCGTTGGATAATTATACCCAGTGATTGGCATGGTAACAATCACATGGGTAACAATATGAAACAATGTGGCTATTCGACTCGTTCTCGAAGGTCATCGACAGCGAGAATACCTCGGGTCCATACCCATTGTCTTAATCAAAACGCAAAAGTAATACGAATCTTTCCCACATGCGAAAGGAGACGACGCCTTATCGCTCTAACACGCGGAGCGAGGCGATGCACGTACGCACACAGCGGTCTAGCCAAAGAATCGGTGCAACTGCCTCGAAGCGATTGATTGGGAAATTTACCGTCGGCGCTAACGAGTGCAGCACCTCTCAGAGGATAATTATTCAAACCAAGTTAAAAACAAATAATAATAAATTATTAATAGTAGGCTCATTTGAGTTGAATATTTGTGGACAAAGACCGGTAAATCAATAATCAAATAATACATCAGTAAAAGCAAGTTTGATAAATCATTTGGGTCAAATCGGCGACATTAATTATTAAAAACAAAGGATAAATCGTTAAAATTATAATCGGGGAAATTACTTTATATTTAAAAATTATATTTAATTGTCAGGAGAATAGATAAAAGAGTAGTTAATAGCAGGGAATTAGTTAGTATCATCCGAAGTAAATATTTAGGATTTTATTGTAATTTAAGCACATTTAAATAATTATTTGTCGAGAATCCGAAATTTGTAGGGAATATTTAAACAAATTAAACTAATTAAGGTAACAACTTTTGATAGAAACATCATAGAAATTTCGTTCAAATTTCTATATTCTTCTAATTTAAAATGAAAATTAAGAGTGTAAATTGTTAAATCGGAAAATTATTATAAAAAGTAAACATTGTAAAATTATTAAAATAAGCAATGTAAGATGTCAAGACCGATCGATAATGACCGAGGAAGGGGACCAACCGATCAGCCGGTAGCTTACTGGACATCAGCGGTTGCGATGGGGAGCTTGGTGGCGCGGGCGCCCACCGATAGAAACGATAAAAGAAGCTCTTCAAGGGCGGAACATCATTCTCTTTCCGGAAGTTCTAACTGTCAAGAAGTCATTACTCTTGAAAGACTTACTTTTCCGAACAACTGTCAATCATTTTAATTCTTGGAATATACGATTAAAAATTGGATATTAACTTTCAATCACAGATAAATAAACAACTTGAACATTTATATCAACAATTGAAACAATTCGGAGTAATTGTTTATCATCATCTTCATCGTTGATACTGGTAATCCATTCGAACGTTTACTTCTGAAATATCGAAGGAAGGAAGGAAGGACGAGGAAATCTAAATTCGACATACTCATTCATTTTGACCCATCTGAGATATCCGAGCATTCGATTCATTTTTCGAATCATCGTAAGTCATTGGAACTTTAAATTTTTCCATTCTCATCTATCTTCAAAGAACATTCTATTTTGCTTATTTTTCCAACCTTTAATTACTCTAATAATTTAAAGACAACTAATATTCGATTCGGGATTTGATTAAATTAATGGAAGATTGCCTAAAAATTAAAAGTTGAGTTCATCGATTTTCCATCGAGGCCATCCAAGGTAGAGAAACGAACCTGACAGTTCGCGATAACGTTAGCCTTGACTCAGTGTCGCGCAGCGCACCGCAAGCTATCAGGAGTCTTATTTCCCTACGCTACTACGGTATGTGAGCTCCACGCGGAGCGTCATATCAGTTCGACGTAGTAAAGATCGTAGTACGCATCGAGTAGAATTAAATACCGAGCCTTAGTCAACACCATTTGGTAATCATTGACCTATATTCTTTTGGCATGCATTCTCAGCCCATCCCTGAATAAATTTCCGAAAGGTTAGATTCAAAAGGGGCACTGTTCTGATAAAGCGTCACATGCGATAAACGTGTAATAGGGAGAGAAATCTCCTTTACCGTAGATGCAGGAAAATGCTGATCAGGACGTAATATAAAATTTGGGGGCTCGTCCGGGATCTTTAGAGTTTGCATGCCGAAATTAAATAAATAAATCATTTCAAATGAAATAAAACAAAAAAAAATAGAAAATAATAAATAAGTAAACATATAAAACCGGCCAATTCAATGATGATAACACGAAAATAAATAAATAAAGAATTTCAAATAAAAAAAAGAGGAATAAAAATGTTTTTAGAAAATAAAATACCTATAAAGGATTTAGACAGACAGATTGATAGCGTAAACAACGAAAGAAATGATGAATAAAATAGACAGGCGTACAGGAAGTTGGCATAAAATGTGTTGAATCCAAAGAAGAAGTAACTATGACACCAGTTACCGGAAATCAGAAAGTAATAATTTGCCAATATTGCAAAAATCAAGGGCATACTGCTAAGCAGTGTCCTAAAATATACGAAAATAAGATAATTAACATTTGTCAATATTGCAAAAAACGGGGACATCGGGCAGATAAATGTAGAAGCATGGGATGTGAAATTTGCGGTCGCAAAGGACATTGGGCTGAAATTTGCAACCACCGACAAAGTCAACATTCGGAAGATTTCTATTCAAACAATTATGACAATAATTGTCAAAACTATAATTGTAATCAAGGTTTCAATTCAAATGCACGATCCGCTTATAACCACAATCCAAATTTTAATCCAAACGAAAATTTTTATTCAAATGATAATTTCTATCCAAACGAAAATTTGTATCCAACCGAAAACTTTAATCCAAACGAAAACTTTTATCCAAATGAAAACTTTTATCCAAACGAAAATTTTCATCCAAATCAAAATTTCAATAAAAATTATAATCGCAATCAGAATTATCAAAATCAAAATGTCAATCAAAATTTTGGTCAAAGTCGAAACTTCAATCCACATTTTAACCAAAATCGAAATTTCAATCCAAACTATAACCAGAATTATAATAAAGAGGGTGAATTCGCACCCAGCGTTTTCAATACAGACTATATGCCAACAGTAAGACAACGATGTCGAATAATCAACGTATTTTTAGAACGACCTGAGAAGGAAATTATTCCTCCCACCATTCAGTTAATGAGTAATGTTTTATTGGATTTTCGACCCCCCCCCCCATCCCCCCTCGTGATCAGTCGTGAGATTTTGAGAGACCCCCCCCCCCCCCCGTCTTACAATCACGTGATTTTGTCGCTCATATTAAGGATTACGAAAATAATTCATAACATGCAGGTTATTACTAAATTTATAAAATAGAAGATAAAACATCCTTTTTAAGTACAAAATAACTTCATATATTCAATATATATCACATTTTGTTTCAAAACATTAGCATGAACATCGTTCAGCATATATATCTATAACGAAAAGTAACAGTGATCAGTTGTTAAAGCGGTTGTTACTCATCGTCGACCCAGGGATTCTCGTTACTCTCGTTACGCGAATCTTTTGCCGTCATGTTCATTTGGCTTCGGGATAGTCAGGCCATTCGGACCTTGCAGAAGCGGAAATGGAGTAGGCAGGAAACCATTCGGAAGAACATGTCTCAGCGAGCTCCGCACTTCTGTGCAGCACGATCTATCGTTGTGTTGTACCCCGGATATGGTAGTAGCACCCTATTAAAGGTCGTTAATATATCAATGGGACATTAATGTATTATTAATATAATGAAAATAATAATACGTTTTCGTGAAACAATATGATATTATACTATATTCGTTTAATAGTATAATATCATAGTTGTAATATATAGTTGTAATACTATAATTGTAATACTATAATATATCGTCGTATATTATAGTATTGTAGTATACATTTCAGTTCGGACAGCGGTGTCCGAAAAGTAGAGCAACTCCGGTTGCACAAGATCGGGGTATGCAGCGGCACGCGACGAGCGCGCGTCGCTGCAACGAAATCCACCAAAAACCTGAGTCAGCCGTTAAGCAATCACGGGCGACTCGGTAATTAGAGCATCGACTCGAGAATCACCGAGTCACATATGCCGAAATAAAAACATGCTCCAAATCCCGTTCTCGAAGAAGCGAGGATTTGGAAAGATAATCGTTTACTGAAATAAAGTAAACCATAAACATCTAGGCAATATTAAGCTGACGTACCTGCTCTCTTATCCATATATAAGGGATCGAGAGCAGGCACCCATCAGTCTCTCCGGAACTCCTGATTCTTACGGTTGACTATACGGATACACCTCGAGCAAGGCTCAAACTCGATAATTGGGTCGTGTAAATTGTAAACCCTTATCGTGAAAGATTAACGCCGAAGTGTCGTTAATCGAGAAGGTGTAATAAGCGTACAGAGTGTATCAGCGGTTGGTAATTCAAAAGGACAGACGTAAGCATAAATAGGGCTTTAACGAATAAACTAAAGTATCAACGGATAACATATAAATAGAACAATATTCATACAGTGGAATAATCGAGCATTAACGGTAAGGCATCGAAATACAAATTAACCAAACATTAATAGCTAACTTAATAAAGCATTAAGTGAGCATTAATATCAAGGGATAAAATAACGTCAAGTAGAACGTTAATCGGATAATAAAGCGAACCTCAGTCGAAGGTTCTCGGTAGACATTGTTATATAAGAGATATAACAATGTCACCCTGGTAAATCACTGATAATATTAACATAATTTTAAGCACATTAAATATAGTGCTAAATAAACATTGTTAAACAATCTCCGATAATATTAATATATTGTTAAACCTATTAAATATATTGCTAAACAAACATTGTTAAATACTGTCTAAATAAATAATACGTTTGTCCTTCACTTGGGTTCCAACCCTTTACTGAGCACATCCCCAACCTTACGAGCCAACGGCTCGCGCACAGAACCCAGATTAAATACCTGAGTTTCTGCGGCATAACAGTTGCATTTAACCACCTGTTACCATGGAAAATAAAGACATGGTAATTAATACCATTCCTGTAATATAACATATATATCTAACTAAATATCAAGTACCAAAACTTCCTATGAACGAAATAAGTGTTTAAGTGAATCATAAAGTTCGAAAAACCTGAAGTAAATATTGACTGCCGAAGATGTTTGCTGCACCAGTCTTGCGAAGGTATCGTCGGTACAAAGCGCTCGTTGCATGAATCGGGTTCGACGTACTCAGCGACAACACTTTTACCGTCGATCACAACGTTGCCCCATATTTCCGCTTCGTAAACATGAAAAGCCCATCCAATTCATGTTTCGTAAAGTGTTGAATCGCGTTCGCCAAAACCTTTGGATAACGAGGATTTTCATCTGGACCACTATCGGAAGATATCATGACAACAGGTTTGACTCGCCCTGCTTCGTCTCGAATGACTTCTTTGAAGATGTCCAGTTCCGTCAGATTCTCGAAGTCAACCGCATGTGACGATGCCGTTGAAGAAGAGTGCTTGCCACTTCGAATCGCAATATAAGTTGGACCCGAGTATGTAACTGCTTCCGGACGACTCATTGCATCGGCCTTGATGATGCATCCAGCATACACGCTCGGAATCAGCTTATGTTTTGCAGCGATAACCCAATCATGATCGGGTAAAGATACTCTATATTCGACGTGCATTAATAAAGGGGCCTGTTTATTCGCAGCCGTAAGACCTATCGGCACCCTCGCCTTATCATCTTGGGATAAAAAGCAGACTTCGTTTGGCCCTAGAATAGATGCGACGGTTTCCAGGGATCTAATGGTCGATGTGCAAAAGTCCTGGTCTGGATGAGCTTTATGATGATCAGCTTCAGGACGACTCAGTTTTACGGGAACCGTTGTCACGTGACGCTTACCCTCTACCGTATTGTACCGCCTCGGCAAGAGACGAATATAAGTACCACTCCTCGAGATATTGAAACCTTGCTCTATTAATCGAGCGTCCGACAACTACGCACAATCTCGCACCGACGACGTTCTTCTGCAGACGCTCCAAACATGGCTAATTCTACTATAGTCTTCAATAATTGAGGTTGACTCTCTTCCAATCGTGGGCGTCCTGGTCCGTCGCGGGTCTTCAAAGTTTTAGCGATGTCAGGATTTTGTACGCAAACGGCGGCAAGTTTGGATTTCTGGGATTCTCTGTACTTTTTCGAGTGAAGACTGTGTTGCGCTTTCCTGTGTAATTCTTTCTTCGTCGAATCAATTTCCTTCCTCAGTTTCAATATTTGGGTCTTCTCTTTTCCATCAGCGCTTATTGAATCCCTGCGACGGATGACAACATGAAGCTCCGCTTCGAGTGAAGAGATCCGAGCCTTTAGTTTGTTTTGAGCGGGTGTTTCGCGTATATCCTTTAGCGTGATACGGTCTTTACTCGGATTATCGACAACTTCTTCGTCACTTTCCAGAACTTGCGCCTTACGTTTTTGAGTACCTGAAACGTTAGATTTTTAGTATCCGTAATATTTTACTAACTATTACCGCAATACATAGTCCGATTAAAACTGTCTAAGTAAGAACCTTATTTCCTGTCAAAAGAATTTAAAAAATTATTTTTTATAGCTTGACACTTTTTACATTCGTATATTTAAAAAATATATCTTTTCGAAAATTCTGTTTTTAAATCAACCCATTATATTTGCTTAACAAACTATATCTAGGATACACTACAATTTTTAAAACTATTCCATAAAAGAAAAAAAAACATTGTTAAAAAAATCGCTGTTCCTTCAACGTGATGTTATATATGGAACGCGTAAAAGGGTTATAGGGATGTTTCTTCGATGTATTAAAAAAAAAACAGGAATAAATTCAAAGATGTGACAACGGATGTTTAGACTGAAAATAATGTACACCTATACTACTTGTAAAAATGAAAAAAAAAGTCTTGACGTACGAGAGAATACTAAAAATTTACTTAAATAAGTGTATTATGGTGAACAATACCTGGAGACGTTGTTAGTGAATGGTCGAAAACATTTTGAGCGCTGTCATGAGATTTATCGCAAGGTGTCTCATCGGTACGACTCGATTGTTCGTTAGAAGCTGCCAAAGCGTCGTATACGGAAGATTTCTTTGTTTCCGAGTTTTCCTTTGACTTATATTACGAATGACAAAAAATTGCTGAGACCGCTTCATAAAGCAATGATTATTATTAATACAAGAGAACATCTAAACTTACCGATGAACTTCGACCTACAAAATACGACAAAATATTTGAGGCTTTCTTCGAGCTATTTTTTTGTCGATAATTGGCTAGTAGACTCCGTGCGAACTTCGTAAGATCTTCTTTGGCAGGATGTTTAGCTTTAGCCTCCGACCAGATAGCATTAAAATCATGTTGAGCTTTCTGGCAGGTTGTCTCGCTGTACAGTATTTTATATTGCTTAAAAAGTTCGTTGTATAAAGACCCAATTTCGGAAGCCATTGCGACGACTACAAAAATGCGTTCAGCGCAACAACTGATCGCCGACCACACCTCATGCACAGTCAAGTCTCAACTGGCTCCGAGGTAACCCTCACTCCGCGGTTGCTATGCTAATGTTACGTCCTGTGAATTTTTAGTCAAATTCACTGACGCAACCGGTCAAAAATCGATAAATATTCGATAATAAAATAATACATTTATAAAGGATTTACAGACAATTTTCGGGTAACAAGTAACCACTGAAAGGTGATTTTGCACGATAAATAATTAACAGTAGCGCATTTCAATCGCCAGATGACTATATCTAGTGATCGGCAAAAGAACAATCAGATGGGTAAAAATATTAAAACAATGAAGCTATTGGACCCGCTAGCGAGGGTCATCGACAGCGAGAATACCTCGGGTCCATACCCATTGTCTTAATTAAAGCGCAAAAGTAATACGAATCTTTCCCACATGCGGCGGCGACATAAAAGAGATGACACCTTATCGCTCTAACACGCGGAGCGAGACGATGCACGTACGCACACAGCGGTGCAGGCAAAGAATCGGTGCAACTGTCTCGAAGCGACTGATTGGGAAATTGACCGTCGGCGCTAACGAGTGCAGCACCTCTCAGAGGATAATTATTCAAACCAAGTTGAAAACAAATAATAATTAATTATTAATAGTAGGTTCATTGGAGTCGAATATTTATGGGAAAAGACCAGTAAACAAATAACCAAATATTAGTGCAATAGAGTCAAGCTTGATAATTTGTTTGGGTCAATTCGTCTGTATAAATTATTGTAAACAAATTATAAAATGTTATCATAATGGGGGAAAACAATTTATAAATTAAAAAATTATGGTTTGTTATAGTTTAAGCGAAATTAGATAATTATCCTTTAAAAATCCGGAATTAATAAGAAATATTTAAACAAATTAAATTAATTAAGGTAATAACTTTTGATAGAAACATCATAGAAATTTCGTTCAAATTTCTATATTCTTCTAATTTAAAACAAGAATTAATGAAGTAAATTGTTAAATCAGGAAATTATTGTAAAAGTAAATATCGTAAAATTATTAAAATAAGCAATGTAAGATGTCAAGACCGATCGATAATGAGCGAGGAAGGGGACCAACCGATCAGCCGGTAGCTTACTGGACATCAGCGGTTTTGATGGGGAGGTTGGTGGCGCGGGTGCCCCCCGATCGAGACGATAAAAGAAGCTCTTCAAGGGCGGAACATCATTCTCTTCCCGGAAGTTCTAACTGTCAAGAAGTCATTACTCTTGAAAGACTTACCTTCCCGAATAAACTGTCAATCATTCTAATTCTTGGAGTATACGATTAAAAATTGGAAATTTACCCTCAATCACCGATAAATAAACAATTTGAACATTTATATCAATAACTGAAACAATTTGGAGTAATCATTTATCATCATCTTCATCGTTGATACTGTTCATCCATTTTGACGTTTACTTCTGAAAAAGAAGGAAGGAAGGAAGGAAGAGGAATTCCGAATCCAATTTTCGATAATTCGAACCGACCCGAATTTAATTTGAACTATCGTAAGTCATCAGAATATTGCATCTTCATTAACTTTGTTTTATTTTCATCCTTCTCTGACGAATGTTTAATTTTGTTTGTTACCCTTATCTAACTGAGTATTTTAAATAATTCGGGATACTTAATATTCAATCCGTGATTTGGTTAAGTTAATGAGAGATAGATTAAACTAAGGAGCTTCATCGATTTTTCTTCAAGGACGTTTGTCCAGAGTGTTAGAGCATCGAACCCACCGGTCCGCGATAACGCTAGCCTTGGCTCACTGTCGGCCATCGCGGCGGACCACGCGTCATCGGGAGTTTTGTTTCACGGCCTTGCTACGGTATGCGAGGTCCACGCGGAGCGTCATATCAGTTCGAAGTAGTAAACAACGTAGTACGCATCGAGTAGAATTAGATACCGAGCCATAGTAAACACCGTATGATTTCTTTCGACCTATATTCTTTCGGCATGCATTCTCAGCCCATCCCTGAATAAATTTCCGAAAGGTTAGATTCAAAAGGGCACTGTTCTGATAAAGCGTCACATGCGATAAACGCGTAATAGGGAGAGAAATCTCCTTTACCGTAGATGCAGGAAAATGCTGATCAGGACGTAACATAAAATTTGGGGGCTCGTCCGGGATCTCAAAAGTTTGCATGTCTAAAAATAAATTAATAAACAATTTAAAATAAAAAAAAAATGGAATAAAAATGTTTTTAGAAAATAAAATACCTATAAAGGGTTTAAACAGACAGATTGATAGCGTAAACAACGAAGGAAATGATGAATAAAATAGACAGGCGTACAGGAAGTTGGCATAAAATTTGTTGAATCCAAAGAAGAAGTAACTATGACACCATTTACCGGAAATCAGAAGGTGATAATTTGTCAATATTGCAAAAAACGGGGACATACGGTAGATAAATGTAGAGAGATAGGATGTGGAATTTGCGGTCGCATAGGACATTGGGCTGAAATTTGCAACCACCGACAAGGTCAACAGTCGGAACATTTTAATTCGAACAATTATGACAATAATTGTCAAAACTATAATTATAATCAAGGTTTCAATTCAAATGCACGATCCGATTATAACCAAAATCCAAATTTTAATCCAAACGACAATTTTAATCAAATCGAAAATTTTAATCCAAACGACAATTTTAATCAAATCGAAAATTTTAATCCAAACGACAATTTTAATCAAATCGAAAATTTTAATCCAAACGACAATTTTAATCAAATCGAAAATTTTTATCCAAACGCAAATTTTAATCAAATCGGAAATTTTTATCCAAACGAAAATATCTATCCAAACGAAAATATCTATCCAAACGAAAATTTCAACCAAAATTACAATCGTAATCAGAATTATCAAAATCAAAATGTCAATCAAAATTTTGGTCAAAGTCGAAACTTCAATCCACATTTTAACCAAAATCGAAATTTCAATCCAAACTATAACCAAAATTATAATCAAGAGGGTGAATTCGCACCCAGTGTTTTCAATACAGACTATATGCCAATAGTAGGACAACGATGTCGAATAATCGACGTATTTTTAGAACGACCCGAGAAGGGAATTATTCCTCCCACGATTCACTTAAAAAGTAATGACCTTCAAGATTCTGTAATTATGTTGTTGGATACGGAAGCCGGTAAAAATGTGTTAAAGGAAAAATGCTTGAATGAAAATAATATCATATGTAGAGATGAGATTCTGAGGCTTAGTGGAATAACGGATGAATTTGTTTATACATCGGGATACGTGATAATCGAAACTTTGGGACGAGAAGCGGTGTTTCATATTGTGGCTAATAATTTTCCTATTAAGCAGGATGGAATTTTGTCAAATGATTATTTTCGCGAAAACTTGGTTAAAATAGATTATGAAAATAGTGTGCTTAAGGTTCGTGACAAAAAAATAGAATTTTTTACCCGAGAAAGTATGATTTTTCCTCCAAAAACTAAAAAGGTTTTTTATGTAAGGTTAAAGGATGATACAGTTCGTGAAGGATTTTTGCCCCCGATTGATTTAGGTGAGGGAATAATTGTGGAACAAGGTCTTGTACAGAATATCAATGGTAAATGTTTCATTAACATTACTAATAATCAGGATGAGCAAATTGAAATACTGATCCCTAGCATGAAATTGTCCAAAGATTGTGTCAAAACTGAGGAAGTAGCAGTGATAGAGAAAGGAATAATATCAAATGGGGAAATATATGTAATCACTGAAAATAAAGAGAATAAAATAGGTGTAGGTGAAGAAAATCCTGGAAGTGTCAGGGGTAATGTAAGGTTGGAAGATAAAAATGAGGAATTAAAACCGATAAAAAAATTTGAGGAAAACGAACAAGTTAACGAGTTGGGATGTGTAAAAATACCGTACGAAGCGTTTCAAACAGCTGTGGAAAGAGTTAAGAAGGAAATGGAAAAAGGAAGAGATTTAAATCAAGAAAATTCGAGTTCAAACAAGGTAATGATAGAAAGTGAGGAATTAAGTCGGACAATTGTTGTAAAAGAGGGAATAAACAAAAAGGAAACAACAAACGTTAAGACGACATTTGACAAGGTTAATAAAAATCCTGAAGAAACGAGTATGACTTTTATGAAATCAAACAAAGACGAAATTGCAATTGAACCATTAATTTTTGGAAAAGTATGTGAAAATAAGGAACAGAACAACGATGAAAAGAGATTGTCATCTGATAAGAGTAATCTTTCAAAAAGTGAAATTCTTCAATTTGAAAAAGGCTTAGGTTCAACAAAGGTTAAAGGTGGTATGGAAGAAAATAATAGTTGTGATAAAGTAAAAGAATTAAATATGCCTGAAATAAAATCGGTATCACAGTCATTGGAAATCAAAGAAGTAGAGATATCGTTCGCATTTGCAACTGAGCTAACAATCAATCAACCAGTAGAATATTGTGAGTCGTTAGTAAACGAGGAATTAAATCACCATGGGGTACATGTTTTTGAACATGTTGAACAAGATTTTAGCCATCAAGACTTGGTAAATATTGCGATTGCTTCAGTAAAAGTAGGGAAAAATATTATAAATTCAGATAAAGAACGAGAGAATGAAAAAGTCTTAAAATGTGAACCGCAAACTTCAATCGTAAAAGTGGATAATGATTTGACAACGATAAACAAGGAAATTGAATATTCAATTTCATGATAACAGAAGATACAATAAAAAGTCAGACAATGGTTACAAAAGAAAGTATAAACAAAGAAGAAAACTTGGATAAAGATAAAGAAATTGATAACGGAAATGTAATAGAGGTATCATATGATGAATTTGCGCCAAAGCGAAAAGAAATAGAAAATTTGAAAGAAAAAAAGAAGCAACGAAGTCACCCTAACAAAAAGAGAAAAATTATAGAGAATCTTCGATTGTACGAGGTTTGTGATCCCTTGGTGGGAGCTCAATTTTATAATTTGTTGAGGTTGACTGAACTAGATGAAAAGGAAACAACAAACGTTAAGACGACATTTGACAAGATTAATAAAAATCCTGCAGAAACGAGTATGACTTTTATTAAATCAAACAAAGACGAAATTGCAATTGAACCATTAATTTTTGGAAAAGTATGTGAAAATAAGAAACAGAACAACGATGAAAAGAGATTGTCATCTGATAAGGGTGATTTTTCAAAAAGTGAAATTCTTCAATTTGAAAAAGGCTTAGGTTCAACAAAGGTTAAAGGTGGTATGGAGGAAAATAATAGTTTTGATAAAGTAAAAGAATTAAATATGCCTGAAATAAAATCGGTATCACAGTCATTGGAAATCAAAGAAGTAGAGATATCGTTCGCATTTGCAACTGAGCTAACAATCAATCAACCAGTAGAATATTGTGAGTCGTTAGTAAACGAGGAATTAAATCACCATGGGGTACATGTTTTTGAACATGTTGAACAAGATTTTAGCCATCAAGACTTGGTAAATATTGCGATTGCTTCAGTAAAAGTAGGGAAAAATATTATAAATTCAGATAAAGAACGAGAGAATGAAAAAGTCTTAAAATGTGAACCGCAAACTTCAATCGTAAAAGTGGATAATGATTTGACAACGATAAACAAGGAAATTGAATATTCAAATACAGAGATAAATACAGTAAACAAAGAGGAATTTGATAATAATAAAGCACTTATAATTGATAAACGAGGTAGAAAACAAACGCGAAAAATAAGCGTTCAATTGCGTCACCTTTTAGATCATCTTGCATTAAATCAATATATTGCAGAAATAAAATGTTTGAATGTCAATGTTGGAACGAAAAACGAAGCGAAGTATTTGACAAAATCCAAATTCATACAATTTACGAGATTGAATGATAAAGAATCAAATGATGCACGGGAAATTGATAAATATGAAGCAGATACTTTCCTTATAACAGCAGAAAAGTTGAGAGTAAACGTCGAATATTTAAAATATGTTGACATCGAAAAACAATTGAGACAAGAACTAAAGAAAATAAAAGAATATGATAAAGTGAATACACCGGTACCTCATTTCTCGAAAAATATATCAGAAAACACACGAGTACAGAAGGCTTTGGATATAATCAATGAGGCAAAAACGCAGTATAACGTTTTCAAAACGAAAAGTATGGCAATTGTTTACAGTATATTTTATTTCATAATTAGTGTTCTATATTTTTGCATGTCAATAATAATACTTAAAAAAATCGAAACCGAAATTTTCGTAAATACGTACCAGAGAGTAATCAGACAAGTTAAATGTAAAAATAAAGATCAAAATTGCAGTAAAATTGTGCGTGAAAGAAAGGTGATTTGTAAAATGAAATACGAATCGCAAGGAGTAGGTCGAGAAAAACCAGTAAATCGGACTATAAAGAGAACAAGTAGCAAGAAGATGGAACAGTTTCATGAAATTAAGATCACGCAACCTAGAACGAAAATGAAAGTTGAAAATATATCAGAATTAGGTGAAATTTCAATTATAGGTTGTACAAACAATGTCTTAGACAAAGACAATTATTGTGATCATTATAAAATAAACAACAAAATAGCAATAATATTAAGAAAATCATTTCAAGTTACGTATTTACTTGCATTCATTTCTAAATTAATTAATTAATTAATCAAAATAAATAAATAAATAAACAAAAAAAAATGTGTCCTTGCAAATTTGATTTTTCCAAGTTCGCCGAATTTATCAGCAAACGATTCTCTCGTTTCAAAGTCATGTATTGAGTTTTCAGTAAGTGTGTTTTGAAAATTTCTCGTGTGAGATTAAGTTGAATCCTTAACCAATGAATAGAGTTGGAGAGGATTTTATTATGTTGAAGATGAGTAACGATTATTATTATACAATCGATGGAAAATGGAAGTTCCCGATTGCCATTAAAGTCTGTTTGACTATTTATGTTTGATTGATGATACGTATGAGAAATAAAATAAATAAGTACTGAAGATGAGTATATAAATGACTGAGAGGACGGAAGTTGTTGAATGATAAACGAAGGCGGAGAGGAAAAAGTAAATTTTTGTATTTACAATTTCGTGAAAGAAAATTACTTTAGTTAAAAAAGAGTCGATTTAGATTTAAAAAAAAAAAGAAATAATTTTTCTTCTAAAAAAATTGTTTAAAATAAGCTGAAATACTAATTGATTTTATATTTACAGATAATTGTCTAAACTTGTGATCCAAGTTTAATGTCAATGTGGACCCTGAGTATATACAGAATGTAACACGATAACAGTGTTCAATATAGAAGGTCGGACACCAGTAATAACTTGGTGGGATTTATTGATCACTCATGAAGTCGAATTTGAGTATGTACGGAAACAGTTTAATAATCATTCGATAAGTGAAAACGTAAAGTAACTTTTATTGTCTCTCTGTTGAATGTAATTTAAATTTTTTTATTTTTTTAAATTAAGTAAAGCCCAGTGGTTTTATGTTTAATTTGGTTCGATGAATAATTTAATTATCTAAAGATTTATGGAGTGATTTTAAGGAAGATATTAACGTTATACATTTTACAATATCAATTCATCTATTTAACCAGTTCTAAGAAGAGTAAATTCATTTTTAATCCGAGAAGCAATATGTTTGAATTGTTGAAATTTTTTTAGTTTCAATTCATTGCTTGGTCAATTAACTTCATAAATTCATATTTGTCATATCTGTTTGTTTCGTTTTATTTTTGTGGACCATTTTATGATTCTGTCCTTTTCCGATTGTTAAACCTATTCCTTCATTGTTTTGTTAAAAATTTGATCGGTTCGCATTCGTGTTCCACTAAATCTTGTTTCATTAAATTTGACGGACGCGATCAAATTTAATCATAAAAAGGAGTTAAATTGCGTTATTTGAGTTATCAAACAAACGATAATTTAAAAATTAAAAAAAAAATAATAATAATAAAACGATATATACGAACAGGTTCAATTTCGTCATTTGAGTCATCAAACGAACGATGATTATTTTTAAAAAAATTCGATAATAATAGTAGTATATTTTTACATCAGCTCTGTAGTTATAACCATATTAATCACTTTTTACTATACAATCATTTGTTAGTATATAATTTTTATTCATCGGTCAACCAGGTTTAATTAAATATTTTCTTATCATTAAATGAATCCAAGGATTGTTATACGTAGGGAGACTTTATTTTTACTGTTATGGTGGAAATGAGAATCGATCCTCCTATAAATATATTCAGGTAGGGACAACATTTTAGTGAGTTCGACTGCAAACAGCCATCTTGGTTGGAAAACATAGGTATAAATAAAGAGGAAGTAAATCGCAATAACTAATCTTAAAATAAAATAAAAAATAAAAAAAATACACAACATAAGGACATGTGGAACTGGTGGTTCTGTGAGCGGAAATGTCGATTGACATACCATCGTTGCTAACAGCTATTCCTTACATCTTATATATTAAAATAGTTCAATTAACATAAAAAAGGAAAAAAAAGAGATTTGCTTAATACATATAGGAAATTACAAATAACAGTAATGTATTTAAAAAAAAAAAAAAAAAAAAAAAAAAAAAAAAATCATACGGTAAAAGCATATGTAAATGTCAAGGTAAAATTTGATTTATATGATCAATTTAAATGAGGAAATTGTTGTTAAAGAAAAAAAATGTATAACGAGTTGACCCAAAATTTAATTTTGAGCACCGTCTCTACCGAGACCGAGTGTTGTTCTTCGAAGCAACCCTCGTTTTGGGGGGGAGGTGTTACGTCCTGTGAATTTTTAGTCAAATTCATTGACGCAACCGGTCAAAAATCGATAAATATTCGATAATAAAATAATACATTTATAAAGGATTTACAGACAATTTTCGGGTAACAAGTAACCACTGAAAGGTGATTTTGCACGATAAATAATTAACAGTAGCGCATTTCAATCGCCAGATGACTATATCTAGTGATCGGCAAAAGAACAATCAGATGGGTAAAAATATTAAAACAATGAAGCTATTGGACCCGCTAGCGAGGGTCATCGACAGCGAGAATACCTCGGGTCCATACCCATTGTCTTAATTAAAGCGCAAAAGTAATACGAATCTTTCCCACATGCGGCGGCGACATAAAAGAGATGACACCTTATCGCTCTAACACGCGGAGCGAGGCGATGCACGTACGCACACAGCGGTGCAGGCAAAGAATCGGTGCAACTGTCTCGAAGCGACTGATTGGGAAATTGACCGTCGGCGCTAACGAGTGCAGCACCTCTCAGAGGATAATTATTCAAACCAAGTTGAAAACAAATAATAATTAATTATTAATAGTAGGTTCATTGGAGTCGAATATTTATGGGAAAAGACCAGTAAACAAATAACCAAATATTAGTGCAATAGAGTCAAGCTTGATAATTTGTTTGGGTCAATTCGTCTGTATAAATTATTGTAAACAAATTATAAAATGTTATCATAATGGGGGAAAACAATTTATAAATTAAAAAATTATGGTTTGTTATAGTTTAAGCGAAATTAGATAATTATCCTTTAAAAATCCGGAATTAATAAGAAATATTTAAACAAATTAAATTAATTAAGGTAATAACTTTTGATAGAAACATCATAGAAATTTCGTTCAAATTTCTATATTCTTCTAATTTAAAACAAGAATTAATGAAGTAAATTGTTAAATCAGGAAATTATTGTAAAAGTAAATATCGTAAAATTATTAAAATAAGCAATGTAAGATGTCAAGACCGATCGATAATGAGCGAGGAAGGGGACCAACCGATCAGCCGGTAGCTTACTGGACATCAGCGGTTTTGATGGGGAGGTTGGTGGCGCGGGTGCCCCCCGATCGAGACGATAAAAGAAGCTCTTCAAGGGCGGAACATCATTCTCTTCCCGGAAGTTCTAACTGTCAAGAAGTCATTACTCTTGAAAGACTTACCTTCCCGAATAAACTGTCAATCATTCTAATTCTTGGAGTATACGATTAAAAATTGGAAATTTACCCTCAATCACCGATAAATAAACAATTTGAACATTTATATCAATAACTGAAACAATTTGGAGTAATCATTTATCATCATCTTCATCGTTGATACTGTTCATCCATTTTGACGTTTACTTCTGAAAAAGAAGGAAGGAAGGAAGGAAGAGGAATTCCGAATCCAATTTTCGATAATTCGAACCGACCCGAATTTAATTTGAACTATCGTAAGTCATCAGAATATTGCATCTTCATTAACTTTGTTTTATTTTCATCCTTCTCTGACGAATGTTTAATTTTGTTTGTTACCCTTATCTAACTGAGTATTTTAAATAATTCGGGATACTTAATATTCAATCCGTGATTTGGTTAAGTTAATGAGAGATAGATTAAACTAAGGAGCTTCATCGATTTTTCTTCAAGGACGTTTGTCCAGAGTGTTAGAGCATCGAACCCACCGGTCCGCGATAACGCTAGCCTTGGCTCACTGTCGGCCATCGCGGCGGACCACGCGTCATCGGGAGTTTTGTTTCACGGCCTTGCTACGGTATGCGAGGTCCACGCGGAGCGTCATATCAGTTCGAAGTAGTAAACAACGTAGTACGCATCGAGTAGAATTAGATACCGAGCCATAGTAAACACCGTATGATTTCTTTCGACCTATATTCTTTCGGCATGCATTCTCAGCCCATCCCTGAATAAATTTCCGAAAGGTTAGATTCAAAAGGGCACTGTTCTGATAAAGCGTCACATGCGATAAACGCGTAATAGGGAGAGAAATCTCCTTTACCGTAGATGCAGGAAAATGCTGATCAGGACGTAACACTAATGTGCAACCAGCGCCACTGCGGTAACTTCTTGAGTTAGGTCGGTAAATCATGAAGCGTTGCCGTCATTATTGACTAGACGCGAGCATCGTTTAGAACTGCGTAAAATCAAAAATAAAGGGTAAAACTTATGAGGCATGATGCGAAAAAAATGCAGCTAGAAATACTCGTGATATTGACTGAGATCCCCCCTCATCCCTGTGATCAGTCGTGATGTTTTTAAGCATCCCCCCCTCCCGTCCAGAATCTCACGTGATTAATGGACGCCCCCTAAAGGAAGAATGTTTGAATGAAAATAATCCAATATATAGAGATGAGATTCTGAGGCTTATGTAACGGCCGCAGCCTAACAATTTCAATTTTTTCACTTTGAATATTTATTCGAGCGTATCGATACGGAGTTTCCGTTCGATACGCTCTTCAAAGAAGCCCTTAAGGCTATCGTGCATCCGGACCGCCGTGAGCGTCCACTTATCTACGAGACTAAACACTCCGTGACTCTTTATTCCATTGTGAAGCGAGCGCGAAGCCCTCAGCTTCGCGCCCGCTTCACGACAGTTCAGCTCCGACCGACACCGCGAACGGTACACTCTCTCCAAGTATTACAATTCCGAATCTCCGACTAATAAACCATCATTTTTATACATCAATCGACTACCACTCATTTAGCAGTGCCTGACCCATCGACCATCCGTCCCATTGGTGTCAGAAGTGCCGGAACCACATAAACACGTCCACATTTTTTTAAAAATACAAAAAATAAAGTTTTTAACGGTAAAAAAAAAAATTTGACACCGTGTACATCCGTCACATTGGTGTCAGAAGTGCCGGAACCACATAAACACGTCCACATTAAAAAAAATAAAAATACAAAAAAAAAATTTTTTAACGGTTAAAAAAAAAAAAAAAATTTGACACCGTGTACATCCGTCACATTGGTGTCAGAGTGGGCGTACCACGCAAACACGCCTGCATTTAAAAAAAAAATTTTTTAACATTTTATTTAAAAAAAACATCTTTTTGCGACATTTGTGTTCGAGCCGCAGCTCACACGAACCCGGAACCGACGATCGTGCTCGAGCCGCGCTCGCACCAAAAAAATTATTACAACATTTATAGAGATACACAAAAAAAAAATATAACGAAAAATTGAAAAAATTGTATCGATGCGAAAAAAAAAACAATTCTGAATGAGACAAATCGAATCGAGTATTACAAATATTTATAAACAATATTTACCAACAATAATAATACCACTTTTTTACCTCAATAAATTTTCAAACCTTTTTGAACTTTAACAAAAATCTTTTTTTTTCTCATAATTTAATTAAATTTTTCATACATAACTTCGAATTTATTTGTCATTTGGTCTTTATGAATATTTTGTTTTTTTTCTTCTGTGAATATCAAATAAATTCAGTTTCGATTTCAATCCATTCTTTTTTCACATATTCGATCAAATATTTTAGCATATGCAATTAAAAAAAAAATTAATTATAATACAAAATTCAAACTTTTACGATTAGTACACAGTTCTAGGAAGAAATTGATCAATAAACAATCACACAATACATCATCATCAACAATGGCGACCAATAGTGTTGCGCTTCGCGATGTTTGCAGCGCAATACCATCGTTTGATGGTGAAAATATTCCAGTTCACGACTTTTTATGCACTTGTAGAAAAGTGGCAGAGATGGTTCCCGAAATTGATCAATCGCTGTTTTTAACCATAATTAACCTAAAACTATCTGGATTTGCCGCAGATATAGCAAACTTGAAAACGCATCTTACACTCGAATCTCTCCTGAGAGATCTCAGAAACGCCTTTGAAAAACCCGTAGAATTATCCGATTTAGAATTAGAATTAACGTCTAACGTACAAAATTATAACGAGACAGTTAGAGACTACGCAATGCGTACGCGGAAAATCGCTAAAAGAATCGAAGAACACCTCAAAGAAGTATACACGGATGAAGAAAAACAACAGTACCTGAAAAACAGATTGCAAGAAGTAAGCCAAACAGTAATAAAATCGTTTATCCGTGGACTTTCTGACCGGGTAGTACTTGGTCACAATTTGCTCTTGTCAAAAAACTTTTTAACACTCGAAAATGCGATCGACGAGGCCTTGAATATTGAAAATGAACTCATTCGCAGACAAGCAATGTACCAAACGACGAAACGCGAAAAATTCGAAGCTAGGGAAAATAGTCCCAATAAAGCGAAAATTCGTTCCGCACAGTCCAACGAGCAACATAGACAACGAGCGTTTTATGAAAAACGTCTCGAGAATGCAACTCAAACAACATCAGATCGCTACATTAATTCGCGATCCAATAACTATCAAAATCGCAACAGAAATTCTTGGGATCAAATCGACGATCGTGATAGAGATTCGCACGATCGAAACGACTATCATAGGCGAGATTCACGAGGTTGTGACTATCGAACCGATTCGCGGAACCGAGATTATCGAGATAACTCACGCGATCAAGATTATCGTGATAACTCCCAAGACCGAAATTACAGAAATTATTCTCGATATTGCAAAAATAATTCGCGTGATCAAACCTGCAGAGAGAATTCACGAAACCAAAAGTATTGCAGCCGAGTGAGAGATAACAGAAACGATTCGCAAAACCGATATTATAAAAACGAACCGCGTAACCGACAATATCGTGACGACTCGCGCGACCGAAAATATCGCGACAACTCACGCGATAATTGTCGCCACAACTATCGCGACAACTCGTGTGATAATTGCGATTCGCGCGATAATTATAACTATCAAATTATAACACGTAATAACCGAAACAACTCGCGACGAGACGATTCTCGAGATCGCAATTATCAAAATGATCGAAACGGTCGAGATTATCCGCGCGATCGAACCAACTCACGAGAAGGACAAAACACCAGTAACACCGGAAACTCGCGAAAATCAGATTATCAATCAAGTATCGACACATCACAGATCGAACAGATAGTTCAACGACTACTTCAAAAGAAAGGAGTAATGTGTTCCACAAAACTTCGCAACAATACTCAGGTCACAACAATGGGCGACGCAAGTGCCGAAAAAACTAAACAAATTCTCCCTAAACAGACAAAGCAACCACAAGAAGAAACAAACCAATTACCGAAAAAGACAGAATCAAAACAAATAACGGAGAGTGTACCCACAAAAATTGATTCAAATATTCACAACGAAACACCGCAAACTGAAACATCAGAAAACGAAGCTGAACTCATAAAAATACCTACATGGAAACAGACCAGGCAAATATTAAAAGGAAAACGCAGAATCAAACTACAATGGAAACCGATTGAAAAATGTCTAGCGGACTCATCTGAAGACGAAGATAGAGCAATAAACGAACCACGCAAACGAATTAGGAAACGAGAAGATACAACGATTATGGAATACAAAAATAAAGAAAAATCTGAAAGTCCAACGAGGCCGCAAAAAGCAAAAAGCCCAATGAGGTTACAAAAAATAGAAAGCTTATCGCAGCATAGCAAAAGCGAGATTCGCGAAAAAGTCAGCCCTGACGGGGCAACCGGCTACTTATACGGTGACAAAAGCGAATATAACGACGGAAACAGAGTGGAAAGCAACCTAAATGAAAATTCCGGCAACTTATACGGTGAAGCTGATGGTACTGTCGTCGAAAATATCGATGGCAAACGCATAGAAACTCAAAAACAAGACAACTATCAGGCAAGAAATAAGGAAAATGAAACGGAAAGCGAAACAGAATCCGAAAACGTAAATTCCAACAAACAAGGATTCAAACCGTTGCCGACGAACATCGGAGAATCGTCTGGTGATGAAAATAATGGTAAACCACCCGTAAAACCAACCTTCAGATCACCTCCAACAATTATACAGGAAAAGGACTGCCCTCCGATGGCCGCACAAATACTAGTGCAACTTGATAACTCACTGCCAACTCGCGACGAAAAAATATCAAATTCGGAAAGCTCAGTACAACCATCACTACAACTGAATCCCGAATTGTCACGAGAACGTAATGCCGCGAAACTCAAGAATCAGCCAGTAAATAGGGATACAACAAACGAAACGCGATCACCACCAATAGCATTTGATTTGCGAGAATTCGTTCCACCATGGCATCGAGAAATAAGCGCATCGGAGAGAAATGAAAACAGCATACCACAGGAAGTACCACCGAACTTCCGATCACCACCGATTTCCAGAAACGCCTTAGAACTCGGAAATTTACCACCGCTTTTCAGCTGTGTTGAATATGTAACGAAATTCGAAATGGATGCACCACCATCACCTGTGCATCCCAAAATCAGGCTACCACCGATAAACGCAGAACGAACAAATGACTCCGAGCAACATCCAGTACAAACACCAGTGCAACCGAACTTTAGGTCACCGTCAATACCCGAAAACATAAATATCACCGATTTGCGCACTGTACAATCATCAGTGCCGCCGAACTTCAGGTCACCGCCAATAATTCATTGTGACATAAAAATTGATGGACTGAAAGCTAACAATTATCTACCAATGACACTCATACCACGCAAAAAAGCACTACGAGAAACGATCAGCAATCTTCTATCGAAACTAACAGCAAATCGCAGAACATCGCCTGGAAGCGTATAATATGCATTATGGCCTTAAACAAACATACCGATCATTGACAAAAAAAAAACAAAAATAGGAAAATATTCATTAGCGTTTAACCTAAAACTAAATATAAGGTAAATTAATTCCTACACTTAAATACAACTAACACTTTTCTACATTTAAATACAACTAACACTATCCACACTAAAAAAAAAAAATTGCAAAAAAAAAACCTAATAAAACAGATACACAGAGAATTGAAAAAGTCAGAATGTAGACAAAAACCAAGCCACCAAGATACATAATAGAACCAAATGAACCGCAAATTCTTTTTCGGACTACCAGACAATTTGACAAACTACAGTAATAGGGTTATACTTCTCACAAACAAATCACAACTAAACAAATACACACAAGACCCATATACTTATTCACACGTACATTTAAGCTACATTTACTCCGATACAATCGCGCATCCATCAATATATTTGATTATTAAATTTACTTCGTAAATAGAAACATGAGGAAAACGGAAGTTAAGAAAGAGGATAAGATCGAGACAATGACAATCTAACAAAAAAAAACAGATGTTTATATACAATGTCTGAGACATGCTCTGCGACACACGTATTTTAATGCCACAAAGAAAAAGCGAAAGTCAGTAACTTTATATTTATAACAAAAAAAATCGTATGGGAACAATCATATCCCAATATCAATCAATATCAATATCAATTTGATTTGTTTCATTTTTTTTTTTCTTCTTTCGCAATGAAATTATTGTCTACCCTTTTGGCCAATATATATTTGCTATGTTTTTTTTATATACCATAAATATTCGTGTTAATCATTTTACCAATTTCCGGAAACAATTTCCATCTTACACCAACAAACCACTTCCAAATAACATACCTAACCCACTAACCACCACTAATCAGAACTTAGTATGTTACAGGCACAATACCATACAAATTCGAAATTTATAACGGAAATACCAGGAAATAGAGAAACGAAATACAACCAGGGAGAAACCGAAATCCATCAAATATGGACAAATTTACAGAAACGGGATAACATTTTTGGAAAAACAAATATGGAACTTCACCAACCGAACGAAACAGGACAACATTTTAATTTTTCTTCACCAATTTTAACACCAAATTTAAACCCATCCAATTTAACCAAACCATTCCCACTAACACGAACAACTAAAAGTTTTATCTAGTTACAGATATCAACAACCACCAGCTATTTTAAAAAACAACAGGAGTGTACCGTAACAAACATAAAAAACCAAGGAATTTCAATCATCCAAACCAACATGGATAACAACTAGGAGTTTTACTTAATCAACAATCATCAATCGACAATCATCAATCAACAATCAACAATCAACAATCATCAATCAAATAACAATCAAAACACACATTTAGAAAACATTACACAACTTACACAAATGGAAATATCTTAAAAAACCAAATTACCTTTTTGATTATATCGAGTCACACTTAACAAATCATGTCAAATGTAAAATCCGTAATATCCGATGCGGGGCATCGTTTCCTCCCAGGGGGGGAGTGTAACGGCCGCAGCCTAACAATTTCAATTTTTTCACTTTGAATATTTATTCGAGCGTATCGATACGGAGTTTCCGTTCGATACGCTCTTCAAAGAAGCCCTTAAGGCTATCGTGCATCCGGACCGCCGTGAGCGTCCACTTATCTACGAGACTAAACACTCCGTGACTCTTTATTCCATTGTGAAGCGAGCGCGAAGCCCTCAGCTTCGCGCCCGCTTCACGACAGTTCAGCTCCGACCGACACCGCGAACGGTACACTCTCTCCAAGTATTACAATTCCGAATCTCCGACTAATAAACCATCATTTTTATACATCAATCGACTACCACTCATTTAGCAGTGCCTGACCCATCGACCATCCGTCACACTTAGTGGAATAACGGATGAATTTGATTATACTTCGGGATACGTAATAATCGAAACTTTGGGACGAAAGGCGGTGTTTCATATTGTGGCTAATAATTTCCCTATTCAGCAAGATGGAATTTTGTCTAATGAATATTTTCGAGAAAATTTGGTTAAAATAGACTATGAATATAGTATGCTCAAGGTTCGCGATAAAGAAATCGAATTTTTTACCCGAGAAAGTATGATTTTTTCACCAAAAACGAAAAAACTTTTTTATGTGAGAATAAATGATAATTCAGTTCGTGAGGGATTTTTGCCTCCGATTATACATGGGTAAGGGAATAACTGTTGAACAAGGTCTTGTACAGAATATTAATGGAAAGTGCTTTATAAATATTACTAACAATCGAGACGAATTAATCAAAATACCGATTCCTACTATGAAATTGGCAAAAAGCTCTGCTGAAATTGAAGAAGTAATTGTGATGGAGGAAGAAAGAGGGTCAAATGGGGAAGTATATGGGGGATTCCATCCGACTTCGACCATCCTTCGGCCGGACCCCTTCCAATTCGAGCGAAACTTTTTTCCTGTCTTTATATACGTTCAAAATGAAACATAATTTTTTCAGATTTTTTGGAGCATCTATGACAGAGCAATCGATAATTGAAAATTGGTAATAATTAAAACTAAAGAATGTTCGACCTGAGATATCTCAGCATTGGATGTGGGGTTCGGAAAATATTAGGTGTGCGATGGATACGTCTTGAATGATACTTTAACACAAAAAATATTCCCTAATTTTTCGAAAACATATCGCATGTTAAAAATCGATTTGAAGTAGAAAGAATGATTTTTCGATCCGTTGGACATTTTTAATTTTCTTGTAAATTTTTTTGAAAAATCTTTGAAAAATGCCAGAAATTATGAGACCACAGCGATTATGGTATCTCTTATGGTTTAAAAGATATAATTTTTTGAAAATTTTATGACCTTCAATAATTTCACGGCTATGAATGTTCCTTTTATTCTTGGACGAAAAATACATTAAAATGTATTTTAATGTATTTTTACAATACATTAAAAATGTATTGTAAAAAATATATAAAACTATATTTCTTGCCGTAGAACACGATAGGCATGTGGGTATTTCCGGGATGCCATCGGGAAGTAAAGAAATCGCTGTTTAAAAATACTCAAAATCACTTATTTTTCACTTTCGGCTATGCAAATTCCCGATAAACTTTTTTTGTTAGTCGTCGCTCCGGGACTATTTTTGATATATTTTTCGACACTGATCACGAATCTACCACTTATTTTATTCGTAGATGAACCACGCATGCTGTGTGTGCGGTGCGTGCGTCCGTGCGTGTGAATCAGACGCGAAAAATTGAAACCGCTATGACTCGAGAATGCCTCAACCGATCATGCTGAAATTTCACACACAACATGTGTGGTTAATAGTCAATGTTCCTTCAACATTACATTAAAAAATGTTTATTTCTGTTTTATAAACCATTTTTAATTTCTTCAAAAATGCCTGTGTGCACTTCAGCTCTTACAATTTTGTAGCTATCTGGCTAAAAACGCGTATACAGATAAAGTATGATCGCCCGATGATCCCAATGAAATTTCGAGAGAAGCGATCGAAACGTTTCATTTTTATATCATTTTGAAGTTTTTCAATATCATGAAAAATTTGTATTTTCTTTTAGACGCAATGTTCTGTATTTATTAATCATCTGCGAATAAAATGAGAGGTAGATTCGTGATCAGTGTGGAAAAATACATCAAAAACAGTCAAAAATAGCGACAACTAACGAAAAAAGTTTATTCGGAATTTGCTTAGCCGAAATTGAAAAATGAGGGATTTTAAGTCTTTTTAAACATCGATTTCTTTGCTTCCCGATGGCACCGCGGAAATACCCAGGTGCCTATCGTGCTCTACGGCAAGAAATACAGTTTTATATTTTTTACAATACATTTTTAATGTATTTTTCGTCCAAGAATAAAAGAAACATTCATAGTCATAAAATTATTAAAGGTCATAAAATTTTCAAAAAATTATATCTTTTAAACCATAAGAGATACCATAATCGCTGTGGTCTCATAATTTCTGGCATTTTTCAAAGATTTTTCAAAAAAATTGACAAGAAAATTTACAATGTCCAACGGATCGAAAAATCATACTTTCTACTTCAATCCCATTTTTAACATGCGAAATGTTTTCGAAAAATTAGGGACTATTTTTTTTGTTAAAGTATCATTCAAGACGTATCCATCGCACACCTAATATTTTCCGAACCCCACATCCAATGCCGAGATATCTCAGGTCGAAAATTTTTTTAGTTTTAATTATTACCAATTTTCAATTATCGATTGCTCTGTCGCAGATGCTCCAAAAAATCTGAAAAAAAATTATGTTTCATTTTGAACGTATATAAAGACATGAAAAAAGTTTCGCTCGAATTGGAAGAGGTCCGGCCGGAGGATGGTCGAAGTCGGATGGAATCCCCCATATGTAACCAATGAAAAAGATATAGATGAAATGGGAAGAAGTTCTGGAAGTGTCAAGGAAAATTCAATGTAGGAAAATAAAAATGAAGAAATAAAATTGATGGAAAATAATGGAGAAAATGAACAGATTGACAAAGATAATTGGGTAAAAATACCGTATGAAACGTTTCAATCAGCTTTGAAAAGAGTTAAAAGAGAAAAGAAAATGGAAAAAGATTCAAACAACGAAAATTCAAGTTCAGTCAAGAAAATACCAGAAAATTCAGGAATAAGTCAAAAATTTGTTACAGAAAGGAATAAGGAAAAAGAAGAAAATTCAGAAGTAGATTCGAAAGAAAAACCACAGGAATTACGTTTATCAAGCGAAATAATAACAGGAAATACAATAAAAACTCAGCCAACGGTTACAGGAAAAGGTATAAACAAAAAAGAGAATTTCGATAAAGATAAGGAAATGAATAAAGAAAATTTGATAGAGATAACGTACGATGAATTTGCGCCAAAGCCAAAAGAAATAGAAAATTTGAAAGAAAAAAAGAAGCGACAAAGTCACCCTAACAAAAAGAGAAAAATAATAGAGAATCTTCGATTGTACGAGGTTTGTGATCCCCTGTTGGGAGCTCAATTTTATGATTTGTTGAGGTTAACTGAACTAGATGAAAAGGAAACAACAAACGTTAAGACGACATTTGACAAGATTAATAAAAATCCTGCAGAAACGAGTACAGTAGAACCTCCATTATCCGAACACCCATTATCCGAACCCTCTGTTATCCGAACCGCCGCTGGTTCGGATAAAGTTTCTATTATCCGAACTATTGCGCGAAATTCTCGTATCCTAACATTGTTGAGCGCCAATACATTGTTGTGGGCTACACACAACAAGCCAATTCGTGAACGCTCAAGCCCGCATAGACTTACACAGCACTACCGTAATGCGCGTCAGTCGTATGCGCTGTATTTATTAATTTCTCACCCGAGTAAGTACACACGTATTCAAAATTAATTTTCGTTAATCTACTGGTGTTCGTAGATTAACGTGGTGGTGGTGGTGTGTTATGGATTTAACGTCCGATCCTCCGACTTCTAAGCGCAAGCATAATGTGCTTACGGTGGAGAAAAAAAAATTAGAAACCCTTTCGAATTTCGATAAGGGGGAGGCCAGCACGTTGTTAGCGCGCTCGTGTGATATTTACAAGTCAACGATCTCTGACATTAAAAAAAATTTGGCTGCGAAACGACGGTGAATTTCGTGATGAAGTCGTTACCGTTGAATATCATGAAAATATATGTATCACGTTATTCCTCAAATATATATCATAATTATTTAAAATATATGGGTACTGTACATTTTTCGATATGTATCTCGCTATATCGCACAGCTTCACTGTTCTGTTATCCGAATTTTCGTTAATCCGAACGAGCTCCGGTCCCAATTGGTTCGGATAATCGAGGTTCTACTGTATGACTTTTATTAAATCAAACAAAGGTGAAATTGCAATTGAACCATTAACTTTTGGAATAGTATGTGGAAATAAGGAACAGAACAACGATAAAAAAAAATTGTCATCTGATAATAGTGATCTTCCAAAAGGTGAAATTCCTCAATTTGAAAAAATCTTAGGTTCAACAAAGGTTGAAGGTGGTATGGAAGAAAATAATAGTTGTGATAAAATAAAAGATTTAACAAAGCTCAAGTTTTACGCAGATCAACACACCACCAACATTTATCATGCCAAACAACCGAGACACCACACCAGATCTTATCTTTTGCACCGAAAATATAAGGAACAACTTCACCAACATCGAAGTTACTCCGGATATAGGATGCGACCATCTTTCGATGATACCGACCTTCGACACCGTCACGCCCATAGTCCACTCACCGATGCCCGAAAAATTCAACTTCAACAAAGCGGATATCGAGCAAATAAATCAGGAAATAAATATGTTCCTCGACTCACACCCAGACCCAACAGCAACAGTAGAACTCATAGATAACTTTAATACTCAACTCACCAACACAGTAGCCGAAATCACGCCAAGATATAAAAAAACTTTTTTCTCCACGAACTCCCACCGTTTATCTTACAACAAATAAAGATAAAACGCCAACTATATATCGAAAATATCAACGAAACCGATGCTCTATATTTAAAGCAAAGGTCAATGTTTTTAACAAAAATATCCAAAAAATGATAATGCAATTTAAAACTCACTCGTGGATTAAGGCTTGCGACGAAATACAACAAGCACAGGGAAAAAATTATTGGCAAATCACTAAAAAAAACTCACGAAATACAACCAAGCAAGCAATACATCATTAAACATCACAGTCAATCACAAAACAGTCACAACCAACACGGAGAAAGCAGCAGCGTTTGCACAACACTTCAAAAATACATACAGCATCACCGAGGATCCAAACTTAAGCGACGCTAACCTCAGAGAAGTTTCCAATTGGTATGAAGACTATTTCAGTCAACCTAATCTACAAGACCAAGAATTCAGTGACGTCACAACAGCAGAACTAGACAAAATATTGAAAAAATGCAAGAACACCTCACTGGGCATCGACAACATACCTATTGGAATAATCAAACAACTAAACCGGCGAATTCATACTTTCATCATCGAAGCATTCAATTTCTGCCTGAGAAACGCACACTTCCCAAACCTATGGAAAACAGGAATAATTATAACCATACCAAAACCAAACCAAGACCACAGCGAAATTAGCAATCACCGACCGATAACGCTACTACCTACGATTGGCAAAATATTCGAAAGAATCGTCAAATCCAGAATCGAACAAGTGATAGGGGCAAGCATACCAGAATACCAATTCGGATTCAGAAGCGGTATATCAACACTAAATGCACTCACAGTGTTAACTTCCTATATTAAAGCAAGCAAACTCTCCAATAAAAAAACAGCAACACTTTTTCTGGATATCGCAAAAGCATTTGACAGCGTCTGGCACAAAGGACTACTATTTAAACTACACCAGCTGCAGTGCCCTCAATATCTTATATTCACGATACACAATTTTCTTTAATCACGCATACTAATGGTCAGAATGCTAAACTCAATCTCAGACCCATTCACACCGGAACAAGGGGTACCGCAGGGCTCACCGCTTTCACCATTGCTTTACAACATATGCTGTCACGACATGTACAATTTTAGTTTAGCTAATCGAGAATCCATTGACCTCAGTCATTACATACTACAATTCGCCGATGATACAGCTCTAATCGCCCATGAAAAAAATGTACAAAAAACTATAGAATCGCTCCAAAACGCCACAGATAAAATAACAACATGGTTTAGCTATTGGCGACTTAAGCCAAATCCTCGGAAATTGCAACTACTCATTTTCAACCATAACATTACCCCGGAATCGCCCAAAATCAACCTGTTAAATGTCGAAATTTCACCAGTGCCACACGCAAGATATTTAGGTATAAGTATTGATCAAAAACTTAATTTCAACCAACACCTACAACAATGCAAGATCAAAACTAAACAAAGAGCCTCACACTTCAGAAGAATCACTTTCACCCACCGCGACATACACATAAAACACTTAACAAAAATGTATACATCAATATGTAGACCAATATTGGAATATGGCCATCCTATCTTCATAAATTGCAAAAAAGCAGCAATGAAAAAAATAGAAACCGCTGAAACTTGTGCCATCCGGCGCCTTACACGTATCCATCACCCTGAAAACCCGCTTCACAACCTACGAAATGCTCTTCTATACGAAGCTACAGGCATTACGCCGATAGGAATAAGAATTAAAGAACTTACAAAAAGATTTGCTTACACACAATTAGAAAATATAAAACCGCTATGTATACAACCCGCTCAAAACATAATACGCAAAGCTAAACACCTATCACATACAATATACCAGAAGCTCGACATAATGAACAACGAAGATGTTAATTGAATAAATATGTATCAATTATCGATACACAATATGTAAAAAAATATATATATACATATTCATGAATTATGTAAAACCCATGGCTGAAGGACCTAGGTCGATGGCCAATTGACAATACATTTATATTCTTAGGACAACTTACACTATGTAATGCTATGTATAAAAAATTGTTCCATCTGGAATATTGTCAATAAATCCATTACTACTACTAAAAGATTTAAGTATGCCTGAAATAAAGTCGGTATCACAGTCATTGGAAATCAAAGAAGTAGAGATATCGTTCGCATTTGCAACTGAGCTAACATTCAATCAACCAGTAGAATATTGTGAGTCCTTAGTAAACGAGGAATTAAATGACCATGTGGTACATGCTTTTGAACATATTGAACAAGATTTTAATCATCAGTACTTGGTAAACATTGCGATTGCTTCAGTAAAAGAAGGGAAAAACATTATAAATTCAGATAAAGAACGAGAGAATGAAAGAGTCTTAAAATGTGAACCGCAAACTTCAATCGTAAAAGTGGATAATGATTTGACAACGATAAACAAGGAAATTGAATATTCAAATACAGAGATAAATACAGTAAACAAAGAGGAATTTGATAATAGCAAAGCCCTCATAATTGATGAACGAGGTAGAAAACAACAGCTAAAAATAAGCGATCAATTGCGTCACCTTTTAGATCATCTTGCATTAAATCAATATATTGCAGAAATAAAATGTTTGAATGTCAATGATGGAACGAAAAACGAAGCGGAATATTTGACAAAATTTAAATTCATACAATTTACGAGTTTGAATGATCAAGAATCAAATGATGCACGAGAAATTGATAAATATGAAGCAGATACTTTCCTTATAACAGCAGAAAAGTTGAGAGTAAACTTCGAATATTTAAAATATGTTGACATCGAAAAACAATCGAGACAAGAACCAAAGAAAATAAAAGAATATGATAAAGTGAATACACCGGTACCTCATTTCTCGAAAAATATATCAGGAAACAAACGAGTACAGAAGGCTTTGGATATAATCAATGAGGCAAAAACGCAGTATAACGTTTTCAAAACGAAAAGTATGGCAATTGTTTATAGTATATTTTATTTCATAATTAGTGTTCTATATTTTTACATGTCAATAATAATACTTGGAAAAATCGAAACCGAAATTTTCGTAAATACGTACCAGAGAGTAATCAGACAAGTTAAAGATCAAAATTGCAGTAAAATTTGTGCGTGAAAGAAATGTGATTTGTAAAATGAAATACGAATCGCAAGGAGTAGGTCGAGAAAAACCAGTAAATCGGACTATAAAGAGAACAAGTAGCAAGAAGATGGAACACTTTCATGAAATTAAGATCACGCAACCTAGAACGAAGATGAAAGCTGACAAAATACCAGAATTAGGTGAAATTTCAATTATAGGCTGTACAAACAATGTCTTAGACAAAGACAATTATTGTGATCATTATAAAATAAACAACAAAATGGCAATAATATTAAGAAAATCATTTCAAGTTACGTATTTACTCGCATTCATTTCTAAATAAATAAATAAATAAATCAAAGTAAATAAATAAATAAATAAATAAAAACAAAACAAAAATGTGTCCTTCGTAAATTTGATTTTTCCAAGTTCGCCGAATTTATCAGCAAACGATTCTCTCGTTTTAAAGTCACGTATTGAGTTTTTAGTAAGTGTGTTTTGAAAATTTCTCGTGTGAGATTAAGTTGAATCCTTAACCAATGAATAGAGTTGGAGAGGATTTTATTATGTTGAAGATGAGTAACGGTTATTATTATACAATCGATGGAAAATGGAAGTTCCCGATTGCCATTGAAGTCTGTTTGACTATTTATGTTTGATTGATGATACGTATGAGAAATAAAAAAAATAAGTACTGAAGATAAGTATATAAATGACTGAGAAGACGGAAGTTGTTGAATGATAAACGAAAGCGGAGAGGAAAAAGTAAATTTCTGTATTTACAATTTCGTAAAAGAAAATCACTTTAGATAAAAAAAAGAGTCGATTTAGATTTAAAAAAAGGAATAATTTTGCTTCTAAAAAAAATGGTTTGCAATAAGCTGATATTCTAATTGATTTTATATTTATAGATAATTGTCTAAACTTGTGATCCAAGTTTAATGTCAATGAGGACCCTGAGTATATACAGAATGTAACACGACAACAGTGTTCAATATACAAGGCTGGACAACAGTAATAACTTGGTGGGATTTATTGATCACTCATGAAGTCGAATTTCAGTATTTACGGAAACACTTTAATAATCATTCGATAAGTGAAAACGTAAAGTAACTTTTATTGTCTCTCTGTTAAATGGAATTTAATTTTTTTAATCTTTAAATTAAGTAAAGCCCAGCGTTTTATGTTGAATTTGGTTCCATGAATAACTTAATTATCTAAAGATTTAAGGAGTGATTTTAAGGAAGATATAAACGTTATAGATTTTACAATATCAATTCATCTATTTAATCAGTTCTAAGAAGAGTAAATTCATTTTTAATCCGAGAAGCAATATGTTTGAATTGTTGAAATGTTTTAGTTTTAATTCATTGCTTAGTCAATTAACTTCATAAATTCATATTTGTCATATCTGTTTGTTTCGTTTTTGTTTTTGTGGACCATATTATGGTTCTGTCCTTTCCCGATTGTTAAACCCATTCCTTCATTGTTTTGTTAAAAATTTGATCGGTTCGCATTCGTGTTTCACTAAATCTCGTTTCATTGAATTTGACGGACGCGATCAAATTTCATCATTTTGAGTTATCAAACAAATCATAATTTAAAAAAAGGTAATAATAATAATAATAATAATAATGAAATGACATATACGAACAGGTTCAATTACGTCATTTGAGTCTTCAACGAACGATAATTATAAAAAAAAAAAAAATTAATAATAATAATAGTATATTTTTACATCAACTCCGTAGTTATAATCATATCAATTACTTAGTGGCTTAAATCTTTGCACGAACTCAAATAATTTGTTAGTACATAATTTTATTCATCGGTCAACCAGGTTTAATTAAATATTTTCTTATCATTAAATGAATCCAATGATTGTTATACGTAGGGAGACTTGATTTTTATTGTTATAGTTTCTTATCATTAAATGAATCCAATGATTGTTATACGTAGGGAGACTTGATTTTTATTGTTATAGTGGAGATGAGAATCGACCCTCTTATGAATGTATTCAGGTAGGGACAACATTTTAGTGAGTTCGACTGCAAACAGCCATCTTGGTTGGTAAACATAGGTATAAATAAAGAGGAAGAGAGTATAAATATCCGCAATAACTAAACTTAAAATAAAAATAAAAATAAAAATAAAAAAAAATAAATACACAACAGAAGGAAATTTAGGGATCAAGCTGTAACAATCATATTTCAAAATTGAAGTTTAAATGTTAATCGAAATTTGTCGTATCGTATAAGACAGAAATGCTCAGAACATGGTGTGGAACTGATGGTTCTGTGAACGGAAATGTCGATTGACATACCATCGTTGCTGACAGCTATTCCTTACATCTTATATATTAAAATAGTTCAATTAACATAGAAAAGAAAAAAAAGAGATTTGCTTAATACATATAGGAAATTACAAATAACAGTAATGTATTAAAAAAAAAATTTTAAATAAAAAAAAATCAGACGGTAAATGCATATGTGAATGTCAAGGTAAAATTTGATTTATATTATCAATTTAAATGAGGAAATTGTTGTTAAAGAAAAAAAATGTATAACGAGTTGAACCAAAATTTAATTTTGAGCACGGAGCGTCATATCAGTTCGACGTAGTAAACATCGTAGTACGCATCGAGTAGAATTAAATACCGAGCCTTAGTCAACACCATATGGTAATCATTGACCTATATTCTTTTGGCATGCATTCTCAGCCCATCCCCGAATAAATTTCCGAAAGGTTAGATTCAAAAGGGGCACTGTTCTTATAAAGCGTCACATGCGATGATCGTGTAATAGGGAGAGAAATCTCCTTTACCGTAGATGCAGGAAAATGCTGATCAGGACGTAACAATACCGTTCGACGCTATTTCAAAACAACTTTCAGTAACGCTGGGCTCGGGATCGCGATAAATAATAAGCCATCGCAGCTGCGCATTGCACAAAAAAATCGTCCGGAGGTAAAAATGCTTATAATCGTCATTAAGATGGAAAACTGATAAAAAATAACGAGATTCTATTATGTTACAGATTCCTGACACTGAATAATAAGCAAGGCAACTACTTCGATTACTCACTGCCATTTTTCTTTATACTTGTCAACCTTTTTCAATAAATCAAAGACTAGATTAATCATATACCTTTTTATTTTGCATATTATAATAAAAAATGACATATTTGTTCCGTAATCTACAAGTGAAATCATAATTGGCGATGCGCAAGTCAATACAACTCGGAAATTTCGTTTAGAGCATATTTGATATAACCGCATATCCATAAAAACATCCTGCCTCGTCTATCATTTTACTCGATATTACATTTCTTTCGGATTAATTCCTTACCATTTGCCATAGCTCCTTCGACATATGCAAGTGCAACGCATTATAATATATGAGAGAACTACAAATTGTGGGATCAGATATGCCAGCAAATATATATCGATAAATATATGCGCAATGTGATGACGGATATAACATATGTATCTTAATATATATACAAACATGTTTATAATCAATGTAAGTTACATAGATTTAGTTTAAAAATCAACATACATTACAATATACACACCGTCTATATGGAATGTACAATTTGATTGTACAAAATATGTTACCACAATATATTTTATATATATAATTCATTCATCAACAATATATATCCATTAATGTGAATCGGTTGTAAAAGATATGTAACCGAGATATATTGAAAATCTATAATTTATGTATGTCAAATATATATCCATTCATGTACCCGAGATATATCTGAGATATATTTTTCGAATGTATTTTGCGCCGAAAAGTTGGTCATTCAAAATATATTTGAATGATAAATGAGTTATACGACCGATACATCGTATATATGTGACATATATCTGAGATATATTATTGAATACATAATAAAATCATTTATCCATATACTTTATTTCAATGGGGTGTAAAGTTAAAACTTAGTTCAACCTACAATTTAACTTTTTCGTATTGAAACAGGTCAATTTCAAATGTCAAATCATTATCAGTCCAACGACAACGCTCAATACAATACACAAACTACGAACCAGAATACTTTCAAGAAATAGGATAAAATCGGTCGTACGCTTGGGATGTCAATTTTAATTCCACATTTGTTACGTCAAGGAAATATATATATAATACCCAAACAAATTATCTCGATAAGTTCACAAATGATCGTACATTCCCGTCACCCTCACTCCAATCGTTCATCACTCGCTCGCTCGCATTCTTCACTCAAAGTCGGTGTCATTCCGTTTACAGTGAGTTCGACGTACAACGATATATAATAATAAGAAAAATATATAGAAATCGAGTTCAGCAATAACACACCAAAAATATTCGGACTTATCTTGAATCGATGGCTCTTTCCTTTCAACTCTAGGGCTCGCAGTAAGGTGTATAAGGACCAATATTTGACGGTGATCGGCTGGCCACGCTCGATCCAGAGAGTCAGACACGAATTCCTCGCTAATCTCCTTCTTCCTTCTAGCTATTCGACGCGTCCGTCGTACTCGACGTCCCCAGAGAGAAAGAAAACGATCCGTTGCCGAAATTTGTCGAAAGGACCGAATATGACGAGTGGCGCCGTGTTTACATTTAAAAAAAAAAAAAAAAAATTGCCCAAACAGATGTTTATAAAAATAGTCTCTTAACAAAAAAATTCTTCCGATAAGACGTTTATCAAAGCAATTTTAAAAAAATCAAAAAAATATGTATCTAAATCTCAAAAAAAAAAAAAATCGAAAAGAAATCCAATCAAACCAGCCAAGTAGTAGTACATACAAAAAAACTCTTCAAAAAATATGTTTAGCAAAACAATCTAAAAAAAAAAAAAAATACAAGATGCAAAAAATCTTGACAAAAAAAAACTTGGCGTGCCAGTTTTTTTTACAATTACAGTTACTGCAGTTATTACAGATGTACAACAGCTGTTGTAAAAAAAAAAACTGGCACGCCAAGTTTTTTTTTGTCAAGATTTTTTGCATCTTGTATTTTTTTTTTTTTTTAGATTGTTTTGCTAAACATATTTTTTGAAGAGTTTTTTTGTATGTACTACTACTTGGCTGGTTTGATTGGATTTCTTTTCGATTTTTTTTTTTTTTGAGATTTAGATACATATTTTTTTGATTTTTTTAAAATTGCTTTGATAAACGTCTTATCGGAAGAATTTTTTTGTTAAGAGACTATTTTTATAAACATCTGTTTGGGCAATTTTTTTTTTTTTTTTTTATAAACATATTTTCAGAACGAGAATACAATTTTTAAGTACTTGGCGTACCCTTTTACTTTTTTTAAAAAAAGTATTTTTTGCTTTGATTTCACCTATTTTTGATATCCAGTCATGTTGTTTGATTTATTATTACAAACATACAGCGAATAAACCGAATCATCTTCCTGTAAAATATATTCGTGTAACATTTTATGGTGACGAAAGGCATGTTCGACACCTTGAGTAGCTGCTCCTGATCTGGGCCTTCGAAAACAGCTGCATCAGGATCAGAAGATAGATTTCATCATGCATAGCTAAAAAAAACTTAACTCTCTCGCATGATGGATAAAGACATCTTTTGATGCTGACGCAGTGCGTCTGAAGTTCTAGAGCATCAATGGAATCTCTCTCATATGTGGAGCTGGCATCGCCTTTCGCCACTATATGCAAAAATTATATATATAATAAATTATAAATTTTCACTCCCAGCCTTCAATTATACATCGACAGGGGAGAAATATCTTAAATAGAATGCCAGCTCTGTCAAGAAAAGATTTATCGGTTTGGGTAAATGTAAAAATAAGGTCATGTTTTGCTGACGGAGCATAGATTCCATTTAAAAAAAAAAACTAAATCATCTTCCTGTAAAATAAAAATATATTTGTGAAACATTATATGGTGACAAAACGCACCTCCGACTCTTAAAGCAGTTGCTCTTGATGCTCTGGACCTTCGAAGGCAGCTGCGTCAGGATCAGGAGGTGGTTTTCATCATACGTAGCAAAAAAAAACTTAACTCTCTCGCACAATGGGTAAAGACATCCTGACGCAGTCCCTCTGATCCTGACGCAGTCCCTCTGAAATTCCAGAGCATCGAGGACATCTGTGTGGAGCTGGAGAGGCTTTTCGGCACTATATGGAATAGGTGTATACATACACATAAATTATAAATGTTCACTGCGAGCCTTTAATTATATATTTTCTTTATATCATTCCCATCGCCAGGGGGAAATGTCTCAAATAGAATGCCAGCTCCGTCAGGAAAAGATTTATTCCTTGGTTTGGGTAGGTGAATAAGTTCATGTTTTGCTGACGGAGCATAGATTCCACTTTTAAAAAACTGAACCGTCTCCTGGTCAAGTATTTTATATTTCAAAAGCAAAAACAAAACGAAACGTCAAAATTAGGTTAGACATAAAAAGATCGAGGAAAAATTAACTTTACACGTCCGACACATAATTCAAAAATTAAATTTAATATTTTTAACATATATAATACATACTATATTTATTAATATTATCAGATTAGATGTATTTATGGGGGTTTTTATCGACGGTTTTCAATTTTTTTTACACGAAAGGTATTTTTTTATTGACACTTATTATGCACAATTTTTCACGACACTCTCACATTTTTTTAACGCAAAAATATTTTGATTTCTTTAAATCACATATCACATAATCACAAGTTTGTTTCCCTAATTTTCAGCACAAATGTTCATCATGTGAAAAAAAATTTATTTTGCCGATTGATATACTCGGGTATGATTTCTGAAACGCAGCCCAGGAATCGAAAGGCAAGCCAGCTGGCCCGGCGGACGCATGCGCAGTAGACGCGATCACATCACATCACATCACATCACATCACATCACATCACATTTTATAATATTTTCGGACCTCGGGAGGGACACGATGCCCATATCTCAGCATCTACCGAACAGTTATAATCGTAACTGGGCGCGTTCGAAAGCTTGTGTCCTATATATATGGTAAAAGTGTTTTTGGAATTCCGATCCGATGCTTCGTTTTCGAGAAAATCGAGCTGCAAGAATCCACTTCCGGCATTTTGAAGTAGGTTACTTGGTAGCGTCTCGTCAACTCGCTTAAAAAACTTTTTTTTAAGTACTTGGCGTCGAGACGCTACCGCGTCTCTTGATTTCGCCTTTGCGCACGCACACTCCTTTGATCTGATTTTCTGCGCTGGGACGCGTCGTGTTTTCGATCGCGCGTGAATAAAAAATGTCCTAGCTATCTTACAATGTCCCACTTTTTATGTGGAGTACGTTCTAAATGTACGACGCATGAAAACAAAATGAAGTCATCTTAATCTTAATCAGTAAACGGACCAACGGAGTCATGTCGCTTCATTTGACTATAGTTATATCATTCTGTATCCACACTCATTCAATCATCATACCCCATACAAGATCCTACTTACATATAGTACATCAAATACAGTTTTAATTTGTTTTGTGATACGCGTTATGGTTGAATCTTACAATTCCTGTCTCTTAGATAGTAATTGCTATTTACAGTTCATTCCTACTTAATTTCCTGCATGCCTTGCAGGAGAATCGAGAGAGTTTTTTTTTTGTTTTTATTTTTATTTTTTTAAATTTTGTTTAATTTTTTCAGCCGCAGCATCTTAGTCTAATGGTCGATGATATTTTCGTAGATTCACACGATTGTAAGTTCCGACTTCTTTCATATGATTTTTTTCATCGGTTAATACAAACGCGTTTTCACCGATACGTTTCGTTATCGTATACGAGCCTTCGTAGAGATGGAAAATTTTTTTAATCACTTTGTCTAAAGCATTTGACAGGTGTCGAACTTGCAACAAGACCTCATCTCCGACTTCTAAGCTTACTTTTGAACCGGGCTTTTGAGATTTTTGACGATTTTCGAAACTTTTAAGCATGTTATCTTTAGCAAATGTAATCATGTACTCGTGTGGCTTAGCTTTTGATACCGGAAACTGAATCGTTTTATGCAGTTATTCTTGAATTGGCTCTCCGAAATGTAACTCATGAGGTGAGAGCTTTGTGCTTTGATGTACAGTCATGTTCAAAATCTTTCTATGTTGGATACCTGCTCTACCCATTTCGTGTGTTTCTCGGAGCACAAAGTCCTGAACAAACGCCCCAGCTCTCGCATCACTCTTTCGGTTGGGTTTGATTGCGGATGCCTAATCGAACTGTACAAAACCTTTATTCCCTTCGATTCCAGTTCGGTCTTCCACATCCCAGACGTAAATTGCGTACCGTGGTCAGATAAAATTCAGTTGGGCTTTCCAAACTTCGGTATAAAATGTGAGAAGATTTTCTTTAGTGTCATTCTAACAGTCGCGTTTTTCATCGTATAAAGGCTAACATGTTTCGAAAATGCGTCTAACATAACGAATATATATTGCGCCCCCCCCCCCCCCCCCCTCGACCAATCGGAAGAGGACCGTAGAAATCGACGGTTTTTAAATCATTCGGTCGTTCAGATGATACCATGCTATACTCGCCTCCCATCAATAGAGACAAATATTTCACCCGTTGACACAGATTGCAACGTGTCACAAATTTCTTTACGTCATTGGCCATCCCTTTCCAATAATAAATTTTTTTAAGATGTTGTAAAGTCTTGTAAACTCCCGGGTGACCAATTTTCGTGTGTATATTATCTATTAAGGATCGTTTCAGGCATTCTGGAATCACTATTCTCCAGTCTTCGCTACCCTTTTCGCGGTGGAACAAAATTTCGTTATATAACTGAAAATTGGGTTCATTTGAATTAAATTCGCATTGATCAACGAGTTTCCGAGTCTTAGGATCCGCATTCTGCAGTCGACCCAGCTTCTTAAAACTTCGATCTACGTTAGAATCTTGGCCTAAGAAAGCTAAGGGAGCAATGCGACGTCCTCTGTGCACGATTCGACCGGAAGGAAGCATGGATTCAATGCTGAAATTATTATTCTTTCAGTATTTTCTTCTGCGAATTTTCCGTCTGGGTTTCGACTAAAGAAGTCTGCGACTACATTATCTATTCCTCGACAGTGTTTGACGCTAAATTGATATTGCTGTAAGAGTAAACTCCATCGCGTGATTCTCGAATTCTGAAATGCCGCCTTGTTTCGAAAGGTTAAACTCTGATGGTCGGGAATAATCAAGAAGTGTACGCCAGTCAGATAAACTCGAAATTTTTCAATCGAATATACAATGGCCAACAGTTCTTTTTCTGTGGTTGTATATTTGATTTCACATCTCGTTAGACATCTGCTTACGACTTCGATAACGTTGTGTTGATTTTCCTCATCGATTTGATACAGTATACCACTAATTCCGCGATCACTTGCATCTGTTTGTAAACGATATTGTGCGTCGGGTATTATATGCTTGAGCATAATACATCTCGCGAACTGGTCTTTCAATTGACTGAAAGCTAGAGAGTGTTTTTCCTGCCACATCCATTCTTTATCTTTGGTTAGAAGATCACGCAATTGGTCAAGCGATTTACTGTGATTGACGTTAAATTGGCGATAGTAAATACAGACTCCCAAAAACTATTGTAGCTGTCGTTTGTTTTTTGGTTCTTCAAATTTGGTAATTACATCGAGCTTCCGAGGCTCCGGCTCGATTCCGTTTCGAGATATTGCAAACCCCAGAAAGGGTACGCTTTCTTGGAAAAAACTGCATTTTGACAATTTAATTGTGAAATTAAAATCGGTGAGACGTTGAAAAATCCCCGATAGCACTTTTAGATGCTCCTCGAAAGTCGGAGTTCCAATTAAAATGTCATCTACGTAGCAAGACACGTATCGCTCAAATTCATTTTCTAATGCGTGACTTAAGGCTCTTATAAAGCCGCTACCAGCTGTTTTGAGCCCAAAGGGTATTCTGGAAAACTGGTACAGTTTAGAATCGAACAGAAAAGCCGTATATTGCCTGGAGTCTCGGTGCAACTGCACTTGCCAATAACCTTGAGTTAAGTCGAGTTTTGTAAACCATCCTGCACCATGAAATTTCTGGAGAAGCTCGTTAATTAATGGAGGCGACTCATGATCATCTTCGATCATTTTGTTCACGAATCGTGCGTCCAAACAAACTCTAACAGAATTATCCTCTTTTTTGACTATGCGGAGGGGATTGCAGTATTGACTAAGCGCTCTTTCGATCACGCCATCCGCTACCATTTTATTTATCGCTTGCCTAGTCGGTTCTCTAAGCTGTAGCGGAACCGGATATGTATGTCTGATGCTAGGTCGCTCCTTTACTAATTTAAGCTCATGCTGATACCCTCTAGCACATCCCGGTTTGTTAGAGAATAATAAACGGTATTTCTCGAGCGTTTGAATTACCCTGCCTTTCTGCGATTCGTCCAGCAGTGTTAGTTTCAACGCGATCGCGCGAAGGGCCTCTAAAAACCCCTCATCGTTCGCCAAATTACTTTTTTCTTTTATTTCCGTGTCGAGATGGCTGACATTCGCCGGTATGCGATGTCCCACTTGCTCACTCGATACATTGATGATCGGTATATTGTTTTTCGGTAATATCTTTGAGCATACGTTAATCGTAGAAGGTTTTTCGTCTACTCTCTTTTCACGGATCTTACTATTCACTTCCACATTAGTTGTTATTATATTCTCTTTTGAGACGCATTGCTCTGAATTTAAGTTCGATGCAATACTCGGATGTTCACTGTCGCACCTAACTTCGGGTGAACCGTCGTGGAAGTTAATAACGTATACGACTACCCCCTTTTCGTTTCGCGAACAACGAACAGTTTCCGAGACTCCTGGCTCGAACACCACTGTCTTATCCGAGAGAATTTTGCCGGCTAATTCAATGGTGTTATTTTTATAGTTTAAGATCACTTCGTTTTTGAGCATCCAATCATTACCCAAGATAACAGTGGATGTCAAATATGGAACGACGAAAAACGGAAATCCTAATATTCTCCCTTCTATTTCAACCTCGAGCCAAACTTGGTATTTTATCGTCGTAGTTTTTTTTCCGATCGCGTTAGTCACGTATAGATTGGATACGGGCATTATACTCAACCGAGTGTTGTTTGTAATTTCCTTAAAAAAATCTTCGGATATAGCCGTTATCTGACTGCCGGAATCAAGAAGGATCGTCCTTTCTTTCCCCAATACAACAACTTTTAAATGCGGCGATTTGGCTAAACCTTGAAATGCGTCCACATCTTTATCGCGATCCGTCGTTCCGTCTACCTCTGTGGTAAGATCGTTTATAAAATCGTAATCTTGATGACGCGCTGTTGGATCGCTTTTCAACGCGTCGCATAGGAGTTTAAAGCTGCGCGATTCTGTTGCGGTTGACAATTCGAGTTAGTATTTTGACTATACGGCTGTACGCACATGTTGACTGGTGGGGGAAAACGCGTATCTGGCAGTTGGAAGCCTCGTTGCGCGGTCGCGTCATATCCATTACGGCTGTTATAATTCTCATATCCGTAGTTATTTTGCCTCGGAGCCGAATATCTATTATTGATAGCGCTCGCTTGGCCTGTATAACGGGGGCCGCTATATCCTTCAGTACGATACGCGTTTACTTGTCGCACATGAATCGGTGGTCGCGACGTGTCAATAGGGTTCCACGGTCTGTTGTCTCTCGCTTTACCTCTCTCTCTACGAATACAGTCTAAACTCGCGAGCGTCTGACCGATTAATTTGTCATCGTTAAAATTGACTGTAGCTAACGTTTCCTTAACCCATACCGGAAACTGTTGTATAATTCCGTAATTTATTTCGTACGCAGTCAATTGTGGGATGAAGTAGCGTGCATCGCGCACCTGTCGATAATAGTAAGTTGGCAATGATTCTTCGTTTACGTTACACCTTCGATCCATCCATTGATTTTTAAACAAGACGCGAACTGGGATCGAATACAATTCTGACAAAAATTCTGCTTTAAAATGCTGGACATCTCTAAATCCGTTACTAAGGTCAAACCATAGGGCTGCTTTTCCCTCTATTGCGTGTTCGATAATCAGCATTTGTCTCTCCTCTCTAATATTTTTTATTTTTTAAAATCTTTCCACTTCTTCGAGAAATTCCACCGGATTTTTCTCTATCTCATTATTGAATTTTGGCCCTTTTGCCTCCACATGAAAGTTTTGTACCGTACTCACAATCGCGCTTATTTCTTCTAAATTTCTATTCTGTTGACCTTGATTATCTCTCGCTGGCGGAATATTCGCCGCGGCTTGATGCTGCTGCTGTTGTTGTTGACGAAGTTGCTCCAAAGCCGCTCGCTGCTCAGCGAGCTCGAGCCGTTGCTGTTCAATCTCGCGACGCTGTCTCTCAAGGTTCTCCTGCTCGGCTTCACGTTCACGCCTTCGCGCGTCGTCGATACCCGCCGGTCTATCGTTCGTCATGATAGGCTTGTTTGTTTTGTTTTCACCCAACTTTCTGAAATTATGTAAATTCGTGAATTTCTGTTTCGATACTCTACCGGACAGTGTAGTATATGTAGCAATTGCCTTTTTCTTTTCCATACACCGTGTGTATCCTTACAATTTCAACTTTTTAAATTTGTTATCAAATTTTATTCATTTTAACGCATAAAAAAAAATCTTTTATCGAATCCGACACTTAATTATTACGTTATTATAATAAAATTTCAAAGTTTGTTGGATTCACGATATCATCACCGATGTTAAACACACAAAAAAATATATATCAAATTTAAACATTATTTAGTGATTCTATCGTGCCCCACGTTGGGCGCCATGTTGTAAAGTTAAAACTTAGTTCAACCTACAATTAAACTTTTTCGTATTGAAACAGGTCAATTTCAAATGTCAAATCGTTATCAGTCCAACGACAACGCTCAATACAATACACAAACTACGAACCAGAATACTTTCAAGAAATAGGATAAAATCGGTCGTACGCTTGGGATGTCAATTTTAATTCCACATTTGTTACGTCAAGGAAATATATATATAATACCCAAACAAATTATCTCGATAAGTTCACAAATGATCGTACATTCCCGTCACCCTCACTCCAATCGTTTATCACTCGCTCGCTCGCATTCTTCACTCTAAGTCGGTGTCATTCCGTTTACAGTGAGTTCGACGTACAACGATATATAATAATAAGAAAAATATATAGAAATCGAGTTCAGCAATAACACACAAAAAATATTCGGACTTATCTTAAATCGATGGCTCTTTCCTTTCAACTTTGGGGCTCGCAGTAAGGTGTATAAGGACCAATATTTGACGGTGATCGGCTGGCCACGCTCGAACGTCTTGGAATTATAAGAGCTTCCAAAGACCAGTTTAATATCTGGTAAAATCGTGGTAGCCGCCGTCGCCGCTGTGTCAAGAATCGAGGGGGCGGGGGTTCAGTACTTGGATGGGTGACCGCGGTCACCCATCCAAGTATTGAACCCGTCTTTTGAAGTATTTGGAATAATAAGGGTTTTCGTCCAGAAATGGATGCGAACGCGCGAAGCGCGCGAGCCACAATAACCCGCTAGTATATATATATATATATATATATATATATATTCTAGATGTTTTAGTTAAACAAAAGGATAGACAAATTACATGTTAGATATGTTGCAATTTGTTCTTATTTTGTGCTTATAATGAGTAGTTTGTTTTGACGTTTTGAGGAAAATAAATGTTTAAATAAGAACAAATGCATGAATATTAAATAATAATTGCCACAATTCAAATGCGCATGGTCGTATAATTAAGGCGGTCCTATAGTTTCTCGGGTCGAAAAAATCGATTTTTTTTCTTTCATAAATCACATCTACACCATGTGTTGAAAATGTGTGCCAAAGGATTTTTCGATATTCGAAGTGGTTCCCAAGTCACGGCCCTGGAACGGAGCAGGTATACGGAGCGCGCGCCGGGCTTCTCCGAAAGCCGAGCGGTGCTGGCCATTGTATTGATATCCCTAAATCTAACGGTATTTTGAAGGCAGAACCATATGGAGAAGATGTTGTTGTTGTAAAAAAAGAGTGTGTTGGACGCGTTGAAAAGAGGATGGGGACTCGGCTCCGAAATGCAAAAAAATCTAATAAAGGCATTGGTGGGAAAGGTGCAGGAAAACTCACTGATAAATTGATTGGTGAGATGACAACGTATTATGGATTAGCTATTCGGAGACATCCAGATTCTATCGAGGAAATGAGAAAGGAAATTTGGGCAACATTCTTTCACAAGATTTCCACAGACAGCAATCCACAGCATCAAAATTGTCCTGCAGGCGAATCTAGTTGGTGCAAATGGCGCACAGCTGAATTTCTCGGAGAGGTTGAGCAATTCAAACACAATAAACCGCCTCTTTCTGAAGCAGTTCAAAAAGTTATAAAGTGTTACGTCGTGACTCGAGAGATATTTTCCCTAATGGACAAATTATACGTAAACTTAGGTCCGTTCAATAATGCTCCGGGACTTTGGTCTGGAATGTGCCAGACCGGGATTGGAGCAGTAACTATTAGGAATTTTGTGTGGGGAAAAGGTTTAAATTGGTAGCATAAACTTACTTGTGAGCGGTGAAGCGTAGCGGGTGGTATTCCCCTAGTCTATGGTGATCAGTTCCGGTGAATGAGGCTCCCCTAGGTCGAGTAGATCCTCGTTGTGACCGACCACTGGTGGTTCGTTGCGTAGGATCTCCTGCTGGTATAGCGGGGCGCGGAAACCTTCGGTCGGTACGTATGCGGCGACCCCGTCGTTGATGAGCGTTGATACCTCAGATGCCGTATCCCAGTCCCTTGCGGCGGGTATTGACGGTGGCTCGCAAATGAATCGGGTTGCAATACCGATTTGACTGGTGCGCTTCACATTGGTTCTCTTATTAATTACGGTGATGGAACCTTTGAAGATTTCGGTTGACACGATTTTTATATTTTGTTTAATCGATGCTGATTGCACGGTTAATTGTTCGATGGCTGACCGCAATAAACGTTTGTACACCGGAATATTATGAGTGCCTTTGGGTGGCGGATTACCGAATGCACGTGCTTTTGCACGTCTTTGCTGGAACTTCTTTCCTCCTCGGCGTCTACCCATATGGCAAATAAATCCTCTATTCAAGAACGACTCTGGGGAGGTTGAAATGATATATGCAATTAATCACTCAAGCGTGCTAACTAGAATCACCGTAAGTTGCAGTTTCCGCAGAACACCGGCGTGCTACCAGTGAGCAAACGGCAAGGTGGTGCAGATAACTGTTCCAAACGTGCTAACTTAGAGGCACAGCGAGATATGAGAATTACAAAAATAAGATTCAATGTGAAATGATTAAAGGAAATATCTTTGTGCTAGCAGTGAGCACAATTAGATATTGGGACGGAAATGCGTAGCCGCGCTAGCTTAGAGCAACAGTGAAACGCATAGGATTTAATTATGAATAATCGTTACTTGAACAACGGATGATCTCCAATAGGTATTTGCCTTCGAGTCTTTTAAGGAGGGTTTCGTTGTAAATAAATGCACTCACTTTTGTTTGAATTAAGTAACGAAAGAAAATATATTATAAACTTGCTTTTTATAAAACGTTAATATGTAAGTTCGATACTATGCGATTAAACTAATTTAATTATAATTAGGATTTTCTCCTAAATTGAGTAAAGTCGAAATAATGATTCAGCGAAAAGAGTTTGACGGCTTCTACGACCTCCCTGCCTATTGGCTACGGGTAGATTCAGCCCCAACCCAGAGGCGGGGCTGGTTTATATATGCATGTTGCCTTGACTCAGTTTAGGAGGGGGAAAAACGCATACAAGGGTGTTTTACCCGAATACATAGGAAAAAATATATATATATATGTATGTATATAACCCTAGAGTATATTCTACGTATTTTGCGATGATTAGTTTAACTATATTGTAGATTGTTCTTAGTTCAACTATATTGTAGATTATTCCTTTTTTAGAATACATTCTAGATATTTTGCTCGCCTTAATTATATCGTAATTTGTTGACAGAATAAGTGTTTGAATAGAGATGGTATGGGTTGATATAATATTAAATAATATTTGCCTTAATTTAAATGAATATAGCTGTATGGTTGTTACAGCTATGTAACATAACGCTAAATTATAAAGGAAATCCTGATTCGATTAATTATAACTTTCATACCTAAAGTTATGTGGTAATACGGATATAATTGTGTAAGTATATAAGAGTATATAAGAGTATATATTGTGTAAGTATATAAGAGTATGTATACATGGTGAAAATATATATTCTTAGCCATGTACGTTGTAGCATAAAGAAAAGAATGAAGGGAAAAGAAAAAGATGAAACAAAGAGTCCACATGTGCCCTGTCTCGAGTGGTGAAAGCCACTTGAGCAGGGCGATTGGTTTTTCTCTGTTCGAACTTTCGGATTTATTACCTTCATCCTTTTGGAGAGAGTTGCTTTGTGACGGTTTATTTTTGAATAGAATGTCCCTTTCTATGGGTTGTAAAACTAAAGAAGTACTAGAACAAAAAAGAAAAAGATACAAATATGTTGTTCAGCTGCGCGAGGATTTTCCCGCGGCGACGGAATGGCGGGTCACCCGTTCGTTATTGTATAGGTGTTCCCTTTTGTTCCCGCTGAGAAGGGCCGTGTGGCGCTTTACCCTGTTGGCCTGCTGAGCCATGGTACGGTAAGCGTGGTAGGAGCGTTGGTATTTTACCGACACCCGATCAAAGGTGATCCCATGGTTGGTTGGTAACTATTCGACGTAACCATAGTCGGTATAGTAGAGAGTTAGCTTGTTGAGTCTATTTTTATCGATCGGTAAATAGCCATCGATCCCAGGACGTAACACCTCCCCGTTTTAGTCTGAAGCAGAGTCGTGACTGTGCTGAAGATCGGCTCCGAGCCTCTCGAAGGGTATGGGATCGAGGGTGGAGTCCCGTCGGATGCTGCGTCGTGGTGCTGGTCGTGGTTGAGTGCTTGCAACACTTCGTGGTGACTCGTGAACTGCCCGTCTTTTTGCATGGGCCAGTGTGAGGAGGAGATTCGTCACTGAGTTCCAGATGGCTCCGAGCAGCGCGAAACTCCACCCGTAGATTGAGTGAAGTGTGTAGCCGTGTATACAGGTGTCAACGGCCGCCTTTAATATCGTTAAGATTACGAATATGGCAATGACTCCAGCACTGGCAGTCCCGAAGTTCACGAATCCTTGCCAGAAACGTTTGATGGTGCCCTCCGCTAAATGGTCCAGAGTGGCTTCGTCCATGAGGCCTCGGAGAGAGACGCTACCTGGCTTTACGCTGTATCCTGCTGTTCCTCGTGCCAAGTTATTTAGTAAGGCGGGTTTTTCGGCTGGAAACATTATACGGTCCCGTAATTTCCCTATGTCCTCGTCGGAATATATCCCACTCTTTGCTAAATTTCCCATTGGGTTATAATTCCAAGAAGGCGATGATACTGGATGCAATGTTTGTGGTTCTGGAATTTCGACTGGATGAGGAGTGAAGCGATACCAAATTCCGTCTATTTGATATTGGGCTGGTAAGATCGGATCGCATTCACTTTGTGTCCCCGATTTAATTAACATCTTGGATGTGGTTGTCAAAAACAGGGTTTGGTTATGGTATTGGACCGGTAGTTCATTATAGCATTCTGCTGTTTTCCGCAGGGCGACTTCTACCGGAACACACTTTATGATATGTGCGACCTCGCCAGCAATTACTGCCATATACCCCGGGGCCTTCATCACAGTTCTTGCAAATTTTTCAGGCAGAATGGCCGCTATTGACAAGGCATTTTGTAATACCTGTCTTTCGAGGTTGCAACGTTGGGTCAGTACATCCTTGTATAAATTCTTCATTTGTGTTTTAATATGTTTTTCCACGTAGATGAATTTTGAGTTCATGTAGGCAAAAATATCTAGGTTGTTTACGGAAATTTTTTTTCGAGTGGCGAATGACTGTCCTCGTTGCGTTTCCAACACGTATAATTTAGGATGTTCGGTCTTGATGAGTGTGTAACCGCATAATCCTTTTTCCGATCGAGCTGCTAGTGCGAATGTGATGTCACGGGTGGTTAGCGTATATATGTCGGGTGTGCGGACACCATCCTCTATTGTCGTAAGTTTGGTTGCCAATCCCTCGTATAATACGTCGTATCTTTCAAAGTTACAGGTATCTGTAGGTTCCGATTTCCAGAAGGCGCTGTTTCCGTCAACGTCCATACAGAATCCGTCCGACAACTTGCAGTATGTACCGGAGCGAAGTATTATTTTCCCAGCGTCCAATTTGATAGCGGCTTCGTAATTGGTTAGAGTAATTTTAAGAGAAGCCTGCACGACGACATTATCCCAGGTTCCGTATGGATCGCTGTACTGTGTGCCGGAACATGCCCCCTCGTTCGTGACTGAGCCTGCTAGGGTGATACTTCTTGTTGCGGAGGAGTTCCGCAATAACCCGACTATTTGTCCCGCGACGCTTAACTGGATAATACCTGTTAGTTGTAGCCTTTCGCATGCTCGGTCATCCATATCGTAGAGGTATACTCGTCTGCCATTGTGTACGATCGAAACGTGTGAGTTCATACCACAATAAAATATGGTTCTATCCATTTCGATTTTACATTGTGTCACTTCTGTGCTGCTGAATTCTGATAGTTGAAGTAATTGGATGTATGTTGATGTTGTTATTGGTTCGATTAATGGAATATTACATTCTGTCACATCATTCAACGAGATTGTAGTGACGTTCAACGAAGTTCCGCCACAGTCGTATCCCATCAGAGCGATGACTGGTTGGAGCTGGAGTATCCATGTGATGATTATTTTGAACCTCATTCTGTAACCAAGAACGGAGTCTAAAGTGTATTATTTATAACCTTGTGGCCTTCAATTTATTTGTGTGAACAATTCGAGGATTGCCCTTATACAAGATTTTCACATTTCCTCCGGATAGAACTCCTATTATTTCGCAGGGTTCAGAGTACTGGTCGGCAAATTTTCCTTTCCGTGGTTCCTTGAGCATAAGTACGCGGTCCCCAAGCCCAAACGTTTTTGGGTTGATGTTCCTATCGTAATATTCCTTTGAACGCTCTTTTGCTGTGTTTAAGTTTGAGGCAGCTAATGTTTGAAGGCCATGAATTTTAGTGAAGAGATCTTCCAAATACTCAGTATATGTAGGATCTTGGTTAGGTTCTATTTGTTGATGATTTGACGGTTGCCGTGCCGGTTTACCGAATACCAATTCGTGTGGGGTGAAACCCGTGCCCTCATGTTGGCTAGTATTATACGAAAAGGTAGCCAATTCTAATAGGTCGTCCCAATCCTCGTGATTACGGACGTACTGTTTTAAGTATTCTGCCAACACATGATGGGACCTCTCGATTGACCCGTTAGCTTGTGGGTAGAAAGCTGTCGTTTGGTATTGTTTGATGCGAAATTTTTTTGCAATATTCCTCATCAAGCTGCTGCGGAAGTTGGACCCTTGGTCAGTAAGTAGTCCTCTTGGAGCACCGAATCTTGCGATGAAATGTTTGGTGAATGCTGTCGCGATGTCAACGGCCGTTGTTCCTTGCAAAGGGATTGCCAAGGCATATTTGGTCAGCAGATCTTGTATCGTTAGGATGTGAGTGTTTCCGAGATCCGTGGTTGGCAAAGGTCCTACGACGTCCATTGATATCTTGTCGAACGCTGAACCTGGCGTATCTGTTATAACCATCGGTTGCTTGGTCTTAACGCGAACCAGTTTTTTTAGTTGACATCCATAGCAGTGTTGGATTTACTCTTGGACCTGTGTTTTCATATTCTCCCAAAAGTAATTTTCGCGAATTCTTTTATAGGTTTTATTTACTCCCTTATGACCACCTAACATTGACCCGTGTTTTTCAGCAATAATTTCCTTTCTTCCGGTGACAGGTGGAATTCGAATCAATTGGTTGCAGATTGTTACCACGACTGGGGTTTCCCTCAAGGTAATGATTAATCTAGTCCGTAGATCAGTCCATTGAATATTATCAATTTTGCTCGTCTTAGCGATACTAATGGTGCTTAGACCTAACTCACAAATAACGTCCTTCAAAGAATTTAATGTCTCGATGAGATCTTCGATTGCCAGATTCGTTATAAGGTCGGTTTTGACTGGTAAAGCCAAGAGATTTCTCGATTTCTCTGATTTTACCCGGACTCGATTCAGGGTTAGGTCATCATATTTTGGTAATCTACTAGATGTTTCGAGGTCTTTAGCACCCTCGTCTACTGCCTGGCCTTTGGTAGTGACAAAAAAAACGAGATTATCCTTTTGCATTACGAGTCTGTCACGAGTTTCCCTGAGGCAGAAGTCCTCTTCCGGAGTATGCTCATCATCCACAGAGGCATTACTTTGCAAGTCAGAGTCGCTTGAGTCAAGATTTTCATTCTCGTCGTCATTGCGGATTATTTGCTCATGAATTATTTCCGTATTTACAATATCCTGTTGCCCATGATTAACATTTTCGAAAGTTTGTTTGTTATGATTACGGGGTATGGAGTGAGTGTCATCGAACTCAACGAAGGAGTCTTCCGAACTTTCCGCGGCTTCATCTATTGACGATATAGAGGTGCTTTCATTTAGAGATTTCCTATCTTTAAAAGTGACAAAATCGGGCATTTCCTTGGGGACAGGCTTTCGTTTAGAGCGCCGAGGTCCCTCGGTAACTTCTGTTTCGATTGCTCGAATAACCTCCGTTCGTGATAAGTTAGGTGACTCTTCCTCCTCACAATTCCCCTCCGATGTGCTATTTACATTATTATTCGGGATGTGTTTTATTGATAAAACCGAACTTTCCTTCGTGGGTGGATTACGAGATAGAGCGTCTGCGTTGCTGTTAATTCTGCCCGGTTTATAAACGATCTTATATTCGTAATTTGCCAGTTGAAGTCTCCAATGGACCAGACGGTTTGCAGGATCCTTAACGGAGTGGAGCCATACCAAAGGCTTATGATCTGTTACCAGGGTGAATTCCCTACCATATACGTTGTGACGTGGCACGTCACAAGCCCCTTCCGCTGCCTGGCTCGGAGTCCCACCACTCACCTAGGGAATAAACCGGAATTAGGACACAATTTAAGCAACGAATTTGACAATTGTTAACCCCCTTCCCTGACTGACCTTCATCCCCTAACACCCCGTCAGACCCTATACTCACTCAACGGAGGCCCCGTCAGCCCTCCGAAGCAACCACCGAACACCCACCGAAGACCCAGCGCAGCCACCGCAGACCCATCGAAGACACCGAAGACCCATCGAAGACACCGCAGACCCATCGCAGACCACCCTGGAGGGAAATGGACCCCCTGCGAAGCCTGATCGACCCCCAACAACCTAAACAGCCCAACAATTTAGAAACAGGAAGACCTATCAAGCACTAACCTGCAAACCTGAAGACCGTCCAACATGCCAGTCCGACCCCGACAGCCCCGGGAAAAATTCCGACGAGTCGGAGCATCCTTCCCGACTCGTCCACAGGCACTGAAGAACCCGGCGACACCCTCTCGGCTCGGATTGCCGAGTGTAAACCGACGAGGTGTGTCGTCCGGGTAAACACTAAATTCAGCACGCGATCTGTCACGAGAGACGCTTCGCCAACAGGCCGCATGGAACCGCCACCTCCCGTCGCCAAGAGCTGCTCGTCGATCGATGGGCAAATCGATGACGAGGATGCGCGCGCCGTACGTCGCGACGAGTCTTCCGTCGCGACGAAATATTCGCACGGCCGCGCGGCCAATCCCGACGCCCACCAGCAGCCAGTCCCGAAACCCGCCAATCAGAAACCGACATCCATACGCTCACTTGCAAGACCGACCCTAAGGTCGGAGAAGAAGCAGGAAGCAGCGAGGCTGCAATCACTTCGAGCCCAGGCGTGTGAACGAATAGAGTGTGTGTGATCAGAGCGACAGTTTTAAGAGATATTAAGGACATTTTAAGACGACTCGGCTGTCCCCGTCGAGAGCAAAACTCCTCCCCGGAGAGTACCGACCAGTAAGCCATCGCCCAAGGACACGATTTGGCTTAAAAGGAATATTGACGACCCGGCAAATCGAGGAATATTGAGAGGAATACTGTGCGAAATATCGGACGGTTGTAACCGATATTTTACGAGTGACCAGGTTGCGTGAGTAGCGCATAAGTTTTCCCCCGCCTGCCCCTTTCTCGATTTTCCCCATCTTCCCGACCCCTGAACATTTACCCGTGCCCTCTTTTTTGGAAATTGTAAGCGTTTTTTTATTGTGAAACTTTTGGACCGTCGAGTACCGGCCGCCACGTGCGCCGACATTTTCAAGTTATCCGAACACGTGCGCGTGAGTGGTGGTATTCGCGGGATTTTTCCGCGTGCGTTCCTATAAGTTATTATTATTTTTCCCCGTTCCCCGAGACGCATTTTTGCGAGTATTTACCGATTTTTATTATTGTAATTTTTACCAGTTTGTGTGCCGAGGTAATTTGTCAAGAAGCCCTGGAACAGTGTCCCCGACCTGAGAAGTCTCATCCCCCTCCCCCCCCCCTTCCTTGCTAGCCGCGTGCCGCGCAAATTTGCATATTGTCTTTCTTTTTTTTTCTGTGAGTTACGGTGCTACGCCGAGAAAGTAGCTGGCGCCCAAAAACAACTGACAATTTATTTTGAGTTTAATCATTTTTCGAGTTTCATTATTTTTTTTGAGTTTTCTTATTTTTCTCCTGAGTTTCGATCTTAGCCCGATCGAGGTTTTTGTGTAGAGTGTTTCACCGGCCAGCCCCCCCCCCCTTTTTCCGTGCGACCGACCCCAACCCCCTGCCGTCCCGATATTTATGATAAACCTAGTTTTTTTTGTATAAGCTTTTCCAGTCAGTTATTGCGATTATTATTTGACTATTCCGTTCCCCCTATTATTTTGTTTTATTCGATTGTTAAATTCGATTAACGCTGTTAAGCTCTTTTCTCATTTCCCTCCTCGATTATCATTTCACCTGTTATTTTTGCCACGTTGACCTATTGAAGAATATAATATTTTAGTTTTCTACACAAAACTTCGGACCGTTATTTCCCCCTTCCCGTCACCCCCGCTTACTCCCCAGATCGACCCAGCATTGGGAGACAACACGAAAGGTATCATCACAACGTATGACCTGAACTGCCCTACTGCGTAGACGATGGCAAGTAATTCCTTTTCTATAGTGGAGTAATTAACCTCATGTTTGCCTAATGTCCTGGACGCATAACTAATGGGCTTATCCCTGCCGATTTCCCCTTGACTGAGTACGGCTCCGATAGCAATATTTGACGCGTCAGTAGTGATAATAAATTTTTGTGTGAAGTCCGCATACTGAAGAACCGGCTCTTTACATAAAATTTCTCTAAGTTCGACAAAAGCTTTTTCCTGTGAGTCCGTCCATTTGAAAATAGTGTCCTTTTTTAATAAATGTGTTAAGGGCTTTGCAATGCCCGAAAAGTTTTCCACAAATCTTCGGTAGTAACCGGCCAATCCAAGAAATTGTTTGATTTTTGTGACGCTTGTTGGTCTAGGATATTTCTGGAGGGCTTCTAATTTTTTCGGGTCAGGCTTAACTCCGTCTTTCCCAATTACGTGACCCAAATAAGCTACCTCCTTCCGTAAAAATTCGCATTTATCAGGTTGCAACTGAAGGTTGGCATCCCGTAGACGTTTTGCGAGGCGGTTGAACTTGGTCTCGTGCTCAGAGAGTGATCTAGCATATATGACGATGTCGTCAAGATAAACGAAAAGCTCGACTCCCTGTAATCCAATTAATACCCTATCCATGAGACGCTGGAAAGTGGCTGGTGCGTTCTTGAGCCCAAATGGCATCCTATTAAACTGGTAATGGCCGAAAGGTGTAGAAAATGCCGTCTTATGGGCGTCGTCCGGATGTACCAGTATCTGGTGGAATCCGCTAGCCAGATCAAAGACTGAGAAATATTTTGCACTGCCAAGCTGGTCTAAAATTTCTACTATATTAGGGAGAGGGTAGGCATCCCCTATGGTTTTCTCATTAAGATTGCGATAGTCGATCACCATACGCCAACGAGGATTGCCCTGTGAATCGGCCTTTTTGGGGACGATCCATAGTGGAGAGCTATATGGTGAAAGGGATGGCTTAACGATCCCTCCTTGGATGAGCTCTTCTACCTGCTTAGTTATTTCATCTTTGTGAATTGGCGGGAACCGATATTGGCGTGTAAAAACCGGTTGGCTGTCGGTGGTAGCTATACGATGATTGATTGAGTTTGTGTGACCCAGGGTTTTCCCGGGTGTGTGAAAAAGATCAAGATTATCCGCAATTAATTTATCGACACTTTCACGTTCCTCATCGTTGAGGTGATCGAGTCGGAGCAAGTCTTTGATGTTTGTTTTTTGTTCTTTTTCATTGGAAATAGCTAATATTTTGTGATCATTATATAATGGATCCTGAAGGGTGTGATTTGACCTTTCTAATTCTTTGTTTATTTCCAATGTACATTCGTTTATTGGTTTATTAGGGTCCTGAACCTCAAATCCTTCAACTTTTATTGACGGTATTTGAATTACTTGGTCCTTCTCTGTACTATTAATTGCCATCAGGCAGGCTGAACCATTCTTTATAGTTACAGCTGCTTCGCCAATGAAAATTCCTTTTCCAACATGGAGACGTGAGACATAACCTTCTCTGAGTTCCGGGTTATCTACACGTACACAAAGAACCGTTCTTGATCGTTTCTGAATCGTAACGGTATTGGGTTTTTTGAAGGGGGCAGAGTTGCCTTTCCACTTGAGGACCTCCTGGTCCCAATCAATAATTGCGCGATTAGTTCCGTGGAATTCGGATCCTAGAATTGCGTCTTGAGAGATTGGAAAAGTATCTTCCACGACATGAAATTGAGATTCGGTACCGAGTATATCGATTTGAGTCGCGCCCACGGTAAAAACAGGGTCCTCCGATATCCCCTTTAACTTCAGCAGGTCAGTTTTGTCGATTTCCTGATTGGGTTTTAAAGCCTGCGATTTAATCAAATTTGGATCCGATCCAGAGTCCACTAAGAAATCGGTGTCTCCCTTTAAATTTGGTGAATTGAGTTTAACCGTAGGGACGAAGCTATGTTTTTTTAATCGGACATTGACGGTCCGGACGTTCGATTCTCTTCGATCTGGATTGCGTGAACCTGACGTTCCGAGAGCCCAATGTTTCGGCTCACGTCTATTGCCGAACGGGCTTCCGCGTTTCCCGAATCCTTCCGCTTTTCATCGTTTTGTTTTTTAAAACATCTTTCCTCGATGTGACCTAGCTTATTACAATAACTACACTGCGGGCGAGGTTTTTCCGACCGGGAATCATTCTTTTCCTCGCTTGTATTAGAATTTTGATCCCGAGTTCTCTGAGTTTCGGGATTACGCGGAGGACGTTTTTCCGGGAATTTACTCCAGCAATTTTCTAAGAGATGACCCTTTTTATTGCGATGAGTGCATTCAGGTCTTTCGGTTGACGCGATAGTTTTTACATTCGCAGTAGGTAGGTGTGTTTCTGCGCGAGGGTCACTAAAATGGGTACGATCCCTTTCCATGTCCTTTTCTACCTTTATTGCCCTGGAGAAGGCATTTTCAAGGGAAGTATACCCTTCGAGTTTTAACCGGAGCCGAAAATCGGGTGGTAATCCCCTGACGAAGCACTCTAAAGTATCGGCATTGAGGGAAGCGAGTTTCGTTTGGGAAATTCCCCCGGCAGTCTCGATTTCCAAGTCTTTAATTATGGAATGGAGATCTTTAATACGACTAATGTAGTCAATTATGTGTTCGTTTTTAACTTTGATAATGTTCCCCAATTCACCCCGGTATTGGTTAACTGTTTTTGAACTACCGAAAATGCTTTGGAGTTGTTCTGCGAGTTCACTAACTGAATTGAATATATTACCTTCAAGCGCGGTGTATGCATGCCCTTTTAGTTTACCCCGGAGCAGACGCGCGAAATTTGTTTCCAAATGAACAGGGAACATCTCTTTTGCCCTCTTGCAAGCTCGAATGAATTTCAACACAGACATGTTTTCGCCGTTATAGGTGGGGACGGATTCCAAGGCGTCTTTAAATGTCAGAGTCGGTTGAGATGAGGGTGCAATTGTTTGGGGAGATGGAACAGAGGAATTCAAAGGAGGAGCCAATCTTGACTGAGTCGTGGTATTGACGTTCGCCGTTTGGCATATGATCATATCCTTTCTAATTTGTTTAATTTCCCCGAAAAGAACTTTGAGCATATCTGATATTTCAGCCTGATTTGATAAATCAATTTTATCTGATTTTTCCTCCTTGGGCAGAAAAACTTCATTAGGTGATTTTTCGCGATTTTGAAAATCAAGCTCGCGTGACTGGAGTTCTAATAGTTTCTCATTTGTTTCCTTTTCGCGTTCTGCTAGAGCACTTTCTTGTTCTCTTAATTGTTCACGTTTTTTCTCCATTTGATCCGCGAGAATCTGGAGTTCTTCCTCCGTGAGCGGAGTGGATTTACTCCGTGTCGTAGGCATTTTATTATATTCTAATGTACATATGCTTTACCAAAAATATTCCTAATAATTTACGTTATCCCACCGCTGCCACCAAAATTTAGACCTGTTACGTCGTGACTCGAGAGATATTTTCCCTAATGGACAAATTATACGTAAACTTAGGTCCGTTCAATAATGCTCCGGGACTTTGGTCTGGAATGTGCCAGACCGGGATTGGAGCAGTAACTATTAGGAATTTTGTGTGGGGAAAAGGTTTAAATTGGTAGCATAAACTTACTTGTGAGCGGTGAAGCGTAGCGGGTGGTATTCCCCTAGTCTATAGTGATCAGTTCCGGTGAATGAGGCTCCCCTAGGTCGAGTAGATCCTCGTTGTGACCGACCACTGGTGGTTCGTTGCGTAGGATCTCCTGCTGGTATAGCGGGGCGCGGAAACCTTCGGTCGGTACGTATGCGGCGACCCCGTCGTTGATGAGCGTTGATACCTCAGATGCCGTATCCCAGTCCTTTACGGCGGGTATTGACGGTGGCTCGCAAATGAATCGGGTTGCAATACCGATTTGACTGGTGCGCTTCACATTGGTTCTCTTATTAATTACGGTGATGGAACCTTTGAAGATTTCGGTTGACACGATTTTTATATTTTGTTTAATCGATGCTGATTGCACGGTTAATTGTTCGATGGCTGACCGCAATAAACGTTTGTACACCGGAATATTATGAGTGCCTTTGGGTGGCGGATTACCGAATGCACGTGCTTTTGCACGTCTTTGCTAGAACTTCTTTCCTCCTCGGCGTCTACCCATATGGCAAATAAATCCTCTATTCAAGAACGACTCTGGGGAGGTTGAAATGATATATGCAATTAATCACTCAAGCGTGCTAACTAGAATCACCGTAAGTTGCAGTTTCCGCAGAACACCGGCGTGCTACCAGTGAGCAAACGGCAAGGTGGTGCAGATAACTGTTCCAAACGTGCTAACTTAGAGGCACAGCGAGATATGAGAATTACAAAAATAAGATTCAATGTGAAATGATTAAAGGACATATCTTTGTGCTAGCAGTGAGCACAATTAGATATTGGGACGGAAATGCGCAGCCGTGCTAGCTTAGAGCAACAGTGAAACGCATAGGATTTAATTATGAATAATCGTTACTTGAACAACGGATGATCTCCAATAGGTATTTGCCTTCGAGTCTTTTAAGGAGGGTTTCGTTGTAAATAAATGCACTCACTTTTGTTTGAATTAAGTAACGAAAGAAAATATATTATAAACTTGCTTTTTATAAAACGTTAATATGTAAGTTCGATACTATGCGATTAAACTAATTTAATTATAATTAGGATTTTCTCCAAAATTGAGTAAAGTCGAAATAATGATTCAGCGAAAAGAACTTGTTGCTTCTTTGGAGAACACCACAGTACTGACTGACTGTGGTGGACCTTTTTTAGAGTTTGACGGCTTCTACGACCTCCCTGCCTATTGGCTACGGGTAGATTCAGCCCCAACCCAGAGGCGGGGCTGGTTTATATATGCATGTTGCCTTGACTCAGTTTAGGAGGGGGAAAAACGCATACAAGGGTGTTTTACCCGAATACATAGGAAAAAATATATATATATATATGTATGTATATAACCCTAGAGTATATTCTACGTATTTTGCGATGATTAGTTTAACTATATTGTAGATTGTTCTTAGTTCAACTATATTGTAGATTATTCCTTTTTTAGAATACATTCTAGATATTTTGCTCGCCTTAATTATATCGTAATTTGTTGACAGAATAAGTGTTTGAATAGAGATGGTATGGGTTGATATAATATTAAATAATATTTGCCTTAATTTAAATGAATATAGCTGTATGGTTGTTACAGCTATGTAACATAACGCTAAATTATAAAGGAAATCCTGATTCGATTAATTATAACTTTCATACCTAAAGTTATGTGGTAATACGGATATAATTGTGTAAGTATATAAGAGTATATAAGAGTATATATTGTGTAAGTATATAAGAGTATGTATACATGGTGAAAATATATATTCTTAGCCATGTACGTTGTAGCATAAAGAAAAGAATGAAGGGAAAAGAAAAAGATGAAACAAAGAGTCCACATGTGCCCTGTCTCGAGTGGTGAAAGCCACTTGAGCAGGGCGATTGGTTTTTCTCTGTTCGAACTTTCGGATTTATTACCTTCATCCTTTTGGAGAGAGTTGCTTTGTGACGGTTTATTTTTGAATAGAATGTCCCTTTCTATGGGTTGTAAAACTAAAGAAGTACTAGAACAAAAAAGAAAAAGATACAAATATGTTGTTCAGCTGCGCGAGGGTTTTCCCGCGGCGACGGAATGGCGGGTCACTCGTTCGTTATTGTATAGGTGTTCCCTTTTGTTCCCGCTGAGAAGGGCCGTGTGGCGCTTTACCCTGTTGGCCTGCTGAGCCATGGTACGGTAAGCGTGGTAGGAGCGTTGGTATTTTACCGACACCCGATCAAAGGTGATCCCATGGTTGGTTGGTAACTATTCGACGTAACCATAGTCGGTATAGTAGAGAGTTAGCTTGTTGAGTCTATTTTTATCGATCGGTAAATAGCCATCGATCCCAGGACGTAACAAAAGCCAATTTATGAGGATTTATCCAAAGAAGAATTGTTAAGCAGATGCCTGGGAGCGGAAACTCAAAATAATAACAAGTCGCTCAATTCGTTAATCTGGACTTTTGCTCCGAAGCACCTCCATTCTGGGCCAAAAATGGTTGAAATCGCCACGTTTCTCGCTGTCATAATCTTCAACGAAGGATTCAAACCTATCCTGAAGACCTTGGAAACCATGGGAGTGAAAATCGGCCCACAAGCTAAAGGATATGTTCAACAGCGTGATAGCTCTCGGATCGATCGTTCAGAAAGGCGCACGAGTGATGTTGTAAAACAGGCCCGAATCGCGAAAAGGGAAGACGGAGCAGCTCTGCGTGACTTCCAAGAAGAAGAGGAAGGCCTATTGTATGGTCCAGGCATAGCAGATTGACGATGAGATGAAATTTTTAGTATAAATCACATGCGCGAACTTTCAAACGCGTTTTTCTCGAAACACCATTCTTCGAAACGGTGACCACGATATTTCGGAAACTACTGCACCGATCTTGTTCAAATTTATACAGCATCTTTAATATGTTATAAGCCAGCAATTGAACTAGGATTATCATGATTGCTTCGATAGGTTTTTTGTACGAGCGAAAAACTTAAGAAAAAATTAGTAAAAAATAGAATGTAATTTTCAAAAGCGTATAAAAAAGTCAATTTTTGTAATTAAGAATTCACTCTAGTTCAATCGCTAGTCTTAAATATGAAGATTAAAATGCCGTTTGGTTTTTTGATTTCAGATAAGCAGAACAGCCGCAATCTTGGTCACCGTCAAGCACCTCTTTTACTTGATGTCTTCCCGTCGGCCACTATAACTTTCATTCTATTATATATTTTGACTTCAAAAAATGTGTAAAGCTTATTCAAATGTTAATAAAGATTATGCAAAAACAATGAGATTGATTATTTCGATGCTTTGCCCGTAAAAAATTATTGAAAACGCCGTAAAAAAACAGCTGCAAAACTAGAGGACCGCCTTAATACAGCATAATACTGAAGAAACTTGTTTTAAATCTAACTTATATTTTACAAGTTGCGTAATAGTAAATATGTAATGAAAATATATATGTATTTTTTCTCAAGTGCTCTGTGTGTGGCATAAAGAAAAGAATGAGCGAGAATGAAAGAAAGGGAAAAAAAGATGGAACAAAGAGTTCACGTGTGCCCCGTCTCAAGTGGTGAAAGTTACTTGGACAGGGCGATTGGTTTTTCTCCGTTCGAACCCTTAGATTTAGTGCCTCCATCCTCTTGGAGAGAGGTTTTTCGAACGACAGTTTATTTGTCGACAGGGTGCCCCTTTGGGTGGGCAATAAAACTAGCGAAATAATAAAATAAAAGAAGTAGAGAGAAACGATAAAGCATATGTTGTACAGTTGGGTGACGGTTTTTTCCGTAGCGACGGAAAAGCGTGTCAGCTGTTCATAGTTGAATCGGAATTCCTCTTGTTCCCGCTCGGAAAGGCCTCATGATTCTATCACCTGCTATCCTGTTGAACCCTGGTCCGGTAAATGGTGGAAGTGTTGACGTTTTTACCGACATCCAATCGAGCGGTGACCCATGGTTGATTTGTACTTGTCCAAGTTAACTATAGCCGGTATGGTAGAGAATTCTATTTTGAATTAATTCTTATTGGTCGGGAAATAGCCGTCGATCCCAGGACGTAACATCGGTCTCTCTCGAGCGGGAGGGAGCGGGGGCAGTTGTTCTCCAAATCATGCAGCGGAATGGGCTGTGGGTGAACCAGAAACGCGTGGACAAAGATCGACGTAAAGAAGCGTCAAACGCTAAACTGGATACCACGAGCCTTGGAGAAAACTACACCGAGATTGTGGGGCACAATGAGAAGGGATACTTCAGGAAAGGCATCCAGGCACCGGATTTGGAAAGGAAACGATTGCCGTCAACGATAACAATGATAAGTTAACCTGTCAACATCGCCAACCGCAATTTTCACGGTAATTTTATCAAAAAAACGACCGGTTGTGATTTACCATAAGTTCAACCATAAAAAAATGAAAAAATCCTCATATTAACCGCTCGCAGCGCCGCCACGTGGCACCGTATCCAGTGCTAACACCGAGTTTGTCAGCGGTTTTGGTTGTCTTACGTGTTTCGAATCTGGCAATTACCGCGAACAAACCGCCAATACTTCATCGACGTACATATCCTACAAGTTTACTTAAGTACTTCGGACGTTGTCGTTTGAAACAGATACATCCAAAGTCCCTCGTAAGCGCGACTTCGTGTACTCTACGTTCACGATCGATGCTACGAACGAAATCGACTTTCGATCGAACAATTTGGCTGAGCGTGAGGCTCGCAGCTTAATTCCATGCTCGACAACCTTAAGGTACCTATGTCGCTTCGCGGTCATTTCACATAAGTTCGAGAAAAATAAGGGAAAATTGCAAGTACTTTTTGATTAATTTGTTATAACATTTTGGAATTATTATTATGCAAAATTAATCTTTTCAGAACCTTTAGTATGAATGCATTTTTTCTGATATTTGTACCATCGAGGAGTATTTGCAATTTTCTATTATTTTTCTCGAACTTGTGCGAAATGAGCCCATAGCGACATAGCTACCCTAATCGCTCGACCTCTCGGTTCCTCTCCCATCCAACTGCATCGTACGGCTCGAGGGTGGAGAGTATTTGCGTGTATCCATGTCAGTGTCTGTGATTATCGGTGTGACTACCCAATCAATAATTATTATTATGAAATTCATAATAAATTTATTATTATGAAAATATATATTGGTGTAATTGAGAATTCGAAATAATTTCAAACAGAACAGTTATAAAATATAATACACTTGGTGCTAACGTGTTTTTCTCACTGTCAATATTGCTTCCGAGAACAGTTTAACTATTGCTAGGTGTCCCACTTCCCTTAAATCAGTGGTTCGTAACCTTGGGGATCTACAGAGGGTCCCTCGTCTATTTTGGGGGTTCATGGACCCCAGGTTAAGAACCGCTGCCTTTAATCAAGTGGTTATTTTATTGACTGCATGCAGGTCTTATTAATATTTGTTCATACGACATTTTTTTATGAAGCAATTTAGCTTCGAATTTAATTAAGTAAGAATTTATGTCAATTACATATTTATAACGGCAGCCCTTCTTTCCTGTACAATTTAATCCACCACAATGCCAATCCAACACATTCGTTCCTCCACCAACTCTATCCGATACACGGTTTTTCATTCACATTTTAAATATACGCATGGCTTTTCCACGACATTTCCATCCTACACATTTTCATTCGGCACATTTCTTTCGATACAAATCATTTCAAAACACTGAGGTTACTGCGCGATCCGTTCCATAACAATACACAACCAACACATTCGTTTCTCCGCAAATTCTATCTCACACACTATTTTTCCTTCGAATTTTTAATCGTCACCGGTTATCCCACTACATTTCAATCCTACACATTTCGTTCATACACTTTATTTTCCGTACAAATCATTTCAATACACTGAGGTACTACGCGATTCGTTCCGCGACAGCACATAACCTACACATTCGTTTCTTCGCAAACTCTACCTCACACACTATTTTTCTTTCGCATTTTTAATCGTCACACGTATTTTCCACCACATTTTGATCCTATACATTTCGTTTACACACATTATTTTCCACACGAATTATTTCAACACCCTGAGGTTACTGCGCGAACCGTTCCACGACAGTACATAACCTACACATTCGTTTCATCGCAAACTCTATCTCACATACTACTCTTCCTTCGTATTTTGAATCGTCATCTGTCTTTTCCACCACATTTTCATCCTACACATTTCGTTCATACACATTATTGTCTGTACAAATAATTTCAATACACTGAGATAACTACGCGATTCATTCCACGGTAGTTCATAACCAACACATTCGTTTCTCCGCAAACTTTATCTTGCACACTAATTTTCCCTCGCATTTTTAATCGTCACACGTATTTTCCACCACATTTTGATCCTATACATTTCGTTTATACACATCGCTTGCTGGACAGATTTGATTCCTCACACCGGGTTTGCTTCACAAGCCGATTGCCCACAGAGTCGATGCTACGCTTTTCGATGCTTCTCACTCGATCCACGACAAAGTTTTCCGTTACATTTCGTTCCTACACACAAAGTTTTCCAACGCATTTCGATCCTCCACAATTACCGCCGTCGATAATGCACGAGAATATCGCACGCGGGTAAGGTAGAATCCCGAGCGGTTCAAATCTCGAGTAGGGGTTCTCATGCAAGCCTATAACCAATGGGTCTCCGCCACTTGGATAGACCGTCTGAGGTCCGATCAGGAGATACTTGCATTACCACAAGGATTGGCTCGAGTTTCGCTCATGCTGCCGGGCTTCTAGATATCCCTCGGCCTGAGAGCGGAGCGTACTCGAACGAATCGAAAAATAGCCAACCATGCGGAAGATAATAATAGCTTTTGTCAGCTGTAGTTTGGTCAGCGGTAACTATGTTTTCGAAATGCCTAGTATGAGGATTGTTTTTTTTTTTTTAGTTTCCCGTCAAATCACAGTATATTAAAATTTCGATCGAATCAGACCTTTCATTGGGAATTTATATCTGAAGGATCCGGAATGGTTGTCTCGACATTTGTAATAATAACTAACACATGTTTTTCCATTGTTTTTCAATTAACGAAACAGCTTTTATTATAATGATATGTTATGATACATTTTATGAAGTGAAAACTTATTTTGCCGGCGTCTATGCAAAATAAGTTTTCACCCGTCGGCTTATATGCCGTCGACATATCGGGCATGTCGTTGCTGTCGTCCTGTGTATGACGTCGCATCGAGCGCATACAACTAAATGACCGCAATTTAAAAAAATTATATTGGGCCTCCGCAACAAACAAATGCTGCACGGTGCCAAGGCATGCTGCTGGGCCTCGTCGTCGCTGTCGGCCTCAACTGCGGCGCCGCCAAAGTTTGGTGGATCTCGGAGTGCTGGAGCGTCTAGAGGCGCGGGGTCTTCAGCTGCTTCGCGCTCATGGGGTTCTGCAGGCTGTTCTTCGGGCCCAACATGCGCAGCAGGCTCCATGGCTACAGGAACGTTCATGAGAATTCCCGGTAGCTCGATGATTTCGATAACGGGTTCCAGAGCTAAACACAAAAACCGAATATTGCGTCAGTAATTACATATTTCATTATGCCGCAGAATATTTCGGAAAGAACTATAAATTTACAACAAAAAATAATTGCATTACTCATACAGTTTGAGCTCTCGTTTGGGATTTATATCGCAAGAATTGGCATAGTGTATCACGAAAAAAATAAACCCAAAAAGGATTTACTCTATGCTTGTGAACAGAACGAACGCTGCTCTAATATCAGTCAAGTCATTGCATCAGTCAAGTAATTTGCAAAAAAAAAAAAAAAAAAAAAAAAAAACAATTCGGTACGGAATCTTGAAAAGCAAACTTCATAAACAGTTAGTAAGATTAATCGTCGTGAGCGACGGAAAACAAGCAAACCTGGATTAAAATCATTATCATCATCGTCGCTAGATATGCCTTCTTCATCCCGAACGTCCGGAACATCGTCATCGAAGTTACCATTCGGCAGTAGTTGTTGCAGTTCCAAGTCCGCGTGCTCATCTACGGCTTTATTATATACGATAAAAAAATTAACGTTGAACATTTTTATCCAGGTCCGACACCGTATTTGTATATCACTTACCGGGTCCTGCATTTCTTTCCGCAACGTTTTCGGCAGCTAAATTTTGCAGTGCGGCTTCGGGCATTACCGGGTCTATGCGCTCGTTTTCCGGCAGTGCTTGAACCTCGGGGTTGACTTGTGCCGGAAAGTCGGCAGGAACCGGCAGCTCTTCAGGCTCCGGATCGTTACCCTGGGCTGAAAATATTGACACTCCATAAAACTTCTAATCTATTAAGAGCCGGACTTAACGGCATAGAATCATAGCCATATGATTTTTGAGAAAGAAAAATACAGCCTGCTACATGTATTTTTTTTCTTAAATACGCACCTTCGAGCATGAAATCGACAGCTTCCATCCCGCGTCTGTGCCGAGGTACAACTGCCACGCGAAGAAACTCTTCGACGGTGAGTCTTTATACGAAACAGTTGGAAATTGCATATATAAAATATATGCCCAATACAATTAAGAAATAGTACATTTCGATACGACTGCGAAATAGTATATTATGCCACAAGGGAGGAAAGTGCGTTGTTTCACCGAGTGTGAAGTTTGATGCCCGAGCGAAGCGAGGGCAGAAATTCACACGAGATGAAAAGGCACTTGCTCCCGAGTGGCATACGCTATTTTTTCCCCGACTTTGCTAAAAAGTGGCCATATTTCTATGCCTGGAACGGGGATGGAAATTGGCCGAGTCTTGACGAGCGGGAGGAAAAGTAATTTAGCGGGAGGAAAAGTTCACTTTTCCTCCCGCTAAATTACTTTTCCTCCCGCTGGTCAATAATCGGCCACTTTCCACCCCCGTTACAGGCATGAATTAGAGCTTTTTTAACGTAGTCGGGAAAAATAACTTTTTCTGACGAGTGTGACTTTGCAGCACGGGCCGAAGGCGAGTATTGCAATCACACGAGTTCAGAAAACGGTTTCGCACGAGCATCCAACAAAATTTTATTTCGCAAGGTGTGAAAATGGGAGTTGTCGCACGCGAAGCGTGCGAAAAACCCGCCTTTTTCCCACCGAGTGAAATAAATATTATTTGCTCTACTGACCGTCCAGCATCCAATTCGTCTTGCTGGTACGCCAGCCGTGCATCGTCGTGTCGTTGCCTCGATCGACGTCCCCGCCTGATCCGTTCGCCGCGTTCCAGGCGCCTGAGGTCTATATTTTGACCGGCCATGAGGGTATGGAGTTTGCCTAAATAATGAATTTTTTTTTTGTTACACGGTTTTATCTAGCCGCCGTTCATCGCGTTGATAAAAAAATTGACACTGTAAAGTCATACGTACGTAAAAAAATCCATATATTGGGGTGGCTACCGCCAAGTCTCCCACAAATATATTTATTAAACGTTTCGCAAATATTATTTGTGCGATCCGGCGCTCTTCCTACTGAAATAATATGGCTGAGAGGGACCCACTGACGGCGAAAATAGTGTAGCACCTGCAGGATCCCCGGGTACTGCTGTGCCATTTGATCGCCGGCAGCTTCGACTACCGCGAGAGCTTCCGCTTGACGCTCCATTGGCAGAAGAGGCACACCCATTAACTGCCACAGTATGTCCTTCGGGGCATCACGTCGCAGAAGGCTCCGCCATTTCTTGAATACTGCCTAAAATTATTGGAATTCATTAGTGCACAATTAATACAAAATATTATTACAGCGTAGACCGTGATAGAACCCGATTAAAACGAACTATTCAGGGCATAATATTATTATTGTCCGTACTAAATTCTCGTTTCCGAGTGTGCGAATAATTATATCAAAATCAAACTACAATATCTCCAATATTTATAGAACCCACTTTCACTGACTCATGTTTTTCGGGGTATACATGGTATTTTCTCGTGAATCGGTCAGCCTCTATTTTAAATACGGAAGTCCATCTTACTTTGCAGTAATGGAACCAGCAGCCATTATGTCTTGCGTTTGTAAATACATGTCGGACTGCGGTGATTATCGCCCTCTCATAATCACTACTGACGACCTGCAGGCGGTTCTCCAAACCAGGCGCCAAATTTATGAGGAAACGAAAGACCGCTTCATATACCGTAGTTGTACGTCTTTCACACAGGATGAATGCCACCGGAAAACCCTAAAAAACAAAAATAGTTTATTCATAAGACGAAATATCCATGTTCTTTTCTGTATTCGTCATTCAAAAATACATACCACGCCCATGTATCGCACGTACACGACTAATAGTTGGCATGCCGCCGGCCGGCCAGGAACAACCTGCATTGAAACGATATCGGTGTACATTCTAGTAAAAAGGGGTATTCAGGAAATTCGAAAAATCATCGATTCCAGCTACAAAAATGCATTTTACTTTTTTTTTTTTGTAAAAGAAGTCGTAAAGACAAGAATTCCACGATCGATCGTTCGTAAGGGTAATTGAATACTATTGAAATAACGCCGACGTCCGAATATAGACAATTGCAAGAATATTTTTATTTTTATCAAGTGGAAAAATTCATTGAAAAAATAAAACTCCCACAATTTTGAAAACTCGTACGTGACAAGTTTTTTTTACATGGCCGGACATCATTAAAAAATATCATTCCTAATGGACTAACGTTAAAAAAATGCCATTTATCTGAAATTCATGAATCCCACACAGTAATTGTATTATTATAGTTTTTTTATCAGTGTAAAGAAATTATTGAAAATATTGAGCGACATTTTGTGAACTAATGCAGTCCATGAAGCAACTGACGCAAATTTATACTTCTTTTTCTCAGTAATAAAAATAGCAACGTGGATAGTGATATCAACAGTAATGAAAGAAGATAGGGAGTTTTTCCATTCTAAAATCCTTTTAAAAAAAATCCTACTGAAATCATAAACTTACGCGAAACGTGCCATCGAGATAAATTTCTGTAGCCCCGATGAGTCTATCAAGCATTTCTTGATTGGCGAAAACAAGAGCCGAATGACCGTCTGCGGATCGCGCGCAGCCTCGATAAAACCCTTGTACCGGGCCGTACTCTCGAAGAACGCGAGAAAACTCGTCAAGCGTCGGCGGAACGGCTGGGCGTCCGGCACTTCTTGCACGATGCATGCTACTCGCCATGGAGATCTGCGTTATATTAACGGCTGCTTCCTCGTATCTGATAACATAAATGAACAGTTCAGACGTTACCTATTCGTTGGAAATGTATTTTTTACGCAAGTCTGTTGCGTGCACTTACAACAATGAAACATCGCGAAATATCTCGTCATACGTGTCGAGAGTTTCGCGGCACCGACGCAATACTTCACGCTTGAACCTCAATTCATCTAATAATGTGAGGCTCGGTGGATGCATATTATGTGGCGTACGAATTCCCGGGTGTCCATCCACGAGATGTACTGTACCGCGACAGTTCGAGCAGCTTTTTTCGGAACATCGATATATCCGGGAATTTGGGCGTTTATCGCGGTGATACGTGTAACCAGCGAAGTAAAAAATTAATGTTCCGGGCGTTTTTCCCGGGAAACGTTCCATTGTTTATCACGCAAATTTCACGAGGTGAAACTGATCAATATACAACGAAATATCCGATTTGTTGCATGCAAGGCACTGTTACATCGAATTTTTTTACTCACACGGACACCATGAAATTCTGCGCTTTGTTCACGACCCGGACGTTAAGGTTACGCCAAATCTCTATCTGCAAGACGTTTGTTTTCTACGATTTTTACCGACTGTACGCAACGGCGTTTTTGCGAAGACTAAGGGCCTCGGCGCGAGCTATACGCTCTAACACGCCTTGACCTCTACGCTGCCTATTACAATGTAAACAAACGTGCCGAGGCCCTTAGTCTTCGCAAAAACGCCGTTGCGTACAGTCGGTAAAAATCGTAGAAAACAAACGTCTTGCAGATAGAGATTTGGCGTAACCTTAACGTCCGGGTCGTGAACAAAGCGCAGAATTTCATGGTGTCCGTGTGAGTAAAAAAATTCGATGTAACAGTGCCTTGCATGCAACAAATCGGATATTTCGTTGTATATTGATCAGTTTCACCTCGTGAAATTTGCGTGATAAACAATGGAACGTTTCCCGGGAAAAACGCCCGGAACATTAATTTTTTACTTCGCTGGTTACACGTATCACCGCGATAAACGCCCAAATTCCCGGATATATCGATGTTCCGAAAAAAGCTGCTCGAACTGTCGCGGTACAGTACATCTCGTGGATGGACACCCGGGAATTCGTACGCCACATAATATGCATCCACCGAGCCTCACATTATTAGATGAATTGAGGTTCAAGCGTGAAGTATTGCGTCGGTGCCGCGAAACTCTCGACACGTATGACGAGATATTTCGCGATGTTTCATTGTTGTAAGTGCACGCAACAGACTTGCGTAAAAAATACATTTCCAACGAATAGGTAACGTCTGAACTGTTCATTTATGTTATCAGATACGAGGAAGCAGCCGTTAATATAACGCAGATCTCCATGGCGAGTAGCATGCATCGTGCAAGAAGTGCCGGACGCCCAGCCGTTCCGCCGACGCTTGACGAGTTTTCTCGCGTTCTTCGAGAGTACGGCCCGGTACAAGGGTTTTATCGAGGCTGCGCGCGATCCGCAGACGGTCATTCGGCTCTTGTTTTCGCCAATCAAGAAATGCTTGATAGACTCATCGGGGCTACAGAAATTTATCTCGATGGCACGTTTCGCGTAAGTTTATGATTTCAGTAGGATTTTTTTTAAAAGGATTTTAGAATGGAAAAACTCCCTATCTTCTTTCATTACTGTTGATATCACTATCCACGTTGCTATTTTTATTACTGAGAAAAAGAAGTATAAATTTGCGTCAGTTGCTTCATGGACTGCATTAGTTCACAAAATGTCGCTCAATATTTTCAATAATTTCTTTACACTGATAAAAAAACTATAATAATACAATTACTGTGTGGGATTCATGAATTTCAGATAAACGGCATTTTTTTAACGTTAGTCCATTAGGAATGATATTTTTTAATGATGTCCGGCCATGTAAAAAAAACTTGTCACGTACGAGTTTTCAAAATTGTGGGAGTTTTATTTTTTCAATGAATTTTTCCACTTGATAAAAATAAAAATATTCTTGCAATTGTCTATATTCGGACGTCGGCGTTATTTCAATAGTATTCAATTACCCTTACGAACGATCGATCGTGGAATTCTTGTCTTTACGACTTCTTTTACAAAAAAAAAAAAGTAAAATGCATTTTTGTAGCTGGAATCGATGATTTTTCGAATTTCCTGAATACCCCTTTTTACTAGAATGTACACCGATATCGTTTCAATGCAGGTTGTTCCTGGCCGGCCGGCGGCATGCCAACTATTAGTCGTGTACGTGCGATACATGGGCGTGGTATGTATTTTTGAATGACGAATACAGAAAAGAACATGGATATTTCGTCTTATGAATAAACTATTTTTGTTTTTTAGGGTTTTCCGGTGGCATTCATCCTGTGTGAAAGACGTACAACTACGGTATATGAAGCGGTCTTTCGTTTCCTCATAAATTTGGCGCCTGGTTTGGAGAACCGCCTGCAGGTCGTCAGTAGTGATTATGAGAGGGCGATAATCACCGCAGTCCGACATGTATTTACAAACGCAAGACATAATGGCTGCTGGTTCCATTACTGCAAAGTAAGATGGACTTCCGTATTTAAAATAGAGGCTGACCGATTCACGAGAAAATACCATGTATACCCCGAAAAACATGAGTCAGTGAAAGTGGGTTCTATAAATATTGGAGATATTGTAGTTTGATTTTGATATAATTATTCGCACACTCGGAAACGAGAATTTAGTACGGACAATAATAATATTATGCCCTGAATAGTTCGTTTTAATCGGGTTCTATCACGGTCTACGCTGTAATAATATTTTGTATTAATTGTGCACTAATGAATTCCAATAATTTTAGGCAGTATTCAAGAAATGGCGGAGCCTTCTGCGACGTGATGCCCCGAAGGACATACTGTGGCAGTTAATGGGTGTGCCTCTTCTGCCAATGGAGCGTCAAGCGGAAGCTCTCGCGGTAGTCGAAGCTGCCGGCGATCAAATGGCACAGCAGTACCCGGGGATCCTGCAGGTGCTACACTATTTTCGCCGTCAGTGGGTCCCTCTCAGCCATATTATTTCAGTAGGAAGAGCGCCGGATCGCACAAATAATATTTGCGAAACGTTTAATAAATATATTTGTGGGAGACTTGGCGGTAGCCACCCCAATATATGGATTTTTTTACGTACGTATGACTTTACAGTGTCAATTTTTTTATCAACGCGATGAACGGCGGCTAGATAAAACCGTGTAACAAAAAAAAAATTCATTATTTAGGCAAACTCCATACCCTCATGGCCGGTCAAAATATAGACCTCAGGCGCCTGGAACGCGGCGAACGGATCAGGCGGGGACGTCGATCGAGGCAACGACACGACGATGCACGGCTGGCGTACCAGCAAGACGAATTGGATGCTGGACGGTCAGTAGAGCAAATAATATTTATTTCACTCGGTGGGAAAAAGGCGGGTTTTTCGCACGCTTCGCGTGCGACAACTCCCATTTTCACACCTTGCGAAATAAAATTTTGTTGGATGCTCGTGCGAAACCGTTTTCTGAACTCGTGTGATTGCAATACTCGCCTTCGGCCCGTGCTGCAAAGTCACACTCGTCAGAAAAAGTTATTTTTCCCGACTACGTTAAAAAAGCTCTAATTCATGCCTGTAACGGGGGTGGAAAGTGGCCGATTATTGACCAGCGGGAGGAAAAGTAATTTAGCGGGAGGAAAAGTGAACTTTTCCTCCCGCTAAATTACTTTTCCTCCCGCTCGTCAAGACTCGGCCAATTTCCATCCCCGTTCCAGGCATAGAAATATGGCCACTTTTTAGCAAAGTCGGGGAAAAAATAGCGTATGCCACTCGGGAGCAAGTGCCTTTTCATCTCGTGTGAATTTCTGCCCTCGCTTCGCTCGGGCATCAAACTTCACACTCGGTGAAACAACGCACTTTCCTCCCTTGTGGCATAATATACTATTTCGCAGTCGTATCGAAATGTACTATTTCTTAATTGTATTGGGCATATATTTTATATATGCAATTTCCAACTGTTTCGTATAAAGACTCACCGTCGAAGAGTTTCTTCGCGTGGCAGTTGTACCTCGGCACAGACGCGGGATGGAAGCTGTCGATTTCATGCTCGAAGGTGCGTATTTAAGAAAAAAAATACATGTAGCAGGCTGTATTTTTCTTTCTCAAAAATCATATGGCTATGATTCTATGCCGTTAAGTCCGGCTCTTAATAGATTAGAAGTTTTATGGAGTGTCAATATTTTCAGCCCAGGGTAACGATCCGGAGCCTGAAGAGCTGCCGGTTCCTGCCGACTTTCCGGCACAAGTCAACCCCGAGGTTCAAGCACTGCCGGAAAACGAGCGCATAGACCCGGTAATGCCCGAAGCCGCACTGCAAAATTTAGCTGCCGAAAACGTTGCGGAAAGAAATGCAGGACCCGGTAAGTGATATACAAATACGGTGTCGGACCTGGATAAAAATGTTCAACGTTAATTTTTTTATCGTATATAATAAAGCCGTAGATGAGCACGCGGACTTGGAACTGCAACAACTACTGCCGAATGGTAACTTCGATGACGATGTTCCGGACGTTCGGGATGAAGAAGGCATATCTAGCGACGATGATGATAATGATTTTAATCCAGGTTTGCTTGTTTTCCGTCGCTCACGACGATTAATCTTACTAACTGTTTATGAAGTTTGCTTTTCAAGATTCCGTACCGAATTGTTTTTTTTTTTTTTTTTTTTTTTTTTTTGCAAATTACTTGACTGATGCAATGACTTGACTGATATTAGAGCAGCGTTCGTTCTGTTCACAAGCATAGAGTAAATCCTTTTTGGGTTTATTTTTTTCGTGATACACTATGCCAATTCTTGCGATATAAATCCCAAACGAGAGCTCAAACTGTATGAGTAATGCAATTATTTTTTGTTGTAAATTTATAGTTCTTTCCGAAATATTCTGCGGCATAATGAAATATGTAATTACTGACGCAATATTCGGTTTTTGTGTTTAGCTCTGGAACCCGTTATCGAAATCATCGAGCTACCGGGAATTCTCATGAACGTTCCTGTAGCCATGGAGCCTGCTGCGCATGTTGGGCCCGAAGAACAGCCTGCAGAACCCCATGAGCGCGAAGCAGCTGAAGACCCCGCGCCTCTAGACGCTCCAGCACTCCGAGATCCACCAAACTTTGGCGGCGCCGCAGTTGAGGCCGACAGCGACGACGAGGCCCAGCAGCATGCCTTGGCACCGTGCAGCATTTGTTTGTTGCGGAGGCCCAATATAATTTTTTTAAATTGCGGTCATTTAGTTGTATGCGCTCGATGCGACGTCATACACAGGACGACAGCAACGACATGCCCGATATGTCGACGGCATATAAGCCGACGGGTGAAAACTTATTTTGCATAGACGCCGGCAAAATAAGTTTTCACTTCATAAAATGTATCATAACATATCATTATAATAAAAGCTGTTTCGTTAATTGAAAAACAATGGAAAAACATGTGTTAGTTATTATTACAAATGTCGAGACAACCATTCCGGATCCTTCAGATATAAATTCCCAATGAAAGGTCTGATTCGATCGAAATTTTAATATACTGTGATTTGACGGGAAACTAAAAAAAAAAAAACAATCCTCATACTAGGCATTTCGAAAACATAGTTACCGCTGACCAAACTACAGCTGACAAAAGCTATTATTATCTTCCGCATGGTTGGCTATTTTTCGATTCGTTCGAGTACGCTCCGCTCTCAGGCCGAGGGATATCTAGAAGCCCGGCAGCATGAGCGAAACTCGAGCCAATCCTTGTGGTAATGCAAGTATCTCCTGATCGGACCTCAGACGGTCTATCCAAGTGGCGGAGACCCATTGGTTATAGGCTTGCATGAGAACCCCTACTCGAGATTTGAACCGCTCGGGATTCTACCTTACCCGCGTGCGATATTCTCGTGCATTATCGACGGCGGTAATTGTGGAGGATCGAAATGCGTTGGAAAACTTTGTGTGTAGGAACGAAATGTAACGGAAAACTTTGTCGTGGATCGAGTGAGAAGCATCGAAAAGCGTAGCATCGACTCTGTGGGCAATCGGCTTGTGAAGCAAACCCGGTGTGAGGAATCAAATCTGTCCAGCAAGCGATGTGTATAAACGAAATGTATAGGATCAAAATGTGGTGGAAAATACGTGTGACGATTAAAAATGCGAGGGAAAATTAGTGTGCAAGATAAAGTTTGCGGAGAAACGAATGTGTTGGTTATGAACTACCGTGGAATGAATCGCGTAGTTATCTCAGTGTATTGAAATTATTTGTACAGACAATAATGTGTATGAACGAAATGTGTAGGATGAAAATGTGGTGGAAAAGACAGATGACGATTCAAAATACGAAGGAAGAGTAGTATGTGAGATAGAGTTTGCGATGAAACGAATGTGTAGGTTATGTACTGTCGTGGAACGGTTCGCGCAGTAACCTCAGGGTGTTGAAATAATTCGTGTGGAAAATAATGTGTGTAAACGAAATGTATAGGATCAAAATGTGGTGGAAAATACGTGTGACGATTAAAAATGCGAAAGAAAAATAGTGTGTGAGGTAGAGTTTGCGAAGAAACGAATGTGTAGGTTATGTGCTGTCGCGGAACGAATCGCGTAGTACCTCAGTGTATTGAAATGATTTGTACGGAAAATAAAGTGTATGAACGAAATGTGTAGGATTGAAATGTAGTGGGATAACCGGTGACGATTAAAAATTCGAAGGAAAAATAGTGTGTGAGATAGAATTTGCGGAGAAACGAATGTGTTGGTTGTGTATTGTTATGGAACGGATCGCGCAGTAACCTCAGTGTTTTGAAATGATTTGTATCGAAAGAAATGTGCCGAATGAAAATGTGTAGGATGGAAATGTCGTGGAAAAGCCATGCGTATATTTAAAATGTGAATGAAAAACCGTGTATCGGATAGAGTTGGTGGAGGAACGAATGTGTTGGATTGGCATTGTGGTGGATTAAATTGTACAGGAAAGAAGGGCTGCCTTTATAACTGTACGTATTTAATTTGCCAATTGAGGTATATGTTTTCAGTATTCTACAGAGGTGTTCAATAAATACTTATGCATTTATTTTAAATAATATGTACACAGAAAGTGAGATGTAATTCGAGGCCGAAGTTATTGCGAACAATTTTCTTAATCGTCCCCACCGTTCGATGTGGACTCGAACGAAATTAACTTATCAAAACTTTCATTCCGTCAACGTTAGTAGAGAGATAAAGAGATAACGAGCCAACGAATAATCGATCATTTCGATCGTCGATCGAAATATCGTTAGACACGCGGATGAAGATAAACACATTTTCGCAATCTGATATTACAATTGAGTAATAATTAAATGTATTTCGTAGATGTTCCGAAGATGGAAACTCTTATCATCGCAATTGTGTATATACAATGGTTTTAAGTAACAATAGTTTGATTATCTAATTATAAGAATAATTATTAGACATACATTAAAAAGCTCGGAGGAACAGCGCAACGACAAAGATCATTCGAGAAAAGTAAACTGGTATAATGTATAATACACAAATACCTATATTTACAAAACTCTTAGACAATTGTAAAAAAAGTCTGGAAAAAATTCATAACATATCATCGTAGCGCGGATCGGAACTATATAACATGGAAGCTATTGTTTTCTTTTTTTTCAATTTTTATTTTCATACTTATCCGCGAATAATTTCCGACACTCACATTTTTTTTCACTCATGGACTTTGTTTCATTTTTTGTTTTTTTTTTTTTAACTTTTTTTCACGTAAAAACAGCAATTCCATTAATTGTGCGTAAGGGAACAATAATTATATGAATTGGCACCAGAACGCGCGAGCCCGTGTCCTTATTTTCTCCATTATTTCGTAAAGATGCACTTAAAGTCGGCGCCCGACGTAACACTTAACGTTGACAAAAATATTACATGACATATAGTAACGTTACTAATAAAATTGTACACACACACTTGTCAAATATTTCAAATATCACTCGCTTTTACAATAAATAATAACGATGAGTAAACTTATCGTGGTGCGATTCTTAAGAGCAATCTTTCGCCCTTAGGAGTAATGAGTTTTATCTATTCGACAAATTTTAAATCACTAAGAAAAAAAAAGAAAACGAACAGAATGGAAGCCTACAAGTCATTCACAAAACAAAGATTTGGGAGATTCGTCACAGATCGGTGATAAATGAGATGGAAAAAATCAACGTTGGATACTTCGATAAATTTACTTTCCGACTTGTATTGAAGGTATAGACTAAAATTTATTCTGCAAATGGAGGATTGTGCGATGCTTTTCTGACCTTGTCTAACATAGACTACTCGCACTAATTTCCCATTGATTACGACAGTGGATAGCGGATAGAGTTCACCCGAAGTAGCAAGGCGCGAATATATTTTTATAAAAATTCAACGACAACGGGGGTATTCTATAGTGCAAAAAACGCGATAATGCGTGTTTAGTAAGAATCATAGTTAGAATAACGATTCTAGAAGAATCATCTGGCACACGTTCGGTGACGCAATGAATTGGAGTTATAATTCGTAAAGAGCGAGGACTGGAAGTGTTCATTATTAATCTTATTAATTTGTGCAGTAGATTACTAGATGATAGTTGAAGTATCGCACATAAAAAAGCAGTGCGCCGCTCGCCGAGGTTTGTAGATCAGGTGGCGGACGGATAATAAGACATGATAGAAGTCTTTTACGAGGTGAGATAAAGAATCGTATGAAGAATCATTTGAAAAATTATCTACCTCGTTAACGATTACATTACCCTTACGAAGATCTCGTGGAAGAATTTTTATTATATATATAGTAGTTGTAATAGTAGTAGCAGTGAGTGGTAGCAACTGGCGCGATTTGATGGAGAATATGAGTCTGTTTCAAAGGTGACCTATCGTTACTTTGAAAAATATATATTTTCCTAAAATTGATTTAGTGTCGATCGTTTTACAAGTGTTTTATACATTTATACACATTCATCGAAAAATTGCTGTAGGTAAAATAATTTATTTTTCCGAATTACTCCGGTCAGTATAATAACTCTGTTATCTAAGTCAATTATAGTAACTCAATTATACCAGAGAATGGAAAGCTGCTCTATCAACGAAATTTTGAAGAACAACACCTTATGGTCTAGACATAGTTAGTATAAAATATCCATATATATTATATAAATGATAGCATAAATAAATGGAATATGTTTTTTCAAAGTAATGATAGTTGCCAATATCGGGTGCGATTTAAAACATTGATTCGATTGGCACTAAATCGATGCCGGAGGTGTTTAAAATAAGTAACTGTCTCCTGTATCTAAATTACGTCCATCAAATGTTTCTTGCTTTCAGGAAAATGTGCTTTAATCCGACTAGTTGGACATCATTCAACATTTATTCGCAAGTCATGTTGGTATGATTATCATTCAAGCGATTTGAGTAATACGTTATAGACAAATAACGTAAAATGAATAAAACCCGTATCCTAAACTAAAACGACACTCTCCAGATTTGATAGTTAGTCGATCGATCGTAACAAAGAATCACGAGTCGTACAAATAGCGAATATCAGGAAATGTCTATGAAAAAAATATCCATCTCTGTATCTCTTGGGTGTATATAATAGGTAACTTAGTTCGTTGGATGAACGTTCGACATATAGCTTAAGATAAGGCGCGGGAAACTCGAACTACGATAATTGCGTGGGTCTTTCCAACAAGCATGAAATATACGATGAGGTTTATACGTTGTATACGCAATTGTTGATAGTGGTCGACTAGAGTAGCCATGACAATGGTAGAAGTAGATTCATCCACACGGACTATTCCCAATGTCACGCTTTATACAATTGTTCGACTCGAGCCTTGAGCTTGTCATACTGAAACGTTTGACTTTAAAGTATTGGCTCGATTTTACGCTATGGAATTATCGAATCGTACCTTTAACCACGCTCACTATCGTAGCCCTACCATAATCGTAACGAGTATGACTATTTATTAATCGTGAAAATTAAACGCACGAACGCGTCAAGATTGTGAGTTTTTGGTCGAAATTATCGTGACGACTTGTGCCATTGTATGCAACTTTCATGCATCGATCTTTGTGATCGGTGGAACTCTCCGGATAATTCCGAAATTTCGAAGAAATATTTCTGCGCAGAACGTCTTTGCATAAGCACCAGTGATCTTTTGGCATCAAACCAACGATATATATCACATACGTCATAGAAAAAAATAAGACCATTTGACTTCAGTCAAGCCGCTATACTTTTTTCTATGATTACATACCGCAATGATGGCGTTGCGGTTTCGGTCACTATATTTGTATATATGAATCTTGAACTTTAAGAACCGACGTACCGTTTTTACGAATATTCCGATGCATCGGAATATTTTTTCAAAAAACCTCTGGCAATGGAGGTGAACGATTTAAATATGACCAATCGTGACATTTTCTCTTAGAAACATACATACATAATCACATACTGTTCGCCATAGTCAAAATTCATACATAACAAGTCATTTAAAATAACAGTCTCCCCTATTTCTTTGCCGGCGATGTGACTACAGAAATCGACAAACGTCCATCGCATACATTTATAATATTTTCTCTTCGATGTATTTATACTTTCGACGCAAATCCCCCTCGCGTTCTGCCCAACCTGAGCCCAACCGGTCGGTTGATGCATCAAACCAACTCTGATTCCAACCTTGAAGAGGTTGATTTTGCGACGATATTATAAAACCAACCGTAATACCAACCGTTATATGGGTTAGATACGAAGTTTGTTTACAGTTGAATTTCCTTAAAACAACCCGATTTCCAACCCTGAGGCGAGAGCTATCGGTGCTCTCGACATAAAGTTGGAAATTGGGTTGTTTTGGGAAAGACCAACTGTAAACCAACTTTCAATCGGACACATAATGGTTGGTATTACGGTTGGTTTTGAGGTATCAACTAAAAAGCTGCCTCCAGAAGGTTGGAATCGGAGTCGGTTTGGCGCACCAATCGACTGGTTGAGTTGCAGTAGCTTATTACAAAACAACCCAAGTCCAACCCAGAGTTTTACAGTTGGTTGGTCCGCGAGGGCCATGCGTTCGTCATATCCTAACGAATGCTAATCATATCTTAACGAAATGCTAATAATGCTAACGCAGGTTGTCAAGTGCCCATGAAACTGCACGTATTGTTTTGTATCGCTTATGCATTTAAAAATTTGTTTTACTCTCGTCACGATTCACGACTAAACGGTTCGCTTGGGACTAGGACATGGACTGGGGCTGGGCGATGAACTCGGTGATCTTGAAGAGCTGCTTGAGCTCGAGCTGGACCTCGATCTTTCACGGCGTTTCTGCTCGATCTGATTTTTCTGTTTCCACAGAGGACCGCGTATGATCTTCAATGTCGTCTCCAATTCGTAGGCCTGCTCTTTTAGTGTGTTGTAATGATTTAGGTCCAGTCCTAACTTCTTTGCTCTCTTGTGAAGGACAACAAGGTATCGCCTGTTGAGCACGTCCGGTAGCATGTATTCCTGCAGCAGGATTAATCAATTGTTAGCAGGTTTCAAGATCGATAATGGCATTTTAGTTCTTCGAAGCACGGTGTTGCCGTACAAAAACCCCTGTTGAAAGCGATAAATAATGTATTACCGTAGAAAAAAATCATGAAGAAATATTGGAGATATTCTCAAAAACACTTATCACCCTCTCAGGATATCGCAAAAATTACTTGATTTTTTTTGTTAACCCATTTGAAACAGACGTGACTAGCTAGTAGATATTCACAACTGTGCTTCAAAGGGTTAACTGGAATTTGTACTCCACAGTATCATTTTTAATTTTACAGACTTTTATTCAGCTCTTGTTGAATATGACAGACGATTAAAAAAATATTTTTTTTTTTTCGGTGCTGGTAGTTTTCGGCAAACACCAATTATTATATAGCATCTTCGTCTATCATTTCGGTATCTACTAATATTTTACGGCCCTCCGGAACATCCATGAAAAAAGTTTCTGTAAAATTTAAACTATCCGTCTCACACTAGTAGCAACTCAGTCAGTATGTTGTACTATCTTAAGGCGGTCTAAAATCTCTTCCCATGCCCAACCTAAGAATGGTCGATAACTGAACTTTCGCGTTCCGGTCAACCCGAAACCAACCGGTCGATTCGTGCAGCGAGAACTAACGGTGCTTAGTTTTCAAGTAAATGCTCGGCATTTAGTTGAAAATCGGCTCGTTTTGGAAAAATCCAACAGTAAACCAATCTTCTATCCGACACATTTAACGGTTGGTATTGCAATTCGGTTTTTGAAATATCAACCGAAAATCAATTTCCAGAAAGTGTTTCAGTGTACTCAGAATTAGTTTGCGCGCGCCAATCAACCGGCTGAGTTGAAGTAGATTATTATTTTTAAAAAACCACAGATCTAACTTGAAAGTTTTACAGTTCGTTGGGCTATGCGGGAAACTGTAATGCATTTTTTCAAGGCTACACATTTTTATTAAAAATACGAAATTTGTAACCTCTGCTCACCTGTTAGATGATGACGCTAATGATAATTGGTGCTTGACCCACAATATTAAAAATCTTTCAAAAATAAAAATGGATTATAGTTTTTCTTACCAACTGAGTCTGTTTGGCATCGACTGAAGGTGATCTGATAGTCTTTAGTAGCAGTAAATTTGTTAAAACTCACCTGTCTCGTCAGAATGAAGTAGATATAGCAAAGCATTCCAGTACCATATGTGACAAAATACGTCACGGGTTCCATGATATCCCACGAGTACTCCCACCAGGTCAATCTCGCTAGGATGCCGAACTGAACAGCCATTGCGACTAGGCCAAGCCAGGGCTGAATACTTGCTCTCCTTTCTGCTGACATTTCCAGCTCTTGACGTTTCTGATCGATGAATACCGTTCGATTAATATTTCAATACGCCTTTATTACTATTTCATTTTTTTATTTTATTTGATCGTTAATTTTATTTACAATCTCTAGCGGCTCCAATTCAATCATGACTTGTTCTAATTGAGCCATCACTTCACGTTCCAGGACAGAGTTGTACTCTTGGCAATTTAAGGTCTCATACAGCTGACCGACTACCGCCTTCACGTCCGATAGCTTCTCGATGTCTTGCTGTTGATACACAATAAAATTTAATAGCAGGTACAACACTTTCTTTAAATTCGAGCATCACGTATACCGGGTTTATTATATAAACCCTTTCGCCCTACAGGGTTAGTCATAGCACCCCATAGTTTGTTTAACACCAGAAGGGCGTAACCGAACTATAGAACAAATTTCGCAGTGAAAAACAATGAAAAAATATTACAATTTCATATAAACATTACTGGGATGAATTAAACTTTTGATTAACTTGGGAACGTAAGTGCTGTTGTGTAGAGGTTTCAAATTTTTTTTATCCCTTCACATCGGAGGTCTAACAAATTTCTTCATTTCGATCGATATTAGATAAAAAATATTTATCAAATAAAATGGACAAAAATTTGGAAAAGTCTATCAACCGAATTTCGGGTCTCTTTATGGCAAAAAATGGATTAACATTTTAAGTTATTTTTGTCTGACCAATTTCGTTGCCACATTTATGCTCTGAATCAAATTATATAACTTCCGTTATCGTTACCGAGAAATTTGCTTTAAAGGAAGCGCTGTCCGCAAAAAAATGGTCACATGAATGCGGAACTTTTTGTGATAATCCGATGGTTTGATAGCATTTTTTAGCTTGAACGAGATCCTTTTTCACCGCGGGGACAATTATAATTTTGACTGTAGAATATCATTGCAGCATTCTCGTACTGTATTTGGTAAGAAATTAAATCGTATGCGCCAAGTAGTGTTATGCAGATTTATACATATATGTGTATATATATATATATATATATATATATATTGTGACGTATTTTCCTAGATCTCAACGTTATATAAAAAACAAAAAAAAAAACAAAACCGAAAACGCGAAAACCGAAGCTCAAACCGAACGGGAGCGGAGTGCGAAATCGAGAACTCAGAAAACGTCACCTTCGGCCGCCCGCTTCGACGGATGCAACGGCGTCCCGGTGGGCTCCAGTTAATTTTTGTTTCGCCGGTATTAACAACCGGGCTAAACTGGAGGTCGGTGGAACGGCCGACCTCCGCAGGGCCGATTTTTGTCTCGCCGGAATCGCCAGGCCGGACTAATCTGGAGGTCGATGGAACACTCGACCTCCGCAGGGCCGATTTGTTTCGCCGGAATCGCCAGGCCGGACTAATCTGGAGGTCGATGGAACGGTCGACCTCCGCAGGGCCGATTTGTTTCGCCGGAATCGCCACGCCGGACTAATCTGGAGTTCGATGGAACAGTCGACCTCCGCAGAGGCGATTTTTGTTTCGCCGGAATCGCCAAGCCGGACTAATCTGGAGGTCGATGGAACGGTCGACCTCCGCAACCGAAATGCACGAAAACAGAACAGAAATAACGAGATCACACGAACGAGAACTTAACGGTAACGAGAACTAACGCCGATGCATTCGCGAAAGCGAACGGTTGCGGAAATGCACGGTTGCTCAGGATGCGGGTTGTGGTAGAAGGGTCGCGATCCTTCGCCAATAAAATAACGCGAAATCTAAAATATCGGAATCCCAAATTCTTAATTAACGGGAACAATTAATTGTAGGCTGGTAAGCCACGGGATCGCACGCATGTGCATCGGGAAGCGCTCAGCGGACCGAAAGATCGACGCGAGCATATCGAGAACGAATCTATACGCGATCGAATAACTTATCTTACGACAACCTCACCGAATCAACGTAATTTAATCCAACAATGGGCGGGAACTGCATCTCACGATGCCTGGAGAACTTAAACACAATCACTGCACCCCAAGAGCATTCCTCAGAACGCATCTCGAGCACAGAAAAATCGGTAATTAATTCGGAACCGAACCCGCACGAAACACAGCACAGACGAGTCTTTAGCGAACGCGCGAAGAGACAGGTAGCGTGAGCGAGATACGCGAACCGGAGCGAGAGCGATAGCCGGAGTTTGCGGTAGCGCGAGCGAGAACGAATGACTCAGCGCGAGACAATAGGCCGAACGTAAATACCGAGCGCGCGAGAGGTCCGAGCTGCCTCGAGGACGACTCTCGGTAGACTGATAAGCCTACGACGATATTCTAACGAAGCGTTATGATTATTGCGAGATCCTTAGCCGATAGCTACTGCCCTCTCAAACTATTCCAGAGCGTCATTTAAACGGGAACCGAAACTGTAACGCGGTAATTTTGAGACTCGTCGCGATCGTTACTCCCAATTCAGGACGTGAAAACAAGGCTCTCTCTCTCTCAACTAAAATACAGCACAAGGTGTTCCAACCTTGCCCGGACCGAACTAAAACCTCCGCCTGTTCTCCAACGTCCTGCATTATCGCCTAAGCAGAGTGCCGGATTTGCACCGGACTTTGACGTATTCGCGACGAAATCTCGTCGGGCTCGCCTCTATTCGTGTTTCTCATTTCTTCGAGACTCTCTCCACCGAATAGATTTGAGAATCCCGACCTGCTCTGAATCTTTTTGAGCTTATCGTTAAGCTTATCACACAAGCTCATCAGCAAAGTCTAAACTGGATCGCAACTTTAACGAACTTTACTTAAACGAGAGCTGGACGGTACATGGACAGCCGAAGAGCAGTAAAGCGGGAACTATAACGGGCTAGTCGAACTAAATCGACAGCCGTATTCGTAAAACATTAATTTATTTGTATTTTTGTGACGGTGATCGAAAAATCACGTCACAAAATATATATAGTATATCTGTGAAAAATCTGTCTTATGGATGTACATTCTTTATTGGAAACTCTCGGTTCTAACATTTTTTCGTGCTGTTTCCATCGAGAGGGAGAAAGTGTTTCTGCTAGAATTGAAGTTTGGTCGGCAAAAGATATTTTCCCTGCTTTGGATTAAAGATAAGGGAATTCATATTTTACTAATAGTGCTTGGATTCCGTATGAGGTATTTCTCATACGGAACTATAATTAAAAGCCATCAATGAAGTCCGACTTCTGGACACATACATGCATTTCATTATCGCCTATCAACGCTGCTGCAGGTGATAAGCAGGTGACCTAACCATCTTATGATTAGAAAAAAATTTCTTGGAGCCCTCAATTATACAATTTCTTTATGTTGTTGCCATTAGGAGGGAGAAACTATCTCAGACAGAATCCTCATAGAGGAAGATTCGCGAATAAAGGATGAAACATTGATGGGCCTACATCATTGTGCTGCCGTCATTCCATCATCAATTACAAAATGAATCACTATCACTAAATGCTAAAAGCCGATCCGAAATGCAATCGCCCCAGCGGATATTTTTGTAAAATGTTATAGTCCTAAACGTATTGAACACCCGGATTTACATTCTACATGCATCAAGTTTACGTAATTTAATTATATGAATAGTTGTTCTCCCGAAGTGCAATGTATACACATAGAGCGTGAGGTTCCCCAATGGACAAATGAACGCTTAATGGTAGCAGAAACGCGTCAGGCGGCACGTCGTGACAGCACAAGCAAAGCGATATATGGCCACATTAAGCTAATTTTAGACGTCACTTAATGCCATCTCTTTGTACCATCGCATTGGAGTCACATTGGCATCACGTCTTGGCGACTGTCTCGGCACGCGGTGGTGTTACTGTAGCCCCATGATTGACACGCACAGTGAATGGCGTCGCGATCAGATGATGACATGATGCCACCATAATTACTGCATAACGTGTCGCCGTGAGTGTGAAGGGTGCCCGTAGTGACGAAGTATTTGTGTCACATGGGCAGCATCTTTCAGACTGAAATTATATAATATGATGGCTTTATACCGCCTTAATAACAGCATATTGTGCTATTGCGTTTTCTGACGATGTAAATCGTGCTGTTATTATGCACGAAACATTTAAAAAATAAGTAATTTCCACTTTTAATTATATATATACGAACTTACTCTCCTAACAAACACAAGAAAATTCCGGAAAAAACGTTGTTAATTTTGTCACTCGCTGAGGATCCGAACCGTCTACCCCACGTCTACCTTGGGTCTTACAGTTCGACCGTTGCGTCTTAAACCACTCGGCTATCCAGATCAGAGGAAAAGATAATTTTTATTTGGTACTTAAATTACCTCCGAAAAGTACAGTTGAAGATACCGATTTTTTTTTTTTTCGTGCATAATAACAGCACGACTTTTATCGTCAAAAAACGCAAAAGCATAATATGCTGTAATGAACCCATTCACTGTCAGGGGCCCCATAGGGCAAAACGCGTATAGAGAGATACGTTTCTCTGACAGTGAAGGAGTAAAAACGTTATAGAGTCATCATGTAATGTCATTGCAGTCTGAAAGATGGTGTCCATATGACAGAAATACGTCGTCACGACGGGCACCCTTTACACTCATGGTGACATGTTGTGCCAATTATGGTGGCATCATGTCATCATCTGATCGCGACGCCATTCACCGTGTGTGTCAATTATGCCGCTACAATGAAACCACCACGTGCCGAGACAGTCGTCAAGACGTGATGCCAATGTTACTCTGATGCGATGGTATGAAGAGATGGCACAACGTGACGTCAAAAATTAGCTTAATGTGGCCATATATCACTTCGCTTATGCTGCCACGACGTGCCGCTGCCTAACGTGTTTCTGCTGCCATTAAGCAGTCATTTCTTGCCATCGCAGCACGTTTGTCTGGCTGGGTTACCAACAAAAGCAAAATAATGGGATGAACAACTATAGTTTTAAGATTTTTCGGATCAGAGATTGAATTCTCTCACATGAGTGTTAATTTTTCCGTAATCACGCTCTCTGTGTATACACATGGGACATCGGCAAAATAGGCATTCGATACATTTCACTAACTTGACCCATACAGAATGACACGATTAAAATTTTAACAATTCGGAGGACAAGCCATTCGAGTATCAAATACCTCTGAAAAAATGAAATTTCGCAGAATTATCCATTCGGGCAAATGCATTTCGGGTTAGTTGACCGTCGGGTTTTAGCATTTCGTGAACCCCTCTCGTACGGTATTTTTACGTTCTGACGGAATAACGGCAAATCCCTGCATCTACAAAACCAAATGTCTACAGGACATTTTAATACCTGTATACCTGCATGTTCCGAAACATTTAATTGCAACTGGGCGCAATGGAAGCTGTGCCCGAATTATATAATAAAAATGTCGTCGATCTTTCCATCGGATGCTTCGTTTTCGAGTATCATCGATCAAACTATTTCACTTCCGGTATATTGGAGTATACTTACACGGTAGAGCTTCTTTACAAAAAATACATTCTTTTAAGTACTGGACGTCGAGATGCCACCGTGTCTCTTGATAAAGCTTACCGCGGAATAGGCTTCCTGGTTCGGTGGCGAAACGTCGTAGGTCACATCGTTTATAACCAATTTAAAGTCCGCCTCCAGTAAAGACTCTATCGTATTTCCACCGCCTATTCTAGTTCCGTCTGAAAATACGTTAGTTGAATCGATCGATGAGCATAAAAAAAAAAAAAAAACTTCACGAAAATCTCATAATTATTTTCAGTATATATTTCATGAAATCGTACCTAAGGCCGTAATAACTGCCCTGTCTATTCCACGATCCTCCATCTTCAGCATATCGATAAAATCAGCAACAGTGTTCGTAATTGGTTTGAGGGTGAAAATACATTTTTCCTTCCTCGATGGTAATGGTAAAGTGATTCTTGGCAATCCTCGATGATACTCGATGGTCACATCTTAAATAGAGGAAAACAAGACACAACAAATTCCATTAGATGTATAAATGTATTAATTGCGGGCGCCATCCTTCAGTGAAAGATGAATCATCGCAAGGTACAAAAAGTTACTGGGAAACATGCACCGTTTCCGCGAAGCGGTTCGCGTGATAATCGGGCGCGTGCGTTCGAGAGCCCAGTCCGTATAACCTGGTTAAAAGCCGTTGATATGAGGAAAGTATCAGAGTGTGGAGAACGGAATCCAATGGCTGGACACAACGAGCCACGGGAATCTTCTTTACGGGGGAAGCAGAACGGAACCGCTAGAATGTGCTCACCATCGATACGAGAGTCTTGTAGCCAAAGTTATTATTATAGCGCCGAGCTACACGAATGTCAACGAGAAATTATTTAATTAATATCTCTCCATTTGTTCATTTGATAATGTCGATTAATGTTTGATAATTATTTCCGTTCTATTTACGGAAATTTCATTGTATGGGCACTTAACGAGATAAGCGCAAAATGGGTATCAACATTCATTTACCTTTATCCTTTTTGGTTATCATTGCTTCATGCTTGATTCAATTATTATTTTTTTTTTTTGTATATCATCCAATTAATTATAAAAAATTGAAAAATTTGTAAATTGGTCTTTAGCAAAGTCTGAGGTATCTTTCAGTACGTTAAGCGATTTTCCCATAAATTAATTAAAAAAATTACAGCTTTTTCCCTTAGAACGGACTTAGAACATTGCACAAATGTATTTACATAGTTTTTTATAATTATTTTATTTACATTATATAATTTTATTAGTTATTTTTGTATTTATTTACATGAGATTTATACAAAAATCGGCCCAAACTGATTTAGAAATTTCTCGCACATCACTTAATGAAAAACTAGTTAGTTAGGAAATATAGTTAGTACAGTCCGAAATATGTGAAAAAACATAAAATATCACGAGTACATTAACATCAAGTTAAGAATGTAATTAATTTTGAAACTCGTAAATTCAACGATCATCAAACGTTCATTGATAATTTGTTAATCTCAAACATGAATTTTGTCGGCCTACAAAGTCGAAGAATGGAAAAGTGCACACCGCAACTCCTTACTATGATACAGGATACTTCCTGAGTGGCTCAACATCAATGCACGGGCGTGTCCCAGCAAAAAGTTTTTGTTATAGTTTTGAACTGTACAGATATTGTCGCTAAATAATCGCTTCAGAAGCTCATCGGGGTGATAATAGAAAAAACCGAAAACGATCCACGCAACACGTACATAAAAAAGGCTCACAAATAAATTGTACAATGATACAATTCAGAGAATTCGTAGCGTAATTTATATGAAAAAAAAAAGAATAAAAAAAAAGTTCGCTGAGAATTAATTAATGAGTTTATGCTCGTCGTTTGGTAGGGATTGCACTTTGGGCTACAACGAGTCTGGTAATTAGAACTCGTACCCGGTACAGCACGACTCGTAAATAAGTACAGAGTATTATAATGGTAGTATATAGTGGAAGTGGCAAGGAAGCTCACAGTGGAAGAGCATAATCGTTGCCTCCCTACTTTGCTGCCTTTGCGTAAACTCTCTAGCGGCTTTAACAGTCCACCTGCCAGTTCACCGTGAGATCGTGAGCAATTAATAAGTACATTGTGTTTCGTACAAAGCATCCTACGACGTATATAATATATCTTTTCCATCGTCCGAGTTTTTTTCGATTTCTTGCATCTCGAATTCGCGAATTAAATGCCCCTCATGTTTCAACATCATTCACTTAACGCCACTCTTGCTACAAGTTGTCTCGTTGAAAATCTCGTAGCTTTGAATAACATGTGTATTGCCGACTGTGCCCCATCGATAGTGTGACATTTCATGGTGCAGCAAACGAAGAGGAGGATGTAGACAGGTGAATTGTTCAATTCAACAAAGAAGGAGTGCGGCGAAGCCTCGGAAACAATTTAGGTACAGTGAAAGATGTTAATTAAATTTCTGTTCCCTCGCGACAACCGTGCAATTACAGACGGTGATAATCGATTCTCGTTGACCGACATGGTAAATAAAAGGTTTGAAGACTTAAGAAACTTTCTTGTCCACACATTTCTTTTCGTGTTAATTTGACTATTTTTTTTTATCAGCAAACTGTATTTTTAACAAAAAAAAAAATTGTGAAAATGACAAGTAAAATATTGTCAAAATGACAAATAAAAAGTTGAAAACTGAAATTTTCATATCATTTTCATTGCATGAAATTCAAAAAATTCAAAATTACAAAAAATTTAAACGGTTGAATCGATTCTATTGAAATTTTAATGGGATCATCGAGTGATCATATTCCATCTGTGTACGTGTTTTTAGCCAGATAGCAAGAAAATTGTGAGTGCTGGAGCGCGAACCGACATTTTTTAAGAAATTAAAAATGGCGTACAAAAAAAAACAACTGAACATTTTTTGATGAAATCTTGCAGAAACATTATCGATTAACCACACATACTGTGTGTGAAATTTCAGCTCGATTGGTCGAGGTATTCTCGAATTATAATGGTTTGAATTTTTTGGCGTCTGATTCACACACACACACACATCCATCCGGACATTTTTTCTAAATCTGATTTTCGGAGGTTTTGGAACATTCTGAACATGTTTTCATTAAAATCACGGATTTTTTCCCCCCCAAAACGAAGCTTCTATTTGGATTGAAACCGAACGGTAAGATCCTTTCTGGAAAAAGTTAACGTAGGAACAACCCTTGTTCGCAAATGTGAATTTTGTCAAGCTCGCAGCATCGTTTATATCGGTTCCACGGGGATATTTCGATTGCGAGAAATGACTTGTGTCTGAGCTATCTGCTGGAAGTCTCGGTAACTGCAGCGCGATCCCTAACCTTAAACGTTCGCACAAACTAGCAGCGGAGTCCAGCTATATAAACTATACACATATCTCTGAATATGCGAGAGATTTACTCTAATTCGTATTCAGTTGACTGTAACCTCTTCGTAATTGTATTTTCTTTAAAGCTTGTAGACGAACCATATTAAATATATGCTAAAAATTATTATGTAAGACAGGCGGTGAAAAGTTATAAATAATTGCTTTTCAATACGGCAACACGGCACTTCCAAAATGATCATTGTTCTCCGAATACTTCAGGCAATTTTACGGAAAGAGTTACATAGCTATGGCATTTGCAATTAAAATCTTTCGAGATACACTTTTTCAACTTTCGAAAAACCAAATAAACTAATCATATCTATAAAACTGCTAATTGGAATTTCCATTAATATGGGACGGTTACTAAGTCGAAGAAAGCATTTCAATTATGGAACTAATTATAAAATGTAATTATTTTTCTAATTAAAGAAAATCGAATCACGCAATTTAACACTGTAAATGATGTTCTATCAGAATCGATAAGTAATTGTTGATGAATTTAAAAATGCCTAAACATTGAACTCACGGGAATAATCAGTAAATTACTAGTTGTCAGTTAATTAGTCGAAGAATGATTTGCATACAAATCAATGAATCTTTGATACGAAACTGCGTCACATGATAAAATGTGAGCCAGTTTCGTAAAGAATGAACTGTAATGAGTCATTAATTACAATTATATTCAAGGTTCCTCGGAGGATACGGACTTAAACAGTGCAACATGGGCGGCGTACAGAGCAATGCTCACAATCTCGGGGATGCGCTGTGGATGCAAGAGAGGCAGCGTCAGCAAGACCAGAGGTGAGTCCGATCGAGCGCGTTGGTAAACCCATTCGTTTCAAATTGCATACTTTAATTTCATGTTGACAACTATTGCGCGAAGAATAAAATTCGTATTCACTGGATCGTATTAAAAAAGCGACTTTCGCAAAGTGAATCGGAGTAATGTCATCTAGTGAAAGATAGGACAAACGGAACAGTCTTGTAATTTTCATTTTGTCTTCCGATCGTTCGTATCTCGTGCGTATTGGAGCGAATGCTTCCGGAAATAGTAGTTACCCCTGCGGCTAATACAACTCTCTCGAGAGGCCTCGACTGCGGCAAGCGCACTCCAAGCTGTAAAAGGATGAAGCAATGAATTCGTCTGCGGATGCGTACATACCGCTTTGAGTACACAGACTTATCACCGCGCTTGACTTTGCTAAACAAATGAGGAAATTTCGAACTTTGACTGCTTCAAGTGAAACTAGAGGGGCGAAATAAGCTTGAACTTGGAACGAGCAATAGCGGGCGAATTGAGTTTTCAAAGGGCGTATCTAATTTCCGGTAATGAGGAAAACCTATAACCAATTTTCTTTTTAATTTTTTCTTTTAACAACAAGGTAGGACACTTGGCTTTGTTGTGAGAAACGGAGAATCGTTTGCTTACACAAACACTTTGTCTCGCAGTAATTTTGTTATTCACAGAATCTTCGAGGACTCAAAATATTCGACGGATGTCTCGGCACACAGATTAAACCAAGTTTTATGCAATAGTTAACAATTATTTCACTTTTATTGAAAATGAAAATATTTGAAATTTCATTTTCGGCTCGGAAATTTTCATATATAGTTTCGGAACAGAAATTCGAAGCGGCATATTGGAATTCTACGTGTCGATAAAATATGTAACAATAAAAAACGGCGGTTGGGGATGCGTTGTGCAGCCACTTTGACCGCTCGACAAATCATTTTGCGTCCCGCTTGCCATTCGAATGGCGATTAGTTTTTTGTAATTTTTATTTCTGTTTTGCTATTTGTCCGCCAAAAAAAAAAAAAAAATCAATCTTGAACATCAAAACATAAGATTTGGGGGATGGAAACAAGTGTAATGAAGAAAATTCGCGGGATAATTTCAAGAGAGAAGTACAAATCCTCGTGTATGTGGTGAATCGTTTTAAATTCATTGAAAAGTGTTGATCCGCTCTCGAGGATACTCTCGTCGCATGGGCATCGTCTTCTTCTTTTTCTTCTTCGTCTATGCTCGATATAATGAACGAGATCGCTAATTGGGGAGCTGTTGCAACGGTCAAGCAACGCTTATTAGTACGTGGACGTGATCTAGTTGCTCAACTTACGTGAAGAGTTATGTTTGGTGTGTATCATACTATATATACTCTACGACTATTAGAGGAGTAGTATACTATGTATAGTGCACCTAGAAGCTATAGGCCACATCTGCAAGCCTCTTCGTACATACTCATTATATTACTTATTGCTATGTGCCCATCGGATGTACAAAGATGTTTTTTATTTTCATTTCGATAGATGAAAGTCTCCGATACATAATTAGTAATTCAGCGTGTGTTCAATGGATTCCAGATTTCACATTTATAGACTTATATGATTATCTATAACGTCGTGTACACCCTTACTCGCGGATAGCTCGAAACATTTCCGAGAGGCTTCTAAATAGAAGCCGTTCACTGATTCGGGCCGGGATAATATCGTCTGGAATATGATGAGAGATTCCGTGGATGAGCCTAAGCTCGTATACGATATAGTGATGAAACGGTCGATCAGCATCCGTTCAACGAGGCGACATCGACTAACCGACCGTAGTTGATGCGAAATAAATATGTAGGGTTTCGAAAGCTTCTACTAATCATGGATGGAGTATGAATGCGCTTTTGTCGTTTTGCCGAACGCATTTGTGAAAGGATAAATTGCAAACTCATTTCTGGAAAACACAGAGTATTGTAGAGATACGTTGGTCATGAATATTACAGAGAAATTAATCGACGAACAATGTAGACCGCAGTCCGTCATCCTTTGTCATTAATATTATTGCATAAAATATTCGATATTGTACATAGAAAGATTGCTGAATTAACTAATTTCTTTTAGAACTATCGAGAGCATTGTAAAATCTCAAAATCGCCTTACTTGGCAGATTATTGTAAAAAATAAATAACGAACGAAGAATAAAACGTGCAATAATATAGCTTTGAGCATTTTTCGCTCGTAAAAATCTGGCGATTCCTAGCTCTGAGCTATATACAGCCGGAACATTTCTTCCAGTGATACGGCCATCACACTGATCTTGCAAACAAAATCAAAAGTCAGATCTGCCAATCTTTCACTCGAAAGGTATAACTGTAACATGCAAAAGTCATTTACCAGCAAAGTTTTTATTTAATTTGTCACGCGGTGCTGGAAATATAGTTTGAGGACAGTTGTGGCTCTATCAGAAAGTAGATCCATGAGTTTCACATACCGTCAAGCGGCAAAGTCAAGCCACGAGATGGTGTAACAGCATTGTGAACAAACAAATTGAAATCCATGAAAGTGTCAGCGCCATTTTCAAAACTTTTAACAAGTTATAACGAGTAGCCATATCACCCAGCAAGCTGCCTTACCCGGAATTCTTTACCTTGAAAAAAGATTGAACAATGGAGTAATTGAAACTCGAAATTGGACATTATGAACAATTTGAAAATATCACGCACATTTCATAATTGGACATTGAGCCATTTAAAACTGCTGTGCTTTAATGAGGTGGTCTGATGAATACTTCTATTGTGCTTCAAAGGGTTGTATACGATTTAGCTTCAACGTGTGAGAATAACTCTCCATCAGAATTGAATTATTTACTTCGCTCGGCTTTCTTCGCTCGGACTCGGTAATTCCCGGCAAATGTAAAATAACGGTTATGTTACAGGTCTGATTGTTATCTAGTTTTATCGTCAAAGTATCCACAAGGACCATTTAGAATTTTTAAAAGATGTACTCAGTACTATCGTATCCATAGCTTTTCGTAAATATTCTATGAAATGCATAACGTAAATTGTACAAGAAAGGACTATACGAGGCTGGATGTGGCAGCACACCAACGACTGCTGTTGACAACTGCTGTTGATTTCGCTTTTTATTCAAATTTGTTCGGGGACCGTAGAAAACATTGTGTCAGGCATTGTGACACAGATGCCTGAAGGCCAAGTGAAAGCCCGACAAGTTCTTTGACTCAATAACGTAATTTGACAATTATGCATATCATAATAGCATCATTTGTCCGTAACAGATCACTGTTCAACCCTTGGAGGCTTTTAACTTAACCGTTACTCTACGTACAAGTAACCGGAAACACCGCGAGGGTAACGCTTTCCTTAAAGTAATGCCATTATCACAGCAATCTCACTTTGCGCTCTTAGTGTTATTAATGCATATTTTCAGACGATCTAACTTATCAAGAGTTCATAAAATATTACCGTAAATCTGTTTTTTTTTTTTGTTTCGTCCACCGTACAATGAAATGCAGCAGTACTCAGATAAAGGGGAATAAGCAATTTGTAATGGAGCATACCAGCGTCCAATAGCAGATAATCAATGGTAGCATTGTCTTTTGACATTGCAATCATTATTGCTCTGTAAGTACCGTTTGAATAATGAGTAACGAGCCCATCAAGTAACCGTGCATCTAGACACGTGATGGGGATGGAAACTCCATTCCCAGTTAGCAGTATAACTCTCGTAGTAACGGAAGCTAGTGAGAAACACCGGGCGGGAAACGGACGGTAAACAGACGGGGTAGTGGACCATTGGACATCCGTCGGGTATGTGTGTCCTACAGTGAACTGTATACCGCCCGCTACTGCATCTCGTAGTTCCTGCGTGTGTAATAGCCACATTAGCAACAAACGGAATGGCGGTTTCAGCATGTATGTACATGATGAGTCTTTGGAATTAGGGTATTTCTCAAAAAGGACATTTTTTATTCTTCCTCCCACCGTTTTAAAGTATAGTATTTATTTTGCTTGGATCCGTCTTTCGCGATTCAATTTGAGATTGAAATGTTTACTTCTGGAGGGTGGAAAGAATTTCTTTCAACAAACTCACAATACCGGACATTTTTAGAGGTTCCTATATAAAAAATAAAAAAGAATTAAAGAATATGTATTTTTGGCTTCACTCCAAAAAGTGACAAAAAGTTAATGTCCCACCTCGTACACTGAGAGAAGGATCTAGTAAATATGACTATATCACTTGAGAGATATTACTATAGCGCATAGTAATAGGGAACTGGGGCACCACCTATGGTAGGAAGTACCGGATTTATAAGCATTTTTCGTAGACATTATGGTAAAAATTCTTGAAAAATCTGAGACTTTCCTACCTCTGTCTCCAAGCCGCTGTCAGCTCTATCTTGTCTATGCGAGATATTCTCATCAGTCACCGGTACGGTGGTCTAGTGGTTAGCGTGCTCGCCTCTAGACCAAACCATCGGGAGGTCGACGTTTCGATTTCCGGTTTCGTAGTCACGCCGAGAATAAAAATATGGTCGGGACGAAGCTCCAGATATATACATCGGTCACTCGCGCGTAGTAACTCTAAGTGTGAGTGCCGGATATATATAGCTGTACTCCATGTTTACATTCTCGGTGAGACGCGACGAAGCTCCGATGCCAGCAATCGGACCTGAGACCGGCTGTATCGGCATAGTTTTTCCGCAGTTTCCCTATGCCCATGGCAGAAATGTCATGGCAAATGCGATACAGAGGGGGAAGTCGGAGGCGGCCGCAAGGGGGTTTGGCTACTGACCCGGGCCGACCCTGTATATAGGTCCAAATAAGCGTGCACGGGGGGAGAAAAAGCAAATTAAAAAAATATATATTCTCAACAGTCGATACGGACAGCGATAATGTGTACAATGTGTACACTGTGTTGGATAACTTTTTGGTGGATTGAACGTGTTGGATCAAAATGCGTTGTAAAAGCATTGTGAACTATCGGGTAGTGTTGTAATGAGCCTGTGTGGTAACATTTAGGTGTAGAGAAGAATATGTGCAATTGATTTGCGTTGAAATAAAAAGCGCGCCAAAATTCGTGCGTTCAAACGGTTCGTGCGCCAAGCCATGTGTATAATCCAAATGCGTACAATCGAAATGTCTTGAATAGCGCATATGAATAGTAAAAAATGTGGAGGAATTGCGCTGTGTACGATCAGGTTTGTGGAGAAATAAATGTGGCTCGAGACTGTCCCGTATTGAGTTGCGTGGTAAAATGCATTCATTCAAACGGTTTGTGCGGCAAACCATGTGTATAATCGAACTGTGTATACTGTTGTTCATGAATGTCTAATTTTTTTATCATCCTGAATATCTTGCTCTATGTCTTCACGTGGTCGAAGATACGAAGGAAGACATCCAGCAAGACATTCCGCAAGACGCAAGGAAATCCAGGCATTCATGAACAGCAGTGTACAATCGAAATGTCATGGAAAACGCGTGTGAACATTTTAAATGTGAACGATCAGTCGCGTGCGACATAGAGTTTGTGGAGAAATTATAGATTGACTCGGCGCTCTGGTTAAAAGAATTGTGCGGTAAATAAGGGCTGCCATGATTTTGTAGGTCTCATTATTTTGCTCAGTTGTTCAGTCACTATGAAATAACTCCTCACCTCGATATTATTGTCATTGAAACCATTTCTCCAAAGACGCTGTAAGTTCCAACTCGATTTGGACCATCGTGTAAGCTTTTGAAGTCATAACAATTTCATGGATGCTATAAGATATAACAGTCGGCAGCCCTACTATCAGTGAATGTTGAATGGATGAAGTGTAGTTTTGGAGACGACACCGTTATAAAGACTGGACAGTGAAACGGTATAACGAACAACGTAATAGCAGGCATATAATACCTTTTCGTAACTACAGTGCCGGCTGCGTTGACCCTTCAGTGACGTACCCCCCCCCCCCCCCCCCCCCCCCCGCGCGTAGCACCTTCAATGTACCCGTATAGACCTTCCGGTTCGCATGCATTTCGTCCACATACGTGTTTGTGGAAGCGCACCCCAAATTATTCGCTCAATGAATCTAACCATAGGCAGCTCAATTCAGTGGCAGTTTTACCGCGCGAATCAGATGCAAGTCGGGATATAGTAAAGCCTCAATTATCCGGGGGCGGCTTAACCGAGCAGCGAATTAATTGTGCTAGATTTTTTCAATCCTTCACACGTGTACGAATGAGAGATGAGAATGTAATGTCCACCGAACGGTTAACTCATAAAGAAACTGGAAAATTAATTTAAATCGTTCTGGACTGTTTCGAACAACAATAGAACACTGTTTTATCGATATATTTCAATTCTGGTACACGAGACGATCGCAACGATCGGAAAATTAAGAAAAACAAATAAACATAAGTCACGAACTTTTGTTTTTAAGAATCGACCCTAAACCCTTTAGACTCCATAGATAATGAATTTTTCTTTCTTACATTCATTCGTGTTGAAGTCTTCTTTAGCAGTTGCCAAAATTATAAAGTATTATATAATATACTTTATAATTTTGCTTCCTCATAGAGAAAGCTATGTTTTCGTTAAATTTTTTTTTTCGAGATTTTAATGTCAGCGTACTAGAAATGGTCGAAAACGTCGAGAAATGTGATTTTTAGCTGGCGTCCGGATGTATATGCGTGTGTGTGTGTGTGTGTTGTGTGACAGCGTGCATCGCTTACAACGACTATAACTCGGAAACGACTTGAGATAGCGGGTTGAAACTTTGTACACTAGTGGAGTGGTCACGTCTCTTCCTTCGATATAATTTCCATGAAGATTGTGGCATGTTTCGAAATTTTACGCGAATTCGAAATTTTTTCAAAAAGTCTGTGGTAGCTCGAACTTTCGTAAATTTTGAGCTATCGTCCTAAAAATACATATAAATACAATACTATGAACAAAGACCTTTGGTATTGAATTTGGCCGAAATTTACCTTAGGGATCAGATTTTATCGAATTTTGATTTTTTTGAAAACTTACTAAAAATGGTTTAATTTGAATAAACATGGAGGTATCGAGCTTAAATTTAGTATTATCCATTGATTTAGTTATTAGTTATTCAAGGGTAGACCGGTTCCGCCCGCTCCGCATAATCGACATTTTATTATATGTAATATAAAATTAATTCACGGTCACTATGAGTCGACGCTGTTCACCGTTGTCGTATACCGGAGTAAAATTTTAATTTTTAGAAGCAAATGAAGTGCGGGAGGTAGCGTATGGGCGGGAAAAAGCGATGAAAAGAGACCACTATGGAATCCCGGTGCATCCGGTATCCACAGCCGGTGTCCGGGAAACAATGCTTTAATGTTCACGGAGCATAGGTTTAGCGTGGTGTACGATTCTGTCGTCCTCAACCTGTCCTGCGCATCGTTCATTCCACCTGTGCAGTGGTAAAACGGACATTGTAGTGACTGGACGACAGAGTTAAAAAAAAGTTTCTGCGCTCGTAACACGGAAAACGTTTCCGAAGCTCTAGGACCTTGTGGCGAGATGTTCGCTGTGAAAATAGTTTATTGCCAAGTGACGATGGAATTCGTGGATGCCGGTGCTAGAGGTCGATCACTTGATGGGTGAGAAACTTTTTATCGTTGCTATTGGAAACTGTATTGTAACCCCTTCTGCTCAATAACTTGGTCAGCGAGCGAAAAAAAATTAACAAAAATAATCCTATCCGGTTTCTTTGACTGAACCAACATTTAAAAACAGATTTTATTTTTAATCAAGATATTTTTATAGTAACCGCGTAAAGTATACCAATTTTTTTATCAAACGGACGTTCGTTATATCAGTACATTGATATAAAAAATGTCTTCGACCTCGCTCCCAACCATCGCTCACATCCTGGGCGATGAAAAAAATACGATCGTAAGAAGAGACAGTAGTCAAAAAGTTATTGGAACGTGTAACGGACAACGTATTAATCCATCCTAATCAGTTTGTGTGTTTCACTTAATTAAAAACAAAAGGAAAAATAAACTTTTTTCGTTTAAAAAATGCATGGTTGTACGGTAAACAGAAAAGTACGAATCAGTTTTTTATCGAAATTTAATATTTATCTTGGCTGAAGGACTGCGGTCGATGGCCAATTGGTAATATGCAATATATAGGTGAAAAGAGAAAAGTTTGTTAGGTTAAAAAAAACTGTTACATGTTATGTATCGTTAATAAACTCACTGCTACTACTACTAATATTTATCCATAAATAAAAAGTTTAAAAAACTCAATGATCTTTCGCGTGCTGAATAAAAAAAAAAACATTACAACTTCAATGATATGATATGATATGAAACAGCGAGGGAGAGAGCGAGGCTGAAATATGGGTTATTCTTCTTCCAAGGTTTGCTCGGCCGAGCGTCCATCTCGCTGTCGTGCAATCCTTTGAGTACCTATTGTTTGTCGTTGGGGAACCATCAGTACTACAAGGTTGCCCTCACGCGCGGGGGTTTCGGACCGGAGCTGTTGGTCACGGAGGGACAGTATACTATAAATATCCATAAAATATTATGTACTATTTCAAAACTGTAGGGACTCGATTCGGCAATTTTACCCAGGTCGTGCCTGAATTAAAACTCATTTCTCGAATGCTTTTGGAGACATTAATTGAAAGGATTAAGGGTCTTCAACTGGTACTCATTCAGTATCGCTATAGCGGTAGGTGTTACAGAATTGCTGGTGCTGGGCTCACGATGTTTTTAATTCAATTACAATATAGTGGTGGATGACAGTCCGTCGCATTGGTATTGAGGGCGTTGAGTCACTTAAAAATCGCGTGAATAAACGTCAAGTGCAATTGCCCTTAATAAAAGAACATGTTGAAGTAAATGAACTTGGTCCACGACGAAAATAATTGTTCATTTTCCTCCTTCTCGAGGAAGAAAAATAGACAAATATTTTCTTCAATGAACTGTATTATGGTCTTTGGACATAAGTTATGTTTCATATTATAAAATTGATTATTTCATTGATCAAATTCTTCCACATTGTTTGGTATTCTTCAAGTACGTTGATGGCAAATACTTGTATCCATCAGATTGTGCATTTGCACAACAAAGATAAAAATTAATGATTCGGAAACAAAATGGGATTTCGCGGGTACACAATTACAATTTCTCGTTAACTCTTCACGTACGAAGGTCCTCTTCTGATGTCATCTAAAAATCTTTAAAAAGTGCATTTAGAAACGAAATATGATAGGGCAAACATCATAGAATTATCTCAAAGTCTAATTTCACGGACATAAATTCTTTACAACTATTCATATTGTTATTGTCACCAAAAGAAGGCGACGCAGCTCGCTCTAAGTAAAAAGTATGTTGCCTGGATGTGACGCGTCATCATTTTGAGCAAAAAAATTGTTCATAAAATTGCAACTGTATACCTTGATTCGGCAGCCAAAAATTCACGATAGCGATAGCAATGTTTCATTGGTATTAAATCGGCGAGTTCGCGCTGCTCAGTGGAAAGTCCGACGAATATTGTAAGCAAAAATATGGATTGCCGAAGAGAATGTGGTTTCGACGCACGGGAATTGTTCTTAGCCGGCTCAAAGCATTTTCCCAACTCTAATAATAAGAAGTCACGGGCAATCGATTATTATTGATACTTCAAACTAGTGCATACCGCCGTCGATAATGATCTGCATTCATCCTATACAGGAAGAGCAGTTGTACACGGCAATGTATGAATGTTGATCAGCCAACCAATAACGGACTTTCGTACTCGAGCCTCCAGGCGAAACCCGGAAGATTATACGCCAGCATAACCAGAAACATATCCTCCATAAAATTATTTTTTACAGTGCAATTATCATACGGAATTTTGTTGCCAAATGCATGTGCAGCATTGCCTACTGGAAATTAATCAATTTGCACAAAAATTCTACAGTTATAACTGTCAGTTTTGCTGTTTCTGTGAATTACTAGTTCTACGAAAAAATATACGTTTTTCATCTCCAGTAACATTCTAAATGGTTCATGAAAATTGAGCAGGAAGCGCCGCAAGTGAGTTTCAGTCCGGGAAGTCTACCTAACTTCCTTCTATGTTGTGCAGATATTACAACTGTACTACAACGGTAGGATAATTAAATAATAGGAAAAAAAACAGCGAGATTGCAGTATTACAGTAATTGCGATGATTACTTTTATTTATTAAAGCGCCATAATCGCGAATATAACGGACGAAGCGTTAAAGAGAGAATGAAGGCGCGAAGGGGAATAGAGTTAGTTACTTTGCAATTCATTGATAAAATAGATTGCCAGATATAATTTTGTAAAATTGTCAAGAAGAGTGATGTCTGCCCAGATTGAAAAACATGGTATGTAGTGTGTATCGTACCATTGGTATCGCCACCGTTCCGCCACCGTGTTGTTTCTTGTTAACCGTGGTGAGTTTGACCTGGTATCAACACTCATAGTAATACAGATCAAACGATGGCTGTCTTTTAAATACCAAAACAAAATCACATTACGGACATTGCATACCATTTTTTTTTTTCAACGTTTGTGCAAATATGAGTCATTCTCTGGCAACTCAACCACTTTTTTCGACCCGCTATCCCTTGGAAGTATCACTTGAAAGTACATTTGGGCATTTTTTTAGGTTTTTTAATCCATTCATTAAAAAAATTCATATATCTTGAGAAGAATAAGTCGGGCCAGAAAAATCTAATGACAAAAAAGTTATCTTTATTTATTAAGTTAATGCAATGTGTGTTGTATAGTTGTTCCTATTGCAAAGGCTGTTTCTAGCAGAAAGGAATAAAGAGTATATTTTTTCGTGCCATGCAACACCTTCGATTTCGCTGCCAATTTTTTAGGGTATTCGGCGATGTATGAAGTAACTACAAAAAATTGGCAAAGCGGAACTCGACGGTGGAAATTGGCAAAATGGAAAACGATGGTTGCACTTTTTTTTTGTCGCTGGTATTTTTCCTGAATGTGATTTTTCGATGTTTTGAAATATTTTGGACACTCTGACCCAAATTTCGAGAAATTTTGTTTTCCACAAAAACAAAGATTCCTCTCTAAGGAAGCAAAGCGAAAAAAATACGTGATATTCTTTGAAAAAAATAAATTAAACGGTACTGTGCTCTCTCAAGGAATTGTACGAACCAGTTAATATATTTTTTTTTTTTATCGATTGTAATACAAATCGTTATCCACTATAGTCGATTAATGCATAAAGCTCTACAAAAAAAGAAATAAAAAAGTTGCATTATTTTGACTAATGTGGAGCGCTCCAGTTTCCTTAAAAAATTGTATTTTTTAATGCATTTTTTTGCATTCATCAATGCAAAGAATTTTTGCGTTCGCGTTTTAGCGGGAGTGGAATAGGGTTAGCGTTATTCTTGCGGCGACAAATGAATAACGATGGGACTGATAGGACCGGTGAGTCCCCACCGGTTACCATGGAGAGACTTCCAGGTGGCAGGTGACGCAGGGACACGGGGTTGTGGGTTGGTCGGACAGTCTGTGTCACTCTTAGCTCAGTGTATCGGGCGTGCATGCGTGTACCTTTCAGTTCACACAGGATACTCGAACACCCTGCCGCGTGTTACGCTTTCGTGAGACCCGCAGATCCTCGCACGCACCTAGTGCATACAAGGGGGCTTAGCCCAATCCTCAATTTATCAAGGGTTCGAGGACTCGCAGTCTTGCTACAACCATCGCGGCGAAACCTATATTTCTAAAACGTGAGCTCTAGTTCGTGTCTTTGTTACGTGTAAGCGATTTATGTTCGTGCACGATTTCCTTATCGAAAGATTGCGCACATCGTATTGTGTAGTATTGTGTTCAAGGATTGCGAAAAAGAAAATGGCGCAATTAACAAGTCGCGATCTATATCCGGCAGGTGAAAAAAAGCAAGGATAAGCAAGGTAATGGTAAATAAAATTATTGTCGTTATCACTTTAATCATCACTATCATTTATGTGAAAAAATCTCGGACGATTCTGCCCAATATTTTAATGTGTTCATAATACCAAGCAGCAACCCTTAATTGTGGGAATTTTCAGTCGAAGCCCAATTAGACGACCTGTGGTGCTTTATACATTTTTGCGGTTTCTCACAAAGTCTAGCTAAATTGATTCAGGACTGTGAAATTCTGACTTAAAAAAAAACCACCCTCAACCGAAGCAGTTCTTTGTTACGAACAAAATAAGTGCCCGGAACATCAAATACGCCCACCCGTTATCAGTGGATTACACGCACCATCATAATTTTTTTTTCTGGAAGAAAATTTGAATGATACAAGGTTTATCTACGCCCAAAATCATATTTTTCTTTAAGTGAGCAACATAGATTTTTTTCGCCAACCATACATATTCAACAGCGGTTGTTGTTTCCAAAATTGAGATTTGATAATTCTGTTCCTGACACGACCTTAATACGGTGACGTAAATATGTACGATATATATTATGTTACGGTCGAATTGTATGGCATTGTTAATATCAGCGATTATTGGTTAGTAAGTTATTTGAGACTCGGCAAAAGCCGCAATAATGAACATTTTTCTCTGACCGTAAAAATCCCACAACGCTCAACTTACGTTTGAGCTTTTCGCGCTTCTTTCGCTCAATGCGTTTCTCCTCGATGGGGTCTGCAAAAAAAACAAAAATTAAGCACGTGATAGCGAGTGCAAAAGCGATTAGCGACAAAATGATTTCTCGAAAAGCCGGATGACAAACACATATATTGATATTATGATAAGTAGCTGTTTCCCTACTTTGACCATGAACAAGAAAAAATAAATCAGTAACGAAATGTATCTTTTTGAACATAAAGTTCATAAATGTTAGATAGGGATATGTTGGTGAAATCTGGCTGATTTATAACAAAGTTTTTACAGCTTTGTGAAAGCGAGCCCCACTTCGTCGTACACGAACACGCCGGGCTCAATGACGCTCCGCGTCAAAGAGCTCGTGATGAGCCACTTAGCGTTAATAATTAGAGTGTTCGGTTGCACAGTCAGTTAGTAACACGATGATACTGATTTTGCGTTCAGTTCACACACCCACTTGAAAACGGAGTGTCGTCTTCGAAAAGTGTTATACCGAGATATAATTTTCACCTCCATATCTTCCATTGGCCGGCGATGGAAAAAAAGAAGATAAATATTTTAAAGTAAGTGGAATAGTACGCTTCGCACGCGAAATCCGAGATGAACGCGAAACTCAAAAAAAAAAAGTGAAACTTGTCTGGGCTTAGAGAAATTTAGTGAAAATAGCCAGTAGTATGTGACCGCATGAGTCCGGCCTGCGGTTCAACGCGTTTGTCGCTCGAGATAAAGAGATCGAGAGTTGATATGAGAGATCGAGACCATTATTATAAATACAAGGACTGCAAATGTGCAAGTTTTATATATACATATATGTATTCAAAATAGTTTTAATATACTCGAGCACTTGATGCTGGGTAATTCGATTCGACGAAGTTGCCTGTAAACCACAGTCACTTTCTTCTCTGGGGTTCTCGAGTGTCGATATTCATACGTCGGGCACGTGACCATGACTTTGATTTCTGATGAGATCGTTTACTATCGTATTGGCGGTTCCCCGATATGCCGATACATAGGAATCGATCGGTCCACAACTTCCTCAAGGACGTATCAGACACTGAACTCCTAGCTGACATTGGCATCGGATACATTAATCTTTAAGCCCTGATCAAAAGAGTCAATTTATGGGATTAAGGGGTTGCGCTATCCTGAAACTTTTCCAATGTTGAGATTTTATAAAAATTTCATGAAAGTAAAGTTCATGTCGAAAGACAATTTTTCATGGCTTTAAAAAAATATATTTTTTCTTACTTCGCAATCATATGAGAGATAATGCATTTGACATTTTTGCACTAGATGGTACTTGAAAGGTAGGTGCTTGACAGAGATTAATTTGTCAGGTCGTCCACGATACAAACTTCTAGGCTGATCCGTCAACATGTTTCAGGCAAGAAAGGTTAAAAAAAATTTTGAGAAAATATATTGAAGGTGTAGACTTTATATAATTGAGCATCTAAATTGGTATCAATTTATTACAATGTAAGGAGAGGCTAAACACGTATAAGTGTGAAAGAGACAGAGTACAAATTTTGCATCTATTTCTCTCCGAAACATTTCTATAAAATAAAAAACAAATTGCGGGGCGCACTGCTCTAATCAAATATGCAGTGCGCCCCGCAATTCATTTCTTATTTTATAAAACTGTTTCGGAGAACAATGGATTTAGAATATTTTGCTTCCTCATAGAGGAAGCTTTGTTTTGGAAAAACAAAAAATCGAGATTTTAATGAAAACATGTTCAGAATGTTCCAAAACGTCGAAAAATCACATTTAGAAAAAATGTCCGGATGAGAGTGTGCGTGTGCGTGTGCGTGTGCGTGTGCGTGTGCGTGTGCGTGTGCGTGTGCGTGTGCGTGTGCGTGTGCGTGTGCGTGTGCGTGTGCGTGTGCGTGTGCGTGTGCGTGTGCGTGTGCGTGTGCGTGCGCGTGCGCGTGCGCGTGCGCGTGCGCGTGCGCGTGCGCGTGCGCGTGCGCGTGCGCGTGCGCGTGCGCGTGCGCGTGCGCGTGCGCGTGCGCGTGCGCGTGCGCGTGCGCGTGCGCGTGCGCGTGTGCGTGTGCGTGTGCGTGTGCGTGTGCGTGCGCGTGTGCGTGCGCGTGCGCGTGCGTGTGAAATGGACGTGCAAAATTCAAACCGCAATAACTCGAGAACGCCTTGACCGATCAAGCTGAAATTTTGCACACATCATGTATGATCAGTAGTCAATGTTTGGTCAAAAGTTCATGCAAAAATGTTCAGTTGTTTTTTTTGTACGCCATTTTTTATTTCTTCAAAAATGTCTGTTCGCGCTCTAGCGCTCGCAATTTTTTAGCTATCGGGCTAAAAACGCGTACATAGATGGAATATGATCACCCGACGATCCCATTAAAATTTCAAAAGAATCGGTCGAAACGTTTAAATTTTCTGTCATTTTGAATCATTCGAATTTCATGATTTTTTTTTTTTTTTAGACGCATTTTTCCGTATCAAATATTCATCTACGAATGAAATAAGTGTCAGATTCGTGATCAGCGTGAAAAAATACATGGAATTACAGTTCTAGAGCGACAATTAACGAAAAAGTTTACCAGGCATTTTTATAGCCAAAATTGCAAAAATGAGTGATTTTAGGTATTTGTAAACAACGATTTCTTTGCTTTCCGAAGGCATCGCGGAAAACCCAGGTGCCTATCGTGATCTACAGCATGACATACACAAGACGATGGATATGACGGGATTAAAAAGCTAGATAAAGAGGTATTACTAGGCATTCTGGAATAAAAGTCGAAAGGGCAAAAAAAAATCTGGAATGCATACTTTCATGTATTTTTTCGCGCCAAACGCAGATTCGACAAAGTGAAACGTGACGATGGAATATTTTTTTACGCGCTGAACCTGAATCGGTCAATCGTTTTGCATAAAACTCTAAGTCGTTGACGTTGAAAAAAGTTCAAAATTGAAATTTTCATATCGCTTCCTCATAGAGTTGAAAATTGAAATTTTCATACCGCTTCTTCATAAAAGTTGAAAATTGAAATTTTTATATCGCTTTCTCATCAAAGTTAGAAGTTGAAATTTTCATATCGCTTTCTCATAAGGTTCCTTTATTCGCGAAGCTTCCTCTATGAGGAAGCCAAAAATACAGGCAATGCTTCCCCATAAAAGAAGCTTCGCGAATAAAGGAACCTTATAAGAAAGCGATATGAAAATTTCAACTTCTAACTTTGATTTGAAAGCGATATATAAATTTCAATTTTCAACTTTTATGAAGAAGCGACATGAAAATTCCAATTTTCAGCTTTTATGAGGACGCGATATGAAAATTTCAATTTTTTGGAGTTATGTTGATCTTTAACCTCACCTGAAATGAATAATTTCTGAATGTAATTTTTATTTGAATAAAGAAAACGTTGATCTGGCATTTCAACATACTGACGTTTGCATGCGATCATCATTTGACTTAAAAATTAGCTCTTATCCGCCTGACTCTATTATATATACCTCTGTAGTCTTTTCAATGCCTAATAAATTATTATTCAGCTCGCAGCTGGTAAATACATTGATATATCGTGTAACGCAAGAGCACAAGTCATAAGTTTGCGGTGTTTTGCTACAGTTCTATTTTATATATACCTATGTCGATCGAATTATATAAGGTTGACCGAACAATTAGAGCGTTCGCACTTTGTTTGCACATTCTTCGTGACGAGAAAAAAAAATTCTCGCCTTCGAGTTGAGTCCCGCAAGCGTTAAGAGGGTGATCAAATACAAGATACTTCGTGGATAAACGTGGCACTAAAGCAATTACGATAGGCGGGCGATGGAGTCTACGATCGGAATGAAGTCAACTCCCTGGCAAGTTGACGGACGGCTGCTTTTAGGAAAAAATCTAAGAAAACGGACCGAAAAACGGACACCTCCGTTAGGGAACGAAACGGACCGCAAAAACGGTAAAATGGACTGTATGTTTTGGATCGGTCCTTTTTCGGTTGCGGAAACCGAGGAAGGACCGAACGTTTTTTATAAAAATTCTTGGCTAAGTTTTTAAATTTGTTTTTGTTTCACTTTTAATTCTGTTTTTAATTAAATGACAGAATAAAAATGAGATGGTGGTCCTTTTTCGGTTGCGGGAACCGAGAACGGAGCAAAGCTAATTTTTCGAAAAAAAAATGTTCGGTCCGTTTTCGGTTTCCGCAACTGAAAAAGACCAAATGTCAACAAAAAATTTACAGTCCGTTTTGTCATTTTTACGGTCCGCTCCGTTCCCCAACCTACGTGTCCGTTTTTCGGTCCGTTTGCAGTCCGTCAACTTGCTAGGGCTACCGGTTGAGAATTGTAATCGTTCGAGAGACTTGTGAAGTACATTTTCCGAAAATGTTTAAAAACTGGAAGCTCAACAATAAATTAACGCTGAAATCCTAATTAACAAAATCCAGAAGAAAACAAAATTATTTTCATGGGCAAAAAAAGTAATTGCTGGAACCTGAAGGATTCCACGCCTACCGAGTGACAGACCACTTATTTCTTAAGGTCGAGTATAACGGAGCGATCTATAGTTCAATTTATCCCCGGACACTATTATAGCTGATTTCCACTCAGCCTTGAAAAGTCATGATATCGATTTTTTTTAACTCGAAATATTTTTGAAAACGTGGTGTTATTTATTCTGAATAAGAGAAATTGTCTGATCCGTTAAATTTAACGATGTAAAATTCCTTAGGAGTGAAGCAGGTTCCTACCATAGAAAATTCACATTATACACGATTTCACTGTATTACTATTCGAAACACATGCTGTCATGTCCAAAGTGAAACAAATGCATACTCTGCATGTCTTAGACATTCGATTACACACAGAAGCCACCGAAGCCATCGACGAGCAAACAAATCAAGAGTTTCCTAACAGTTTCCTCAGCACAGTGTGTTCTTATTTTTTTAATTAAAGTCTCCATCAAAATCAAACTCGAAGCACACAGAGCGGTTTTATTCTCGATTCATCTGGGGCGAAACAATTTGATTACACTGAGAAAAAAAAATGGTTGTATTAACCAAGGGGCGTTCACCTGCGTTCGAAGACGTTATTTAGTTGATACAATAAAAAATTTTGTTTGAATCGAAATATTTTAAATCGACTGAAGTAAACAATCGTTCAACAAAAGAATGATTTAGTTGTACCAACCAAATAACAGGTTTGAACGTATGTGACCGCAAATTTGGTTAATCCAACCATTTTTTTCGCAGTGTATCAGCAACGATCCCTCATAATTATACATAAAAGAATCCCTTTTTTAAGGCATTTGGCGTCAAGACACTGCCTCATCGCTTGATAATGCAAAGTAGCAGACAACTGTTTTACCCTTGGACTTTTGCATCAACTTGATTCTTTCAGAAATGTAATTTGTCTTTCTCTTGAACGTTTAATAAACTTCGAAGATTAGAAGAGCAAATGATCTTAATTGCTTCATTTAACTGTAAAGCATTTTGTAAAGCCTGTTCGTTAATTATTGAACTATTGCCGTCGCTACTCTGTCAAGTATCGGTGCACGGTCAATGGCTGTACCTTACTGAGTATAAGCACTTCGTTGAGCACGCTATGCTTGAGCTATTGCGTCCTTGACACATTGCACGAGTTACAAATGTATACCGTATAATACGAAGTATAATATCTTCATCAGGCTCACTACGCGTTAACTTCTAAAAATACGGCGAGTCAACCCACTCAAATAGAAAAATCCTCGAATCCATCGTCCTTGGGGACCATCGCTAGTAGCCAGATAGTGGAAACAGTTAAATGCACGTTACATTGTCTGCTGGGAATATTACCGAGAATTCTGAACGCATCTACCTAAAATACAGCGTAATTCACAACAAGTCCAGTAGGTCAGATTGAGAATTCACCTCCGGAACTCGCACCTCAATTTTTTTTTCGAGAGGACGACCTTCAAGCACGACAACGTAGCTCCACAAGCCCGTGACGAACCTCGCCTTCCACGTCTGGGTCTGAGGCACGTGATAATAGTACCTGAACCGGCAAAATATTAAAGAAGAGGGGAAAACGGAAAACAACTAGAGAATGCGGGAGAATACGTGAAGACAAATGATGGAGTGAGCTCCGTAGTTTAGTACGAATGTCATAAGTAGTCTCGTGCCCCAGGACCAGTGACGTCATTAACGTCAAGGTTCGAGTCCGAGGCTCGGCGGACTCCCACTCTTTTCTGTTTTTCCTCTCGGACTCCGATGTCTTGACGGAGGTACGGCAACCGAGAAGGAATAAACTCCGCTGAACTATAGTCCGACTAGTTATTCGTCTCTCGATGCGTTTGTAACCGGTAACTGCTGGCAGGTGTACGGTATGCGATAGTGGCGAACTAACGCCTCACAGGTCCTCGCCTCAAGACATCGGTTCGATTATGAAAATCTACTTTTTTAAAATTATATACGTACAGTGAGAGTGTTCGATCCGTAACGGATATCGCGTCGGAAGACCTCGGGGAAGAACCCTAGTGAGGATTACGAGAGATAAGGCAGTTTTCCGCGGTGCTTTCCGGGTGAGTGATAGATTGAAAAATCCTACAGCTTCTTCTACTGATTCTTCTTCCCGTCTCTTTTTCGTCCGTGTTTTCATTATCGTTCCAAGGTCCCGGTGCAAATAAAAATGTTAACATTACGGGGGGAAACAACTTGTTCGTATTCCATGCCCGCATATCCGTTGACTCGGGAGTTTTGTGAATTAGAATTGTAGTGCTTTCTGCAAAGAAGTGATTTAACACTGTTTTTCGTAACAAGTACTTTATTGTAACAGGATTCATATGTTAAGTTCCGGCACAATTTGCATGAAAACATAGCTCGAAAAGTCTGTGACGATTAAATCATTGTCACCGATTCGAAAAATGAACGTCTCTTTATCTCTGAGCTTTTCTTCACAGACCTCGGAGCAGGGGCGAGCCATTAAATGTAGACATATTTCCCTGTATTTAATATGTGTGTAGGGGAGAGCCGAGTGAAATGTAACACCGGGATAAAAATAAAAGTCTCGTCTCAAATGGAGAACACCAATCCGTTTTGGCCCGCGATCCTCTATGGCAAAAAACTATTTTGTTCGAATTCAAAAAATGATTGTTTTGGGTACGATTGAACATTCTATCTCTTCTAGTTACGTCACAAAAACGATATCAATGGTAAACTTCCGTGGGTCGTCTAAAGAGAATCGGTGGATAGATTTGACTGCCTGACATTCAATTTTCTTCGTTAAAACACGGCGCACCGGTTGAATGCAAGGACTGTTTTGTCTCAGCGGAACTGCACAGGAAGTGCCGTGCTTCATGTACACAAGTTTCTGCGGTCTTTCGTAACATTGAGCAAATATAATTTGCAAATCATGAAATCCTTCTGTGAAAAAAATCCCATGCACAATTGCTGCTATTTGTCATAACGCATAAAATAAAATCATAAGAAATCAAATCCGTCCGCTGGTTCTCTCCATATCATGCGCAGAAGCTTAAAATAAAAAATGCTATCGTGAGATAACTAGAAGATGCCCGATGCCCGATGCGCAGATAGACAAAAACTTTCGTTTTTTGACGTGTTAACATCGTTTTTTTGCACACAAAGTGTTAATGACATCGTTTTTTTTCTTTTTTTTTGCACACACATTCTTACAGACGGAACAAATATCCGCGATGGAAATTTAATGACTTTAACCCGACTGGACCCCTTAAGGAAAAACATTTGTGCACCGGCGGAGTTTCAATTCTCAATCTCATTTTAATCTTAGAATTATTTAGAATACTCGGAGGCTAACCGCAGTTTTTAACTATTATTTGACGCATATGTTGTCCCGCTGCATCAATCCCTGACGATAGCCAGCTTTTTATTCAATCCGTCGGCTGATTTCGCGTTATTTGTCTGTCCTCCACTATTCGTAGAGCATATAATTTTATTTAATAAGCATTCAACTGATGTATATATGTGCTTGGACGAATCTCTTATTTTTTTCGCGTTTGTTTCGTGGCAGGCGGACGAACGATTCGAAAGAAGTATGGGAATGGAAAAATTGACGAGTATTAGTTACGCTGTCTGCTCTTCAGTGAGACGGGCTCGGCGACCTGTCATTTTCTTTGTGTCAATGATCAGCGTGATTCTGACATCGTCATAGCCTCTACCCAGTTTGTGTTAACGTTTTTTTTTTTCAATATCATCTCTTTCCGTATATATCGGTTCGGTGTTCTGTGAGTTGTGGATTTTGAGTTCGAATTATCGTCGACCTGCACAGTGTGCTCGAAGGTTGGAAGGGAGAGAATTGCCCGGCGGATGCATTATCCGACTGGGCATGACGCTAGAGCTGGCTTGGACGGAAAGATGTATGTTTGTGTATGGGAGAAACATATGTGGCATATTCATGAATAGCGCGTGCTGGGTCTCTTGTGTCAGGCTTCGGTTGCTCAGAGCTCCGGAACTTCTTCCGGCCTGGGAGTGATAGCGTATTCCTGTCTCGCCGCTTTACTACGTGCTGAGCAGTTCCCTTTCACCTATTTCATCGTCGTTATTCCCCTACCATAACGCAACTACGTGCAGAGTACTTGTAGCATTATCTTTTGCGCACCCGATGTGCGCCATGCGAGAATCGAAAAGTCATGAATTATTTTTATTGACCGGAAGTAAACGGGACATCGGTGAGACCTCGAGGGGTTTGCAGCACATGTCTACAGGCTTTTGCCATGGGTGCGTTGACCCTTCAAGGCAAAAAAACTTTATCTTGAGAGATAAACATTGATATTTTTTTCCAATTTACTTTATCCTCTTGAGTCTATGTGAAAGCCCTTCCTCCTCACCTAACCCAGGCCTTCTAGACGACATTAAAAACTTCGATAAACCTTTTTTACGGGACCCGGCACGCTACAAAAAAGTCCGATCGAAAGCCATCGATAGTTTCTTGTCAACCAATTTGTTGTTCACCAACCAATCAATTGGCCGAGACAACGGTATCATAACCATAGAGTTGGTTGGGGCAACGAAGCCTTTTTCGTCGCGTATGCCGGGCCGTCGAGCAAGAAAACGGAGCCAACATTTTTAACGAATTTCTCTCGAAGACAGCTTCATAGAAACAAAATCGATGAAAACCTCCGATCAATTGCAGCAGGAATCCCATATTTGAAAATACAATTCGACAAACAGTCCTCGAGAAAAATGTGCTGGAAACTTGCACACATTTTTACCGTTGAAACACATGAAAATTGACTCATGAAAACCCTTGAGCGCCTCTAAGGGCTTACGCCACAGTAAATGGGTAAAAACGTACGCATATTTCGTGATTTTTTGTTCTCAGTAAATATACGCTTCATCGATTTTATCGATAAAACAAAATGTTTTAATTGTTTCTCAACAAATTATATAAAACGCGATCCTTGACGAGGGGAAAATATTATATTGTGCAAGAAAGGTCGAAAGTTGGCGATTGCGACGAGCGTGAGGTTTGCGGCCCGAGCGAAGCGAGGGCTGCAATTACACGAGTCGCAATCGCCAATTCGACCCTCGTTATACATCATACTTTTCGTAACGAGAGCATAAATCTGAGGCACTTAGAATGGCAGTCGAGCGAGACGCATACTGAAAAGTGAGGTTATGTCTCTAGGGACGAGAACGTCGAAAGTAAAATCCCAAGGGACGAAAGTGAACGAAATGCAAACTGAGCGTTCGCGCGCCTCTGGTTCCGGCTCGCAAGACTGCCATGTAAAGTACCGTCATTCATGCACGTGTTACGAAAAAAATTTGCGACCATTTGAAAAAAAGAAAATCGCTTTTTAGCCATTTTTGAATCCTCACAGAGGAAGCTATGTTATGGTGAAAAAAAAGTTGAAAATTTTTATTTTCATATCGCTTTCACATATAAGTTGAGAATTGGAATTTTCATATGGCTTTCTCATAAAAGTTGGAAATTGAAATTGTCATATCATTTTCTGATCATGTTCCTTTATTCGCAAAGCTTCTTCTATGAGAAAGCATTTTCTGTATTTTTGGCTTCCTCGTAGAGGAAGCTTTGCGAATAAAAGAACATCATGAGAAAACAATATGACAATTTCAATTTTCAACTTTTATGAGAAAGCGATATGAAAATTTCAATTTTCAACTTTATGAGGAAGCGCTATTCAATTTTCAACTTTTTTCAATGTCAAAGTTTTGTTAGACTTCTATGCAAAACGGCTCGCCGATTCAGGTTCAGCGCGTAGAAATACTCCATCGCCACGCTTCACTTTATCGGATCTGCGCTTGGTGCAAAAAAAATCCATGGAAGCATGCACTCCAGATTTTTTTTTTTTTTTTGCCATTTCGATTTTTACTCGAGGAATCGACGTGATACCTCTTTATGTAGCTTCTTTCAAAACAAAGAAATCACTGTTTAAAAATACCCAAAATTAATAATTTTTTCAAATTTGGCTGTAAAAATGCCCGATCAACTTCGACTTTCCCGATTGCTTCGACTTTCGTTAGTTGTCGCTCCGGTACTATATGCCATGTATTTTTTCACGCTGATCACGAATATGACACTTTTTTATTCATAGATGAATATTTGATAAGGAAAAATGCGTCTCGAAAAAAAAAATTGCATGAAATTCGAAAAATTCAAAATGGCATCTAATTTCAACGGATAGATCGATTCTCTCGAAATTTTAATGGAATCATCGGGCGATCATATTCTATTAGTGTTCCCGTTTATAGCCCGATAGCTAAAAAAATTGCGAGCACTAGAGTGCGTACAGACATTTGCGAAGAAATAAAAAATGACGTACAATAAAATCAACTGAACATTTTTGGATGACATTTTTCAGAAACATGGACTATTAACCATACAGGATGGGGTTTAGAAAGCTAGATAAAGAGATGTCATTGATATTTCTTGAGTACAAATCGGAAGGTCCAAAAAAAAAATCCAGAAGCGTATAATTAATTCGATGTATTTTTTCGTGCCGACCACAGATCCGACAAAGTGAAGCGTGACTGGTATATTTTTACGCACTGAACCTGAATAGGCTAGCCATTTTGCATAAAAGTCTAACACGACATTGACGTTGAAAAAAAGTTGAGAATTGGTTTCATATTGCTTTCTCATAAAAGTAGAACTTTTTTTATGTCGCTTTCTCATAATGTTCCTTTATTCGCGAAGCTTCCTCAATGAGGAAGGCAAAAATACAGACAATGCTTCCTCATAGAAGAAGCTTCGCGAATAAAAGAACATTATGAGAAAGCGATATAAAAATTTCAATTTTCAACACTTTTACACTTTGAATCATTTTTGTTTTTAAATATGAAAACGTTAAGGACTAAACAATCTGTAGAAGTAAATAGGTAAAAATGTTCTTAAAAATCCGTCAAGCCGTTTTTGAGATATCAGCTTCACCGATTTTGAAAATCACGTTTCGAGAAAAACGCGTTCAAAGTTCAGCCGCGCCACTGCTCACGCACTCCACCACTTTTCACATAAGGGTCTCTAACTTTCTTAATACGTTAAATTTTGACATAAAAATTTAACCGAATATTCTTGACACTATAAACTATTAGAAAATAATCATTTATTTTTTTCGATATTTTACTGTGGCGTAAGCCTTTAAGATTGATCCCAGATATTATAATCGAACTGTCATTGTACGATATTGCGGACACTAACAAGAATTATTGAAAATCTGAAACGCCTGCCAATCTCTGGAGGGAGTTAAATGCACGGTACCATTGTTGTATCGGCTGTTTAGCCTCAAAACAAATACCGTCTGGCCATGACGAATTAACGATTGACTTCGGACTCGACTTTGCACGATTAATTAGGGTCTCGATAGCCGTTCGCTGATAACATTGCAATGGCTTCCAGCAACTCGGCCATGATTCAGTATGAACACCCGCGGCTCAATTTTCGGGATAAAATGAAATAATAAAATCTAATTGCAATTTTTTTATAGGAAATTCGATTTATAAGAGACTAAAGAAAAATAAATGGACATTGTCTCGTCGTTGCGATATGCCGAGTTACAGAGAAGTGTCAGCTATGTGTGATAGAAGCGAAGTAACAGAATACAATTTGTCAAGCTAGAGAGTTGGTGAAATATCGCTATAACACGAACAATTTGCAAATACGAAAAAGCAGAGAAGTCGGGACAGAAAAAAAATGAGAAATTATAAAAAGGAACCGACGGTATTGATTGAAAAGTAAAGAAGAATAAGATAAAAGAAAGATATATGCAGCGTATAACCTTTTGAAATTCGATATCTCCACGTACAATCAGTCTCTTCTTGTCTCGGTCGTTGAGCTCCATCATCTCGACAGTGACTAAGGTTGTGCAAAAGCCTGCGACAGTTCATCATTGATCTCTTTTTCATATCATATCCTCACTTTTACTCTCGCGATTGAAGCGTATGAGGCAGTGTAGCTTGATCCTCTTATCCGCTTCATTCTCCATTCGTTGCTGCCTTAGTCATTTGTACTCGTTTTTTTACCCGGAGGGCAGTCCGACAAAAAATACATTGTTGGATAGTACAAAGTTAGAGATGCCGTGTGCTGGATCGATTCTTCGAGAAATCGATTTTTCCTCCAGTAATATTTTTTTATTGATATTTTAAATCGATATTTACTGACAGAGTAAATACCGTGGATCAATCGTTCAATTGAAAGATCGATCCACCAAATACCATTTTTCTTGGAGATTTTAAATAAACAGCGCTTTATGACGACTGCTAAATAACAAAGATTTTTAGAAAAAAGAAAGTCGGAAAAGTAACACTCTTATTGCGAAGGCATTTTTGTTATTTAGCTGTCGATATGAGCTTCGTACAAGTATACATTTATTTATTTACATTAATCTCTTTTTTTCGTTTGGTTGAATGCATCGAGTTTCAGAGCGCGTACCACAGAACTGACAAGAAAGTGATACATACATATGCATATGCATAAGTTTTTTTTTTAAGTTGAAAAGTGAAATTTTCATGACGCTTCCGCATCAAAGTCGAAAGTTGAAAGTTGAAATTTGTATAACACTTTCTCATAATGTCCCTTTATTCACAAAGCTTCTTCTATGAAAAAGCATTTTTTGTATTGTTGGCTTCCTCATAGAGGAAGCTTCGCGAATAAAAGAACATTATAAGAAAACCATATAAAAATTTCAATTCGCAGCTTTTATGAGAAAGCTACATGAAAATTTCAGTTTGCAACTCATGTGAGGAAGCCATATGAATATTTTAATTTTCAACTTTTTTTAACGTCAACGTTGTGTTTGACTTTTATGCAAAACGACTGGCCGATTCAGGTTCAGCGCGAAAAAATAGACGACGTCTTCGCTTTGTTAGATCCGTGCACCTCCTTCAATTAACGAAAATACAGGGTTTTGGGAAAAGATTTTGTTTAATTATTAAGTCAATTATACAATATTCACCGTTTTCTGGCCACGTCTAATGTATTTTTCGCCCACCAATGACGAATCTCCAAATTATTTTACTCCTTGGGCGACACTTGATATATAAACTCGTGTCGGACAAACAAATACAACTTTTCTAAAAAATTCTAAAATTTCAAAATCCCAAAAAATTTTAACGGTTCCATATTCGGCAAATTTAATACGAAACATTGTACAGTGTTCGTTGAATATTTACTCGGATTAGACCATGTTAGTAATTTTTCAAAAAAATCGAAATTCCATAAAATCTGACTGCTTCGATAGATTTCGGCCAAATTCAATACACAATTGATCACATTATTATATTTGTGTGCAATTTCAGGACGACCGTTCAAAATGTACGCAAGTTAAGACTACCACGACCTTTTTTCAAACATTTCAACTTTCGTCTACGACCTACATTTTCGGCGCTACAAATTTGTTAAGTAGAGCAGTTTTGACCTAAGTACAACTTTCACCAATTTATTGCTCCGAATCTATAGGTTATAGAGTAAAATTGCATACAACCTTTTTGACTCAAAATCGACCACAGTATACGAAAAAACATATCCGAAGTGAAAAAAAAAACTTATTTTGTTAATAAACAATTGCGATTAACAATTGAACGATCGGGATATGCGCAAAAAACCTTATATATTCGTAATCAGAAGGTAAAAATCGATTGAATCCAACAAAATTATTTCGGCGACCTCGGATTGCATACAGAACCACGTCTGGCGTCTGGACTATAGGTCGCTGCAGGCGTGGATCTTTTCTAGCTACGAGAATTTTGTATCTCTGCTTACGTGTATAGCCGATTCAACGGCGCATCCGAGTTTTTACGATAACTGGTTCTTCTTGTCGGATTACGTAACAACCGGCTCAGTGGCTTCAGACAAAACAATGCGGAAAAGGCGAATGTGAAACGCGTTAAGGATGTTAGCGAAGCAACTCCATGCTTGCCAGGAGTCATTCGATCATAACTGCCAACTTTTGACTGAAGATTACTGTACGTTTGTGTACTACAAATAATGCAAATTTAAGTCGATCCGATTGATTAAAGCATGAAAAGAATTGGATTCATAATCGTGCCATTTTTATTTTTTTATTTTTTCATTTTTCTTTCATAGGCACACAGTATCATGACAAAATTTAGAAAATTGAGAGGGTTGACCCTTCGAAGCGGCGTGTAAGTTAATTAGTTACAACGGAGTTTTTTCCCGTATCAATAAATCATTACGAAATTTGAATGACATCCTCATAATTATCACTTCTGCTCGAGAATGTTTTCAAATTTGTTGCTGTGTTCAAACGGCTTGAAATGGTTCAAAATACTTTAAATGATATTGTCGTAGCCTTGAACGACTTTGAAAAAATGCATGAATAATTTGTGCTTACACCAAGATATGATGGTCAGCTTGAGACAGAATGCCTCGTGCGATCCAATCTTTGTCGAATAGGCGAATAGGAAATGTATTTGATCGAAGCTACGTGGGTAAAAATGTTTGCAAAATTAATATATAAAATTATGAAGTTTTTGAACTTCATGACCGCTACATTAAAGTTAATATACAAATTGTAGGTAACATTTATTGTTCGATATATTAAACATGTGTAAACAGCTCGTTTTAATACACTGAGCACTAATTTTAACTCAAATTGGTAGATTAAATTTAATCTATCGGTTTAGGCATTAAAACCCCATACCAAAAAAATATAAATCTTCGACGCTATATAAGTAAAAGTTATTTAGTTTCTTTCCTTCATATGTTATAAACTTTGTGAAAGTAAATAGTATATTATGCTACGAGGGAGGAAAGTGTTTTTTCACCGAGTGTGAAGTTTGATTCAGAAATTCACACGAGGTGAAAATGCACTTCCTTCCAAGTGGCATACGTTATTTTTTTCCCCGACTATACAAAAAGTGGCCATATTTCTATGCCTGCAACGACACAATCTTCAGCTGTCGAGCCGGGTTCAGGAATCTACATGGGTAACTAGCCGGATTTTTTTTGCGATTTTTTCGCAATTTTTAATTATTTTTCGCAATTTTTAATTATTTTTTCGCAATTTTTAATTATTTTTTCGCAATTTTTAATTATTTTTTCGCAATTTTTAATTATTTTTTCGCAATTTTTAATTATTTTTTCGCAATTTTTAATTATTTTTTCGCAATTTTTAATTATTTTTTCGCAATTTTTAATTATTTTTTCGCAATTTTTTTTATTTTCGGAGACACTTTTCTGCCCGCTATAATCACCTTTTTGCCTGTCAAGAATTGGCCACTTTCCACACCCGTTGCACGCATGAAAGAGGGGCTTTTTAGCGTAGTCGAAAAAAAATTGATTTTTCTCGCAGTTCTTTATCAAATAAAGCATTGTGTAACAGTTTTATTGGTACCTGTCCCACTCATCCGTGTCTATTCAGGCGTAAAGATCGATCTTCGTCATTGTGCGATGTTGGAGCCAACGCTAGCTTCACCATGTTTTAGATAAAGAATTATTTCCGGTGATATGGCTCACCGTGTGACCTGGCCACTCGGTGTATCTTTCTATAAAGATAACGAATGACGCTGGGGCGTCCATGCATTTTAATGTGCATATACAATGCCATTGGCTGTAAGCTTTTTTAAATATCTTTTTCCACCTCTATTTGCAACTACATCTTTTGACACGATCGGGTATTTAACAAGTATTGCCTTATTATATCTTATTTTTTTACCTAAGTTATTAAAATTTTGCTTCAAAATTGCGGGATTTTTGGTGTTGCGGACGTCGAAGCGACGATTTACTGGCCATATAAGCCGTCAACTTCAAAGGATACATCCATTTTCGAGAGGTGGAGCAATATCGTCCTTAGTGTCCGGGTAATTTGGACGGTCGCAGTTAGTTGTTAATGTCGCCACGACTAATTCACACAATCAAAATTATTTGTACACTTAACAAACATTAGTTGTCCACAAACATTCGCCATATTTTTCTTATCAACATAACGGTATTTTTCTTGTTGCTATAACTATTATTTTTCTTATTAATTTTACAATGTTTTTGTTAAAAATACGGTTTACTGATACAAAACATGATAATACTGACGAGATAAAATTTGTGGACGTTACCGGACAACTGATGTTTGTTAAATGTACAAAGCTTTTTTTAAATCACATTTTTTTCAAATCTTCCAAATGATCTTCTACTCAACATTGATTTTTACAGCATCATTTACTACCGATTTCCGATCGATCTTTAAGATTATACAACATGGTTCCCCCGTTTAAAAAAACTATCTATCGCCCAGCATTACATGGAATTCGACATAGCTTTTCTCGTAACAAGAAATAGCCTTGCCTCATCGTGTCCGTATCTAACATCTATTTGCAAGGAAAAAAAAGAAAAATTTAAACTTTTTCTTGCAAAAGTTTGGTTCGCGCCCTCACGATCCCTCAAGACACATCCATCACTCGAAGACCATGTATACGATCTGGGTAATCGAGATGGTGTGATAAAGTTGAGATCCCGTTACCCGCTACCGAGAAACTTTAGAACGTGTGTTATCAAAGAAATATATATGTGTATATATATATATTTGATCACCTATTTAAGGCCTTAGCTTCTGTGTGCCATCTAGCCAGTACTCTCGTATCAATTTTTTGTCGACTTTCAATCATTTGTGAAGTTCACGGCCGCAGCCGCTGTTACCCCCCATACTGTATCGCATTTGCACGAGGTCGCAGGGAAACTGCGGAAAACCTGCGCCGATACAGCCGGTCATTCCAACTGAGTCTGGATGTTCCTATTCGATACTTCGAGTATGAACACCAATCCTCAAAATTCGACCTCTTGCTGAACAGTTCCATGCGCCAGTTAGTGCACGGCTAGGGGGTCATCCATCCAAGTACTGACCGCGAACGATTCAGCTTGATTCTGAGGACTACCGAAGCCGCACACCAACCGCGCATCCAACGCTGTCAGTATCAAAGAAATATACCGTGGCGTAAGCGTCAGCGACATCTGTAAACTTCGTTCGCAGCCGAGATTCTTATAAATACTATAGTAGCGTTCAGCTACGGCAATACTTTACTATACCCACACTACGCTGTAAAGAGAAAGAAAATCGCATTTATTTCGAATTACGAATAAACTATTATTGAATTCCGAGTGAATTTGTGGTCTCGTGGATTCAATTTCGCATTGAATCGCTCTTCACGTACGCGAATCGACCTCGATGTCCTTGTCGTCGTAGCGGATGAAGGTGAATTCGCTACGAGCGCTATACACAAGCAACATTACGAATCCCATAACACTACGTGAATTACCTCGCTTCCAACGATATCCCGCGTTTCCGACGACGTCGTGAACCTTGAATGAATTTTGTACTGCATTTTTTTTTAAATTTTATTGCCACGTTTGCTGTTTCCAAGAGTAATGAGCGATCGTGACTTATGCGAGGACATTATTATAAGAATAAGATAACTCGAGGACATTATTATAAGAATGAGGTACCTACACTTCGTACTATCTAGACGATGATGATGATAATGACGACCGACGACGGGTATTATTGTGTAAGACGGAACCGGTACACGCGTGCCGGATCTCTTTATCCGAAGGATCTCGCTTAAACGCGAAGACTCCTTTGCCGTTTCTATTCTTCTTCGATTTGTACTATGTGACATTTAATGTTGAAAAATGATTGCAGGGAGGGTGGCAGTCGATACGAGTCTCAGGACGTGCAGAACTATGGCTCACAGGATCGCCGACAACTTCTGAAACGCACGAGAAGCTTAGCTGTAATATCAGAAGATTCGTCAAGAAAGGAGAGGGAATCCCGTCACTTCTGTCTCGGTGAATCCGAGTTCGAAATCCCGAGAAGGCCGCAATTGATACCGAGAGCGAAGCTCATCGATCGCAATTCCCTCAAGGATCGGTGAGATTTACTTGACTGGAAAATTAAGAAAAAATCCCTTGGATCGTGACAGGTGATCGTGCATGGATTTTATACCTAGAACGATTCTTTCCTTTCAGATTGTCAAAGAGTCAGCAACATTTGTCAGAATCTTACGATCGATTCAATGAGTCTCGTTCATATCATTCACATTCGACCTGCGAACTCTATTCCGTTCCACCCGCGCTCTCGTCACTTCCAGATCCACCGCTGTACGGAAGAACTAGTCGAGCGGATCCCGATCGTCTGAACATTCTCGATTGGCCGAGAACACCCAGACGCCACCGGAGCCATCAGGATCTCGACACCGTCAGCGGTCTTGTTGATATCGTCGAGGACAATTGGCCGATCGATGAAAATCACAAAGATCGTGGCATCAATTGCATTTACACTCAGGTATCTCGATTAAAATCAATCGTTGTTCTAATGGTAATATTTGGCGTGGGGGTTCGAAAAAAGGGTCCATAACAAATATCGGTTACAAAATTATAACATCCCATACATATCAAGAAGTATTTCATAACCGATAAGTAGAAGAAAAAAAAATGTTATCATTGGCGGTATCGAATTTATCAAAATGTAACCACAAATACATTTTTTCAAATTCCGACTTGAAATTGGCCCGACATTCGATATAAACATTTTTATCCGAATTTAACAAATCGACGATGCCCGAACTTGTTCGGTTGCACTTTGGTTGTACTTTGCGTTATTGCGATGATAAAGAAATCTTGCAAAAACATCGGAATTTTTTTTTTTTTTTTTACAATAATTGATAATTGAGCTCTACATGTTTGCTTGTCGCGACCAAGAGGTGTCTGTCCCAGCCAATAAATTTCTATTAATAAGAAATAAAGTTTCTCAGCGAAGTTCTGGGTTTCCGTACATTTAACCTGTACATTAGCCTAATCGGTTTCCCGCTGGGCTGATGACAGAGGGTCGTTTCGCCGAAGGCGTTTAGATCAATGTATTCATCGCAGTATTCGCTTGGTTCTGCCACCGCAAAGAAAAAGAAAAAACCGACATGATATTGAAATGTCGTTGCCCACGCCTCGCGGTTTCTCTGGTTCTCTGGAATGTCATCTCTGGGTGTAGCAGGTTTTTATTTAACCTTTATTTATTAAACCTGTCCCGTTTTTTCTATACAAAAGATGGAATCACCTACCAAGCTATCATCCCTTAGGACGAGTTCACCGTTTTGTTCCACCTAATAACTACAGGTCTCTGAGAACCGTGTATACTGTCTATTTTCGGCACAAAAAAACCCCACGATTTTTCCTCTGAAACATTGAATCTTATTGTGAGCATTGCGCCTCGAGTGGTAGGAAAAATATGTAGTCTCGTAGAGCGTGCATAGCAGAGCTACTGTACCAGAGGCGGATTTTGTCAAGAATCTTTGTTTACGCAACTGTCGAGCTATTTGGAAACACGATAAAGAGCTATAATCGTCGTTGTTAGTTATCGTATTATAATTATGCCCTCGTGATGTTATTATACGTTTGTGAAATCAGGTGAAGCGAAAGCGCAAGGAACACCGAAGTCTTGACAGCATCCTCCTCGAGGATGATGATGATGAGTTGGAGTACTTTGACGTCCTGAACCTGTTGCCTCTGTCGAAGGTGCGTCTCGAGATCGACGAGTCTGACGAACCAGGCGGGAATATTGACTTTGGTAACAACAATACCAATCATCGTGTCGCGGGAAGGAGAAGCAGAGAATTCGCGACCGGATCTAACAACGGAGGCGTTATCCTGGGCGAAAGGGACGACGACGAACTCGAAGACTTGTCAATCGATCATTCCGAACTGAGCGAATACCGTTCGTCCAACGGTCTCGAAATAACGGAAATTTGTGGGGAAAAAACATTCGATTTTGGGAATAACTTCACCGACGAGGAGAAATGCAAAAGTCAACCGACAAAAGAATATCCTGAGATCGTAGTGTTTCACGAAAGACGTGACGACCAACGATCCTGGAGAAGTTTAACATCATACTCGGCGCAGAAACCAATTGAACACGGCGAAGTCGCCGAGGCGTTCGAATCGTCAGCGTACACGTCGGAGTTTACTGAGAGCGAGATAAAGAAGGTCAAGATCATCCTCGAGAGTCCTTCGACTTCTGAAACGGACAGTGGTTCAGCGAGTGGAACGGATTATCGCGAAGAGCACAACGACGAAACTGATGAGCCCGTTTTAGTGACGACGTTGAAGGAAGTTGCTCGGAGAAACGAAGTCGAGGAGGCTGAGGATTATAAATCCATTTGGATCTCGGATACCGAAGAAACTGACGATATGTCGCGAAGGCCTCAGGTGCTCACGGTCGTCGACAATGAGGTCACGCGGAAACGAGGCAGGGCCTCTGACGTCGTCGAGATTGATATCGTTGCCCGGGAAAGTCCCGTCTCAAAGGATCGACATGTTGCCCAAACGGAGATTAATTCGCAATCGGAATTCGGACAGACTAATTCATCGAATGTTAAGAAAAATGTTCACGTCGAAGATAATGTTGGAATGGTTCGTAACATCGATATATATAATTATCGTTAATATCATACTTACGTCAATATTAATCCTTTTTGAGCTCATCTTACAATGAACATCAATATTATGTTGCCTTCAATGAAAACGATGAAAAATTGTGCTAAAATATTAGACAGACTGTAGATGCATCAACAGACATTTTTCAGACATTACAGGGGGAAAAAAATTATATCTGTATCTTGAAAGAAAGCCACTCATTGTCCCGTCGTATGACCGAAAAAAGTGTCATTAAAAAGATCCTACATGTTGTGAGATGAAGTTTTTTCCTGACCCACGGTTCTCGAATTCCAAAATAGTACATAAAGTAATGTTCAATATCGACGAAAGGGTTCAGTCGATGCTTCAAAAAAATTAAATTTTTTTTTCAATATTTTTGTTATTCAGAACTACTTCCTAAAAATATGTATACATTTTTTCACACTCTGTCTCAAGTGCCTCATATTTATCATGTATGACTTTATTAATATTAAAATGTTAATTTTGAATCAGATACTACGAACAATGAAATTAGCATACTGCCACTTTTATCACAGAAATCTTAAAAAGAAATCTTCCTTTACGAGGAAGAAAAGTGAGGAAAATGACGAATACAAAAACTTTGAGATTGCAAATGTCAAAACCAGTTTCCCAGGTTTTATCGGAAAAAAAATTTAGATACATTTTTTATTGTATTTTCAGCAACTGACAAACGAGGACAAGTCCGATGTAGAGACAGCTCGGGATTTCTTTGAAAAGAAGAGTTCAGGCAAGGATACGACGAGAAATCGTCGCAACCAGGGTAGATTCGAGAGGATCGTAAAGGAGACTTCGAATATCCTAGGGAAAGCTTGCAACGCATTTAGGGGCAGTCTGGGCTTCGAGGCGGGATCAGAAAGCTCTGATCTGGGTCTTGGTTCGGACTGTGGGAGCGATAGCCGTCGGAGATCGATAGACGACGGTGTAGATGTGGTCGACGACGCAGTGTCAGCGTTGAAGAATTCGGTGAAACCTTCTAAAGATCAGCCCAACCAGAGCGATGACGGTGTCGTTAACAGTGGTCGAAAATCTCGAACGAATTTAACGAGATCACGAAGTTGCGTGGATTCGATAGAATGCCAGGAGGAGAACGGTGCCGAGTTCGACCATGTGCGATACAAGATAGTCAAGTCGCGTTTATTCGGCAAAAACATCTTCGGCAATACTGTGAACAAGGGGGATGTCACTTACGACGGTCTAATGGAATATCTGAGAGAATACTCGTTCCAAGAGCTTCTGCTCGATAACAACGTTGTTATAATTGAGCCAGTTCGTGCAGAAACAGTGGAAAGAAAGCCATCCTCGATTGGCGCGAAGAACCGATCGAACGGTGGTTGCAAAGTCGCAGAGATTGATAAAAAAGAAACCGATGCCGAGAATAGCGACGGAAATGATGGGAAAACAAATGGAGATGCGAATTCGTCAAAAGGCCCGAAACAATCATCTCTGAGAAAACACTTTTTCTACCATCCTATCAGGTGTGTAAATAATACATAAATCGTTTCGCATATTTGAAGTATTTTGTTCTTCGGAAGTAGTAGTAGTAACAGAAACTTTATTGACAATGTTATCATTTCAAATCTTACTTTGGTTATAAAAATAAAAGAAATATATATTACCGAAGGGCCATCGACTTGAACCCTTAGGCTCTTTTGTTCTTCATTAAACGGATTTGTCTTTCACAGAGTAAACAAAGAATTGATCGACGAAGAATTACCGGATCCGGACACTGTGAGAAACGTGCGGAGGATGTTTGAGAACACTGTGCGAAGCAAGAGTGCCTCGAAGGTGACTAGTGGAGCTAATTGCAAGAGCAGGAAGAGCGTGAGCATGAAGGATCTCAGAAGAATCGAAGAACGTGGCTTGGATGACGTCAATGAGAGGACTTTTGAAGCTTCCAGCAGGTATGAACTTTTTTTTTAATGGCAATGTTTTTGAATTGAGACAATGCGAGTCATTGCGCGGTGTAGTGCATGTGCAAAAAAACCGTGAAAATCGATATTTTCACACATAATTCGCATATAATATACTTTTGGGTACAATGCTTCTATGAAAAAGCATTTTCTGTGATTGTTTGACTTCCTCGTAAGCTTTAACGCCCATCAGCTTTCAAGCCTATTATTCTATCATTCAGTCTCGTGGCCAAGCGCGAGATGCTAGTTGGAGGTTTGAGTGTCAATATATAAGTGGTAGGGGATTCAATACATGAAATTATCAGTTTAATAAACTTTGAAGTTGATAAGCTTCAAGCTTAAGAGAATATCAGACAATAAAATAATTGCGTTTAGGTTTCTCAATGTTCAGCCATTTCCACGACCAAACGTTTGGTTGGTTGAACGTTACAAAAATACCGAAAATCGCTAATATTCGCAACATTGGCATAAAAAATCCTTATGAAATTGCTTAATTAGTCGTCGTTTCTGTATACGTGTTTGAAAAAATGTAATTGACAAAACTTTAGGTCATTCGAATGGTTGAAAATTCATTACCAAGGCTTCATCTTTGAGGAAACCAAATGATCACGTAAAATACTTTTTCATAGATGTTTTCTACACAAAAGTATGTTACATGTTACACGCTACGTTAAAATCTCGATATTCACCCTTTTTTTTAGATAATTGACTACAATTTTAGGACACAGATGACAAGTGAAGAGGACAAGATGAAAGATTAGCACAAGTGACATTTTACAAAGTAAAAAAGACATATTCATTTGAATATAAGATACTAATTTCCGGCTGTTCCGAAACTGGTATTGCATCTCTAAATATTCCGTAACTAGTGCGATTACGTGGCGATTTTTTTAATATCACGATTTGTTGTAAATACCATTAATTTCAATTACCATTATTGAGTGTTGTCACAGTAAACACAGTTGTGCGGTATAGCTTTAATTATGTGGGGGCAGTTTGGGCGGACGGTGGATTAAGCGCGACTAGATTTTGTTAGTCCTTCTCACGTGTACGGCCAGTATGCTAATGAAAATTTAATGCCCATTAAAGCGTTCGTCGCAGACAAACGGAGAATTAATAAAACTCATACTGGACTATTTTCATCAACAATAACACACCTTTGGTCGATTAATTGCACCTCCGTCAGATGATATAATAACAAAAGGAGCAAAATAAAAGAAACCAAAGTAGCAAAATTGTATTTGTTTTGTTTTAGTAACGACTCGAAAGTTGTTGAAAACGGCGTCGACAACACATTTTTTGTTCGTAATTTCATGCTTGTTAAATAGTATTTTTGAGTAGCTTTTCAAAATAATGATGTGCTATAATAATTTCGGGTTATCAATTACGTAGGTGGTTCTACACCGCCTGCCTGGAATAATCGAAAATTTTCCCTATAACAGCTTATACGACAGTACACTAGGGCCTCGATTTGTGCGGCCTCAGTTTCCGTAACAGTCCCCACCACGGAGCGAATATCGATCGACGCAGTAAGCTATTTGCCATGCCCGACAGTTAGTATGGGTGGGGCATGCGCAGCCTCGACTTTCGTGCGTGTCAGTGGGAGCCGGTCCCGCCGCTGTGAATGAACTCGAGGCCCTAGTGTAATTCTTATTTCTCTCCTACTCACTTAATGGCAAAATATAATATTTTTACATTGCTCGAACGAAATGTTACAGATCGCGATGTTCCAGCAGGGCAAAAGACCTCACAAGGTTGTTCGAGTCATTGGACAAGACAACGCCGAATCAGACGAATCAAAGCGGCAAAGTTGATCCGGGAAGTCCGAGAAGCGAGACAAAGACGAGAATGTTGGCCCAATCGTTCGAAGCCCGGAGCGGCAACACATCCCCAAGTGATGCAGGGTCGACGAGGAACAAAGCCTCGAGATGTCGTCACCAAAGTCATCATCATTGTCGGCAACGACAAAACAACTGGGACGCGGGTAGTGTGAGTTCCGGTGTGTCCAGCGACTACCCCGATACGGATCAGGGCAGCGGTGTGCATTGCACATCCTCCGAAGACGAGGAAATTGACTCGAGGGACGAGTACGAGTCTCGAGAATCCGAGCGTGTTTCCGGTCCCTTCGTGTCGCAAGATGTTTTGAAAAAAATCCGCGAATGCGGGACATCGGTCACTTATTACGGTGGCAAGGTGGTCAACACCTGCAACGGACCTCTGATATCGCCTATGAGCTGCAAACTCGCAAAGCGAAATGAACGTGCGTTTTTGGGTGACGAGGATTACGTCAAATTTCGGCTTGTCAAGAGCAATTCGTGCGACAGCAGGCTCGAACTTACAGGACGTGTGATAGAGCGCCGTTCCCGCCTGGAAGCCAGAGAATCCGCATCCAGGGCCGCTCGTGAAAAAAGCACAGATCTTCGTGAATCTACGATAGCGGAAACGCCAAGCATAGAGATCACTGCGATCGACAGCAGCAGGATCGCGCTTGAAGAAGAGGAGAAGCTTGCTGTTGGTGAAAAGCGAGAAACAAAGAGAGAACCACCGATAGTAGTGGGTTTGGAGCCGAAGAAAGAGGAGAATCGGGAGGCGAATGGTTTCAAGGCGGATTTCAAGCTAGGAAAAATTGAGGATACAAGATTGGGTTACGTCAACCGTTTTGGCAGTGCGCTGACAAAATGGCAAATAAACGAGACAAACTGGAAGAAGGCCAATGCGGATTTTGGAAAAATGGAGTTCGAAGAGTTCGAGGTACTCGAGGACAGTCTGAATGGAAATGAAAATTAGTTAAAGGGAGGAATAACTGCGACTTAGCTTGGAAATCGTGCGATAGTTCAAGTTCTCTCTCGAAATTGAGAGATGTACATGTGTGAAGATGAGATAGTCAAGAAACGCCGATGAGATGGAAATTCCATGTGTCCTCGTCAACGAGCACTTATCTGGAGGCGTTGATCTTACGGATCTTAGTATATTATAAGTCATTTATAGAGGTTTATATTTAACTTGGACGCGGTCCAAACGGCCGTGCATAACGAGAGTCGCGGAACATGAAGATGTCTCTTCGAGTGATCGTTCGGTTGATAATGAGTTGTGTTGATGCAAACGAGCGGCTATAATCGTATATGAATTCCACTATCGTTATAGATAAATGTGCACACATATAATGAAAATCATAATGATCATAATCATTACGATAAGTATGTAATTATTATGTAGGTGTGATAAAAAATGTGATTACGTGTCATGTATGGTATCTATATTTCTCGCCCACAAGTTCTTATATAACAGGGTTGGGTAATTTTTTTTTCGGGAATTATCAATTATTAATGCACTGTTAATGAGGTCCATCTAGTATCTTAGAAATATTGTGTGGAAAGTATTTGCTAAAGAGCAAATTCTGTACCGCCGGTAGGCGTTAGGAGAGTTCATTTGGTTGCGTTCGAATAGTCAACCACATCTGAAAATATTGCACCTCGTATTTTATGTGGAAAATATAATTTGTTGAAATAGGCGCATTTCAGTCGGGATTTGATATCACCTGAAAGAAAATTGAGCAATGCAGATCGCTCAAAACAGCCACGTAAATTCCAAAATTGTATTTACAATTTTGTACAGGTCAGTCAACATTGTTTTGAAATGTTGAAAATCGAGATTTCAACAAGGTTTCCTCGTTTAATTTACTTTTATGTACAAAACTTCTATGCAAAAGCGTTTTCCGTGATTACTTGTCTTCGTCATAGAGCACGCAATGTCAATAAAAGAAAATAATTGCGTTTAGATTACAGCATTTTAAACCATTCCATCGACCTATTGGATTGTCAATTGAAATAGAAAAATACCAATAATCGTTCATTTTCGCAACATTGGGTATACATTTTTAAGACATATATAAAGACTATATCTAACGTATTTTCCCGCTGTTCACGAATCCACAATTTATTTTACTGTGGGCTGAATATTGGAATATTGATACAGAAACAAGTCTCTGAAGGACCCATTTTACTAAAAGAAAAGGTGCATAGCAATTTTGACATGGGTTCCTCGTTTATTACAATTTTGCGTATAACTTTCTCTACGAGAAAGTCGGTTCATCGATTTTATCTTCGTCATAGAGGTACATCATATAGAAGCTATGCGCAAAATTGTAATAAACGATGTAGCCATGTGTAAATTATCTCGTCGAAATTCTCGCTATTTCATATTAAACAGTTTCTATAAGTGTTTGAATTATTGTGTAAATTGTAACAGAGGCGCCTAACTGCACGACTTATGTGCCACACTGCAGCCCGATTGATAAAGTCCTTCGTGAGTTATAGAGGCTTTACTTTTACAGACGTAACACACAAAATACGCACACATACGCGTCTGTTCAAACATTTATTCTAAATATAAATGATGCATGTAAAAATGTTGCAAACGGTTACATGAAAATCTCGAGAACAAAACATTTAATACCATTTTTTTCTATGAGGAAGCAAAAATTCCAAAAACTAGCTCCACTTGCCTCCACCTTCAATCGTTTTTTTTTTTTTTTTTAGAAGACACGACTCCTAAGACATGCTTTTTGGCCAGGCGTGACCGATCAAGAAGTTAAAAAAAATACTAACAATAAATACATGAAAACTTAAGCTTATTTGCACTATTACTATTAGGTAATTATCAAAAGGAACCGTCATTCATCAAAATCGGATGAACTTTACATGATAAAGTAATAATATAAATGGAAGACTAATTAATATTTTCCCGTGTCCAGAAGACAATAACAGTTTCAAAAATACATTTATTAATTTCGGCTGTCCTGTGGCAACGAATTCTCCAATTTGCATTGCTGATGCGACCGATCTATATCGGTTAGTTAATTCTCGTTAAATCGATAATAATTATAATACTTAGCAAATGAATTAAGTTTACTCTCACTCGACTCATTTACTTGTTAATTTTATTTCTTGAAATGCATTCTACAGGTGTTAGGTACAAAAAATTATATTATTTGATAAAATATCCTAATGGCGTCAAGTCTGTCGATGCCGCTAACTCTTGCGCGACAAGTGTCGTGCAAGAGTTTCGATAAACTCGATTTTTTGTCGTGTTGGACGATACTTTGTAGTACCACGGGTATACACGAAAAAGTACGGGTACGTCGTTTGCTCGGGAGCAGTTGCAAAGTTATTTCTGTCTTTAGAACCTTAATGCCGGTGACACCAGGGCCTGCCAATGCTCTAGAGTGTCTGAGTATATAGTATAGGAAAGAGCAACCTGCTATATAAGAGGCACCGTATGTCTGCACCAATATGCGATAAATAGTTGCATGAAGTGCTCCAACGGAGAAAGATCTGAGGTTAAATCGATATGTTTATAGTTTAAGGGGTTACACCGCCCTGAGAGGCAAAAAATTAAATCGGCGTCCAGAAACGTTCGTCTGCCAACCTGCAATATATGCCAACCTGCTATTATCGTATCACGTACGGTTAATAAATGTGTTTAGGCTTCCAAATAAATTTGTGTCGATAAACAATATTAACTATTGGCGGAGATACAGATCTTAGCGTGGTCCATATTTTTTCTCTTATCGCTGGGAGTCGCAGAGACGACAACTTCGTTCGGTAAGTAAAAAAAAAAACCCAAGAGGCTTGTTACTCGGTGAGGTCAAACGCATCGAACATCATAAGATTATTTTGATAGTCGACAAAAATGGATTTTTACAAACACGGCGAAATTTTTTTTTAACCAGAAATATTGTCTAAGCATTTATAAGAAAAAAAGGTTATCGATAAAAAAATACTATGGCAAATTAAGTCACTCGAAATTACCGTTATTGATTTAGAGCTTATGACTCCCGCCAACTTTGAAAACAGTGTTTCGAATGCGTTTAACGGCACAGAAAAAATCCATACTTTCGGTAATATTATACATATCAACTGCCGATTACCCTTAAATTTATTTTTAAGTTTTAAACTGTAAGGGGAAAACAAATTATTTCCAAAGTTTCAGAGTGGCGTGGTCGGCGCACGCAGCATCGGCTATGCGCCACACCGTGCGATAAAAGAAAATTATATTGCTGACTTAATGCTCTATAGACTATGTATAAACATAGCCTAAACGGCCTTCTGGCATTAGACCATCGATATTGTGGCTACTATTGTGAATGCAGACTTCAGATTGCACAAACAAATTTCTTAAACGTAGGGGCTACAAATAAATCAAAAAATTTGTTATTCGACTTTTTAAATATTCAGTATGATGTAACCTTGTAATACCTCTCTAAACTGACTTATGAAATAACTAATAACTGAAATAACTCTCCGTATTTCCTTCGAATTATTATTTCATGCATTCTATAACCCGAGGTCCGCGAGGGTGAAGTCAATCACGAGCAATTATAACAAAGAATAGGAATACCGATATAGAAAGGTTGTAAAGCAGGAATTAACAGCTCTTATTTCTTGAAAGTCAGACATGCTTGGTTATTTATTTTATCATTTTTTTCTAGGATCTAGGAACAATGCATGACCCGAAATATACCGGAACTATCAAACGTACTCTTTATTCGGTTTGGTTTATACATGAAGAATTTCAGTCGCATCGCTAACATTTATTCAACATTCAAATAATTAGCAATGTTCGGCTCGGCTCAACTGATATCGGATTTGTCTGCAGCACGAAAGAATACATCTTTAACTTCCGACAACTCGTAACACAAAGAAACGCAGCTTATGATTATTAATCTTTTTCGGAAACAATCTTAATTGCTGGACGAAATGAAATAATGTAGGTGAACTACACTTGCTTCCGTATGTGCTGTTTTTATACGGAATAACTATATATGGGTTGGTTTGAACGAATTCAAAACGTTAATTTCTTCCGATTTCGGACATTTTTACTCGCACGTTAATAAATTCTAAGCTATGGAGATGAAACTCGATGCAGATATTTATCAGAGTCGTCAGAGTATAGGATTAACTTCAATGTACATCGGTGCAGCGATTTGAATTGAATAAGATTTTGCTTCCTCATAGGGGAAGCTTTGTGATGGTGAAAAAAAAAGAAATTCGATATTTTAATGAAAACGTGTTCAGAATGTTCCAAAACATCGAAAAATCACACTTAGAAAAAATGTCCGGATGTATGTGTGTGCGTGCGTGCGTGCGTGCGTGCGTGCGTGCGTGCGTGCGTGTGTGCGTGTGTGTGTGAATCGGACGTGAAAAATTCAAACGGCTATAACTCGAGAGCGCCTCGACCGATCGGGCTGAAATTTTGCAGACAGGATGTGTGGTTAATAGTCAATGTTTCTGCAAAATTTCGTCCAAAAATGTTCAGTTGTTTTTTTTTGTACGCCATTTTTTATTTCTTCGAAAATGTCTGTACGCACTGTAGCGCTCGCATTTTTTTTAGCTACCGCGCTAAAAACGCGTATGCAGGTAGAATATCATCACCTGATGATCCCATGAAAATTTAAGGAAAATTGATCGAACCGTTTAAATTTTATGTCATTTTGAATTTGTTGAATTTCATGATTTTTTTTAGACGCATTTTTTCGTATCAAATATTCATCTACGAATAAAATAAGTATCAGATTCGTCATCAGCGTGAAAAAATACATGGAATTACAGTCCCGGAGCGACGAATAACGAAAAAATTTACCAGGCAACTTTATAGGTAAAATTGCAAAAATGAGTGATTTTAGGTATTTTTAAACAACGATTTCTTTGCTTTCCGATGGCATCGGGGAAAAATCCAGGTGCCTATGGTGATCTACAGCAAGATATACGGGTATGACGGGATATGACGGGATTAAAAAGTTAGATAAAGAGGTATCACTAGCAATTCTGGAATAAAAATCGGAAGGGCAAAAAAAAAAAAATTCGGGAGCGCATACTTCCAAGTATTTTTTCGCGCCGAGTGCAGATTCGGCAAAGTGAAACGTGACGATGAAATATTTTTTTACGCCCTGAACCTGAATCGGTCAGTCGTTTTGCATACACGGAGAAAAATAAATACTAATAATTCATCCAATTTCCAATACAATGTACTGGAATTCCCATTAATGGTGCGCCCCGTGAAGAAAACACAGGGATTTTTACTGTTTAAATTTACAAATAATATACTGAAATGACACCGGAATTTTTAAGAGCGAATACATGCAATATACATGGGCGATTAATTTTTTTTTACAGGATCATTCATCTTTCGGTATCAGTATATATAATAGTAATAATAATAATAAATAATAAAGGCATTGAAGTTGGCGACGTTACTCCAACGAAATTATTGGCAGCTGTCATGTTTCGCAGAAAATTGCTTTCCTTGCGAACCGACAATATAATATAATGCCATATATTAATATAACAATGTAACTATATTTATAATAATTATAATTATATATATAATAAAAATATAATATAACAGAATCATTTTTTAAACATTTTTTCGATGTAAAATAAACTATTTGAGAAAAGTGACATCTGTCAATGATATCATTGGAGCAACGTTGCTAGCTTCCATGTCATTAAATAATAAAGGTTTCGCTTCAATGCTCGGTTTATCTGCTCTACGTGAGTACCACGTGGTTCTCTAAGACGCGACGAATAGAAAACTGCAGGGGGAAGATGCAACTTGGACCACGGACGGGCAGTGTGAGGCGAAATAAGTATATACATGCCTACTACTTTGTCATCATGTAAACACTAAATTTTACAGGTATACCAGTAATTTTTACTGATATACACAGTAAGTTTTACCCATTGGCAATTATTACTAGTCACGGCAATAAATATTCCGACTTACACCGGAATATTTCACTGCATATCGAGCTGATTCTACGAATTATCCTCACGTTATTGGAATAAACAAAATTATTACCAAAATATCAATAACTTTCCCTGTTTGGTCCTGAATTATTACTAATCTTTTTTCTCCGTGTAAAAGTCTAAGACGTTGACGTTGAAAAAAGTTGAAAATTGAAATTTTTATATCGCTTCCTCATAAAAGTTGGAAGTTGAAATTTTCATATCGCTTTCTCATAAGGTTTCTTTATTCGCGAAGCTTCCTCTATGAGGAAGCCAAAAATACCGACAATGCTTCCTCATAGAAGAAGCTTCCCGAATAAAGGAACCTTATAAGAAAGCGATATGAAAATTTCAATTTCCAACTTTTATGAGAAAGCGAGATAAAAATGTCAACTTCCACCTTTTATGATAAAGCGATATAAAAATTTCAATGTTCACCTTTTATGAGGAAGCGATATGAAAATTTCAATTTTCAGCTTTTATGAGGAAGCGATATGAAAATTTCAATTTTCAACTTTTTTATTTCACTCGGTGGGAAAATGGCAGTTTTTGCGGTGGGAAAATGGCGGGAAACTCCCATTTTCACCCCTTGTGAAATAAAATTTTGTTCAATACTCGTGCGAAAAACTTTTCTGAACTCGGGTGATTGCAACACTCGTCTTCGGCTCGTGCTGCAAACTCACACTCGTCAGAAAAAGTTTTTTCGCACTCGTATCGAGATGTACCATTATTTTGAGAAGTCCTAAAAATGCATTTATTTTTTGCTTTGTAACGGCAAAAAACGAGTTTCTTCAACAGGCAAAAAACTAAGAAATTGCAAATTTGTTAGAACACAAAGTAATTTACCGAAAAATGTTATCTATTTCTACTGAAAGTTTCAACCTCTCAGCCATCTGTTAGAAACAAGAGTTTATTGGAACAGTTGGATAAATAATTTCAAGAATCTCATATGTATATGTACATTATAGTATATGTATAGTATATGTACATTATAGAAAAACGGTTGAAAAATAAAGATTACACTTGTAGCAATCTGTCACATATTCGATCAATGTGTCGGTAATATATATGATACAGTTATACAGAAATACACTCTTATAAAAAATGCAACATGTATGTCATAAAAATATCAAATTCCGTAGGTAGTGTCGAGGGTTTAAGACCAAAATGTTGTAAGTTTTTTGTTCCGTTCTAAATATTTGTTGGCAAAATCACGACAGAATTATTGACGATCAAAAAAACTCGGAATAAAATTTGTTATGCGGTTCGCACATTGTTCATTTATTAATAACGAACTTACGTAAACATGCGTAAGTACCTGTGGGACTCGAGCCGGAGTAGAGTAAAATGACTTGAACAGTATACGCCTTAATTGAAAATTAAAGAACTTGGAAAAATTAATTTTTGTACTAAACTATATAAAACACTTAAAAAAAAAACAAATGCAACGCGTAACGACGAAAGTGATCGTTACTTTTTTAATATGTATTAGGTGACTATAGTAAAGGTCGGAATACCGTGTTTTATTGTTCTTCTTCGTCTCCGTCGCTTATGTATATAACATTAGCCAACTTTTATATATGGAACGAAGTGTGGTTTCAATTTTAAGGCTCATACTTCAATTTCTTTACAATCGCCTTATTCCATGTTTGAAACTCACATTTTATCGGTCTTATTTGGTTGTATACAGTAAAATACGTCTTCGAAACACTCGGTAGTCGGAAGAGAAATACGAGTTTGGGTTGGACGCGAACGTAAAAATCGATCGGGCTCAACGTCGTGTGTATGGGCATTAGACGAAACAAGGTTTTCGGTCATCGGATATGCGGATGGTGATATTTCGCACCATACCTACGATACTGGGGCACCGTAGACGCGTCCAATAAAGATTTTGTTGTTGCGATAAGCTGCGCCAATGCTGCGAGTCTCGCTTCTCATGCGTTTCATGCGAGCAACCTGTCAGCCGGACTCCGAGGACTGTCATAAAAATGAAGCAGTTTGAAAATGACATGTCCTGGACAGTTTAATCATACAGGAGCAACGGGCGAGATTGTCGCACAGTATTTTATCACCTTGTAGTCATTTTTCGTTTGGACGCTTCAGCATCATTTTTCATAAACTTCGGAATAACGATAATGCATATATTCTAAAGACGGGGCGGGTCAATTCCACTCACTCTTTCCGTAGATTTATTTTTTTATTACAGCGACAGGACATTATTGAAGGAATATTAGTCCATTATAACGATTATGCAAAATTTCCTATTCGATCATCGGGTAAAAGTTGGAAATATGGGCCACTAAAAAGTTGGGACCTTTATCTCCTACTACCTGAGGTAAAGCCTACTTTGGTGGAAGGAATAGGTGTCCGAAAATACCCTTTACAAAAGCCTGGCAATAAAATATTTTTTGTAACACGTGCACGAAAAGTCCCGCTTTTCGTGCCCGTAAAGTGTGTCGAAAGTGGCGCTTTCTAGAAGAGGATGCGCGAAAAATGCTGTAGATACTATTTTTACACGCTAGTTTCTTTTCCGCACACTTTTTTCACACGCTATTTTCTTTTCGCACACTTTTTTCACACTCTAGCTACTTTTGCGCACACTTCTTTAACACTTTAGTTACTTTTCGCATTGACTTATCTGTCACTGTAGTTATGTTTCCGAACACGAATATGCACTTCAATATTTCATTCGCCACCAGTAAGTGCAGGATTTAATTGATTCACACGAATTTTCTTTGGCGGCACTGAACCTTTTTCTTAGTGTACACGGAGCAAAGAAATTTGTTGGTACATCAAGATTTTTGTTACTGTAACAAATTTAGTTTGTTAGTATCGGGGTAACAGAACCAGCTTATAACCATAGCAACATTTTTCGATTGGAGCGGTTTACCGACAAAACAGCCTTTGTTGCAGTAACAACAAAATTTGGTATATGACTGAGTGGGGTGCGTATATGTGCTAACACTACGACGAGCTCGAGACGCTCGACACGCAAAATGAAAACAAAGAGACGCGAGGAAACAGTTCCTTTGTATTCGAGTAAAAGTAAAAATAGAGTGGAATTGCGAACTATTGAAATTTACTTTATATGGATGTATAAACTGCGAAAGGTAATACCTTTTCGTAGTTTAGTCCATCCATATACAGCAATTTTCATGAATTCGCAACTACAAATACAGACATTATTTTCAATATAATAAAATGATAAAATACAAACGCAGTGAGTTAATCTTCAAATAAATGTATATACGTATCTACAACTATTCTATTACCAGTCATTACTCAGCCGTCAAATTATAGCAGGCATCGTCTGTTCTCACAGCAAAGTAATTGTCGCAGTAACAAGACAGTTTTGTCGTGATAGCTGAACCAATTGCTTATACGTAGTAATTTTTTTTTTTTTTTTTTTTTTTTGCTGCTTTTCCTAATCGTTTTGCTGCGGGAACGCGGTCATTGTCAACAAAACTCATTTTATTAGAGCAGCTAAACAATTTTTCTCCGTGTAGGGGGAGGCTGATAATGGACGTTGTCTACGAAAATCTTCGACCATTGAGAATTGAATTCAAGTTTCTTCAGGCCTTTCAAGATTTCATGGAAATTACGTTAATTTCCCAATTGCAATTAACTAAAAGGAAGGTACATATTACTGAACTACGGGTCGAGCATGAAAATAAAGCAAACTCGTGAGATATTTTTAAATCTCATCAGGAGTAAGGTTTCATACTTAAAATACCTAACTGTTATCAACTATTGTATGTGTACAACTAAAAGTAAACGAAGTGAAATACTTTTTTTAATCCACATCTGTGTCAACACGCATTGGTATATCTTACCGCGTCGGCCCATATTCGCCTCTTTCACCGTACGCATGGCTTATAATTTGCATAATGAATATACGATTCTGTTTATTTGAAAAGTGGAAGTAAAACGTTAAAGTGAATTTTTTTTTAAAGCTTAAACGTCTTAAATACCACGAAACTTCGTAATTTGTAGGATGGGCCAACAAGATCAAATATTTGTGAAAAAAAAATGATACATGATACTGTCAAAATTATCAGCAAACACGCTATATTTCACTTAATACAAAGAGTGATGACAATTAAAAAAATATATTTATTGAAGGTTCTATCACGAGATGATGCTTATTAGCGGCCTGAGTTCAAATTGAATGATTTATGAAGCATGTATAATTATCTCCGTTCTCATTTAATATACTAGTTTGCCGATAGAAATACTCGTTTCGTTTGCCAACTTTTCATGTGCGGAGTTCTCACTCGACGAGAACTTATATTTTGAAAGTTTGCGATTTTCAAGAAAATATTATTAAAAGAGTTGAAGAAATCAGGTCGATGGTCCTTTTGGTCCATAATGGTAGATGATAACTGTATCAATGCATAGCATTGGCAATAAATTCCATTTATTACTAGTCCTATAGTTGAAAATACGGAAAACAAATCGCACACCAGCCTACAAATTTGATGGAATTTGATGGTTATTTATTTGATGGAACGACAACAAATTGCTATAAATATTTATGTTTTTGGTATTAATCAGAAAAAGGTGACACGACTCGATACCGATAAAGTGAAGGATTAATTTCTCTCAGAACATTTGCATAACAATACATAAAAATAAATAACTGTAAAAAATGTCATGTTGGCATTCCTGAGATTAGAATACTTCGAAAGTACTCCGAAGGGGAGTTAAGCAAGGGGTTTAAAAAAAAAGTTGGGTACGTATATAAATTACAGCGCAAATACGATTGTAATCTCACCAGGTACTGTCGTGCTATCGGGTGCGATGCTCTCCTTTGAGTTCTTCGAGTTCTTGGAGTCTTTGGAATTTTTCGAATCCCTGTACTCTCTGGAATCCCTGCTCAGAATTGGACTGAGAGTTGGTGCAAAGCCACGACTGGTGGTCGACAGTCCCCTGTGACTAATAGTCCTACGGCACCACGTCATTTCCTGCAACACACAATGAACGAATCGATTGCAGAATGAAGTTGCAAAAAAAAAGGTATATATGGCGATATTGCCGGACAATCGGATTAATGCTCGTTTCGCTACGATTCACGAGTCTGTTCTCATCTCCGTTTTCAACGAGCGGACCATCGATGCTTGTACCGAGGTGAGAATCCGACTCCGGAACTTCCTTGAAACTATCGAAATTCGATAAACGCGTACCAATCGACCTGACGCAGCCAATAAGTGCTTCAATTAATGGCAATTAGTCGCTCCATCGTGTTCGGACGTACCGCGATGCAAGTTTCCGTTTTACAAGCCGAACGGAATTAGACCAGACGGCTCATACGACGATCCTCGTACGTCCAATATCAAAATCCCTACTATAGGACATTTTGCGTTGTAGTTTCAAATTACGACAATTTTGTAGATATACGATAGATTCGAACGTTGTAATTTCCTTTCAAAAGTAGGTGACGGATTTGGCATTGGCTGAATTAAGTACAATGGTACTTAATGGTACTCCGGCGACCCGGAGTATTTGCAAAATTCAATACGCTACTCTGCACAAAGCTCTGCACAAAGCTCTGCTTATCTCCAACCATCCGGGAGTACATTTTTGTCGCAACTCTTCTCGGCACTGTTTCCGCAGCTGTTTGTCGACCCTGTTTATTCGATTTCTCCGCAGACTTTCAATTTACTATCCTGTGAGATTCGATTATCTTACCCGAGTGGCTTATTCAAAGGCGAGCTTAGCACACACAGGCGCGTATATCCGTACGCGGCGAAGTACGACAGTTGTTGTGACGTTGAGGATCGATTTTTTTCCCCCTATCGCCGATTTCGCGAAACTACCGCGCCCTGCTTCTGCCTCACATACTCCGATGTCAACATACTCTCGCCGAAGTGCAGTGACAAAATAGGGACATAAAGCCTTCGACTTCGTTTTGTGCATTCACGGGAAATCTGTCAACATCATAGAGAGATATAGAACACAGATATGATAGCAGAAATTACGGCTTAAATGCTCTTCTGAAATATTGTTGCTTGTGACAACACAATTCAGCCCGTGCATTGTGTGATGCATCGCATTGTATTATATAACCGGTTAATAGATGCGACAATACAAGTTGTTGAATTGCAATCCATTAAGAAAAATTTTTGTACGAAAATGTATGTACAATATATGAAATTTGTATGCATGAGACGATACAGATTGAATTTAATATGCAAGTACGAGGTGAAATGTATGCCAGGTATATTAAATCAAGCTTCGTACTGTTTTGAGCGATCAGTATATTTTACTTAAATTTTATATGTTAAATTTGATATACCGGTTTATGTGTTAAAAAAAATGTATATTTTGTATATTAGCCATCTGCCGTTGCACTGGAACTTTGAAGGCACAAGCGATATTTCTGTTTCGAATTTTGACGCCACAACTTGTCGGCCGAGCCTAACTCGTCCTCTTTAAAAAATCTCAGTCTTAGTAGAATACTGTATGCTCAACAGTTCAATTTTCGAGTATTAAATAGCCGAAGTCACGCATGGATCTTGAACAACCCGGTGAGACTGCGTCGTTGTGCAAAGTACGTACTAGCTTTCCAATGATGACGTTTTCTAAACATTTCATTTATTCTGAAATTTGTAAACGCCTACATTCTGTCACTATAATAAAGTACATACTGGCTATAAAATAATAACATTTCATTGTATTTTTCTTCAAGATTATTAGATTTTTACCGTTAATAAAATTTTCTATTGTCAATTGAACAAACAATTACTTTTTACCGACTCATCGCCACCAGAATATTTTTTTCATAAAGTACCTGCACAGTCAAATAGTTTGGAATTTTTATAGTGACTTATTGTCCACAGACGTCCCCAATTTTTTATTTGTGAATTTTCCGACCGTGCCATTCAGCTCTTGTTTTACAAACTAAAGTACAAACAAAAATTGTTAATGACTCGGGAAATTAAAGAAACGGTTTGTATATTCAGGTCTGAACAAAAAATAAAGAAAAAAGCGTGCGTAAAAATGGTCTAATTTACTCAAATTAGACAATTTTTAGTAATTTTTCAAAAAAATCAAAATTCAATAAAAGCTGATCCCTTAGGTAGATTTAGGCCAAATTCAATACCAAAGGTCTTTGTTCATAGCATTGTATTTATATGTATTTTTAGGACGATAGCTCAAAATTTACGAAAGTTTGAGCTACCACAGACTTTTTAAAAAAATTTCGAATTCGCGTAAAATCTCGAAACGGACCTCAATCTTCATGAAAAATATATCGAAGGAAGAGACGTGACCACTCTACTAGTTTACAAAATTCCAACCGGCTATCTCAAGCCGTTTCCGAGTAATAGTCGTTCTAAGCAATGCACGCTGTCACATACACACACACACACACACACACACACACACACACACGCACGCACGCACGCACGCACGCACGCACGCACGCACGCACGCACGCACGCACGCACGCACGCACGCACGCACGCACGCACGCACGCACGCACGCACGCACGCACGCACGCACGCACGCACGCACGCACGCACGCACGCACGCACGCACGCACGCACGCACGCACGCACGCACGCACGCACGCACGCACGCACGCACGCACGCACGCACGCACGCACGCACGCACGCACGCACGCACGCACGCACGCACGCACGCACGCATCCGGACGCCAGCTAAAAATCACATTTCTCGACGTTTTCGACCATTTCTAGTACGCTGACATTAAAATCTCAAAAAACATTTTTTTCATTAAAACATAGCTTCCTCTATGAGGAAGCAAAAATGTTTGTTATGTATTTAACAAAATTGGTTTTAGGAAACTTCGTATTCCGATTTTAGGAAATTATTTTTTTAGCCGCGCATTGAAACGTTTTGTTATTTTTAAGCACACCACCGTCTTGCAGGTGGTTAAAGTACGAAACGTTCGTTGACTAAAAGATTAGGTTCACTTTTATCTTTATAAGATCGACTTCCCAAACTCGCATATATTGTAACGTGGCGTTTGGAACGCACGTTGCAATTGCCCCTCCTTCAGCGTGGCAATAGTTGTCCAACCGGCAAAAAGGGCATTTCATAGGGCAAATTAGGATTTTTTATTGGACAAAAGCGATTGTGGGAACGATTCGTCGGATCGACAGAACGAATTTCGGGCGAAAAGAATTCGTTTTAATTATATTGATCAATATTTTCGAGCACCTCGGAGGAGAAGCGACCGCCACCGAAACTGGAATTGTCGGGCGCAGGGTTCTGTAACCCCGTCGTGGGAATACATCGACATCGGGGTCTTATCCACCCCGACACCATCATCGAGGGAACGGGGCCTAGCTGGACGGAGTGCAACATCGCAGAAGAGGAGGCTGAACTGCACTTCGCCACAACGCTAGGCCTCCAGAAGAAGCCGTGGATACCCGTGCGACGACGTCACGAGCCGGAGCCGCTACCGCGGCACGGGAAGGGTCGATAAAGACGCTCGCAACGGGATCGGCTTCCCATCCGTACGAGACAGCGATCATCAGCTGTCCTCAAAATTGACGGGCCTTACGTAGGATCGGCAAGGGGCGCGGGGTCTCGTCCTCCCCGCTGCGAATATCGAAAAGACCAGCGAGCCGTAGGCTTGTTGGTTGGACACCGAGCATAATAGTCGAGATTTGTTACACGTGCGGATTTTGTTCTGAGCTGTGGAATAGTCCGAGGAGGAGACGAGTGTAGAAGCCGTCGAATCGTCGCCGTAGCGTAGATTTCCGGTGGGTGGTTGGTATCAAAGTTGTTATAATTTCCGAAAAGGTGTTGCGATAATCGTAGTAGTTTTCGCGTCGAAATTAGTCGTCGTTGTACGCGAAATATCGTAGTACTTGGCCTTCCGCCCGGCGAGAGAACTTGTCTCTCGCGGTTTGTAATTCGCCTCAATAGTCCGGTCGTTCCGATGACGAGTAGGATCGTTTTTTTGTTAGTTGTTTTGCGAATTCGATTTTGGTCATTGAATATTGTATCGATTTTTTTTTTGCTATTGGATTATTTTTTGCAATTGATTTGGCAAAGGAGAGAAGTCCCGAGAGTTTCGGGCATTGTTACAGCGGCCTCGGGGCCGCTGATTGTAAAGTATCGAGACGAGTGGGGACGCATCTCGTCCCCCGCAAGTAATTGTTTCTGGACTGATCGGCAGCACCTTACGCTTCCGATAGTACGTGGGGCTAATCCCCCCCAATCTCGAACGAGTATATTGTAAATAGTGTAAGATATTTATTGTGTAAAATGTAAAATTTAGGGTGACAAGGGGGTATGGTTTTTCGCAGCCAATTGTAAGGCAAATAATTTCGTTCATTTGGAACCACTATTAATTTATTCTGTCTTTTTATAATAAAGTACCATACCCCCAATTGAATTTTGTGTGTCGACGGTGTTGTTCTTGGGAGGTCGTATGACCCCCCGAACTACCCCCTTAAGATCTCATAACCTGAGTCTAGTCGGTCAAGGGGATCCCGGCTTGGTTTTTTTTTCCGGGAAAAATAGAGAAAAACCTGGCCCCCATAGAATTGTTATTTTTAATCGTCGGGCGACCACTGTGCATGCTCCTTTACCCGATCGCACCCGAGCGATCGGGAACCATAAAGGCAGCGTCACGGTATATAGGAAATAAAGAAAACCCAACATTTTGGGGTCAGGCGGATGGAGGCGAAACGTCATAAGAACCCCCAAACCGCGAATCGTGAAGCGGAAAAAAAATCATTGCTTGCGAACGAAGCTTCGTACTACTTCACTCTTCACAGGGTATATCCTCGAGATCCTGCAGAAAATAAACAAAAATATAAACATAAAAGTTTCGGATGGGAACGAGCCCGGACGACGACCAGAATGCTGTTCGAAATAAAAATAATTCCTCACGAATGAAGCTTCAAAACCACTTTTCTCTTCACAGAGTATATTTTTGAGGTTATATAGCGATGTTGTATCACTCTAACCAGCTACAATTCTTTTAGATCATTATACAAACACCTGTTTTTAAGGAACGCACTCTCAAAATCGATCAAGACCTTTCAGCGTTTATTCCTTTAACGCTAGAGCCCTCTTGGGTCTTTTCGATCTCTGGCTATGATTGATCGAGAGGAAAGCCATCCTTCACATCCATGCCGAAGCTCAAACGAGAGGCAAGTTTCGTCCATGGATTAGCACCCGTCTAATGTGCTCGATAGATTGACGCGTTTGATCGGAGGACCCACGGGTCCTCCGCGTTGGCGGCATTACACACTCTACCGCAGAAGTGCAGATTCCCAGATAGCCAGCCGTAGCACAGCCAAAGAAGGGAAATTGCTTGCCATCAAGATTTGCTGTTTGCTTGCCAGCAATATTGCAACAATAGTTTCTTGCACGAGATTGCAGCATATTGATAGCAAAAATCCAGCAACGGTTGCAGTACGCTCATTTGTTATTCTTAGCAGCCGTGAAAGAGATCTAAATTCCTCCTTATCGGAAGCCAACTTCTGATTACACAGTTCCTCAATCTGAGTTATTGCTGACGCTAATGAAAGCTTATTTTTTCATGCGATGAATGAGTTCGATAATGGGTTGGTAAAGAATAACGTTACATGATAATGAGTTATTGACGAATTTGTTTGTCTAAGAGTTTCTAAGATTTCATGCGAAATAACCGTGACTCAAGCAAATTAATCTTAGTATTGAGTCGCAAAGCACCAGCAATCCTTGCTGACAACTTGCTGACAATATGCTCCTAAGAATTTTCGGCATTGAATGATGGCAAAAACATAGGCAAATGCGGACGCACATGCAGCAATTTTGCCGCTATCACGTGCGGACATATGCTGCCGATTTGCTAGCGGGTTGTTGGCAAAATGCTGTCTGGGTTACCGTGAGCGAGGACCTAATGGTCACTTTTATCGTGGGTACCAAAACTTTTATTCTTAAATATATTGCTAATATTCTTAAACGCATAGGAGATTGCGAGATAGAACGAAACCTTAGGGCAAAGGAGAATACGTTTACAATTTTCTTTGTGAGACATCCCAGGTGCGGTTTCAGAGCCGGGCTAACGTTGGACCAACTATGACCGCCTGAGTTAGCAAGTCGACCGACTCTGGTCGCCAATGTAGGCCAATTAACATCGGAATGATAACATCGGCTTAACGTTATCAAACGACGGTGTCCCAATGGCTGGCCGGTGTTGGCTGCCGATGTCCAGCCAACGTTGAATGGAAAATATTGATAAGCAATAAAAAAGTATTTTTATCGATCTCCGCGATTTTTAAATGCTTTTTTATGATCCTACTATTGCTTTTTTCTAGTTTTTTAACTTCACACATTGGGATCATTAGAATACATATTTTCGTCGGTAATGGGGACTCGAACCCGTGACACCGGGATATATCGACGCTCTTCCGCACTCGACTATGCTCACCTTGAAGATTTTCTTTTCTCATCTTATATAAAAGCTGCATGTCTACAGCATCTCTATCTAGCATTAACTTACCAATTGCTTTAAGGCCTTATATACGCGAAAAATTTCATTTTTTTTTTTAATTTTTGATTCCGATAGCCTGAACGGTTAGGAATATTTAAGCTTTACAGAATTGAAAAATTCCAAAAATTGTTAAAGTTACAGCATTTGGAGCGTAAAAACTTTAATTTTCTTCGAAGCAGGCAGGTAGCGGCGACAACCGGTCGCGCTATACGGAGACAGGTGCGCTAGATCGCCAACTTCAAAGCCGTTTTTCCACGATTCACTTTTTTGAACCTTGTGAAAGTTCTAACTTTTGAACGAAGGTTCAGATCGCTTTGAAATTTTTACAACATATTCTTAGAAACGAATATTTCAATGACAAAAAAAAACATAAAAAATAACAATTTTAAGATTCGAATTTTTATTACAATAATTTTTTTGTATAATATTGTTGGTTCACACTGAAGATACATTCATTATGCAATTATAAATATGTTCATTTTTTTTCGAACACCAACATCAATGCCGAGAACTTTCACCATCGGCGTGCGCGCAAAAAAAATACATTGCTTTATTATGTATTATCTCCGCCATTTGTTAATATTTCTGATTTTTTATGCATATACTTAACCATGTGCAAAAATGATCTGTAAAAAATGTTATCAATATATGCGTCATTTTTTTTTTAACCGCGTTGTTTCGCCACCACCAAAAAATGCGTCTCGAATCTCCCACGTTTCGTTGGATCGCCACACGCAGCGATCTCACGCTCTCTTGCGAGCTCTCACCTTCCTGGTCTCGTCTCACATTCCGTAGATAATTAAATATCCGAAAACAACTACAAAATATTGAACTCAAAGGGATTTATTCAAGGAAATGACAAACCTTTTTTTTTTCTCTTTTAGTTTTTAATCTGAAGCGAGTTCAATCGAACCCTATAAAAAATAAAAAACAAAACAAACTCCGTTACTATCACGTCTCCTTTTCTTTCTTCTTTCCTCCGTTCAGACCGTTCGATAACACGCGTCTAGAAAAGTACCTTCGAAAATCGGCGAAATCGCGTATATAAGGCCTTAATTGACTAAGTTTTGTTACTTCATTTTTTTATTCACACTTTAATCAATAGCGTTGATGAAACTGAGGCTGTATGCACTACAGTACTGTAGATAAAACTATAATAAAGGAATCTGGAATAAAAAAGAGGTCTCAGCAGTCGCGCAAATAAATAAATAAAAAAATCATTTTTTATAAATATGTTTCGTTGGACGTTCGCTGAACGTCGCTAGCGGGTAATCCGCCGATGTCGGTCAATATCGCCAAACACGCATCATTACGACGATACACCAGTGCCGACTTAACTCTGGTAAGCAGCGTTTTGCCAATTATTGAGCCCAACGTTGGAGTCGTTGTCAACCGGCAGTTTAGCCAATTCTGGGCATGCGTAGAGATCCGATCATCGGCTGCCGACCTGCTGCCGAATAAAAGCTCATCGTCGACCATGCTCCGAGCGTCGGCCAACTACACCTGGGATAGCAAAAAAAGTCTCATCTCAAATGTAGGTCTGTTTTTCCCCTGGGGTTCGTTTTGTCCCGCTATCCTGTATTTAAAATAATTGCCGCATTATTCTCGAGGGGTTGTATTCGATATTGCTAGAAGACGGAGGATCGTTGAAGGTAATGGTGACTGAGAAAACGTGTCGATCTACCGATAACGTCAGACTGCCAGCGGTAATAGTTTCATTAATATAAGAGCCGCACCAACTCAGCGGGAGTTTAATTGCGACTGCGTGCAGTTGCGTTGAACAATCGTGCGCAAGCCTTGTAGTTGCATTAAAACTGTGAACTCTGGCGATGGGCAACGCAAAAAATTATGAGAAAATCAATAATTGGACAGACATAAAAAACCAATAAAACAATTATATTTTTTATACGATTTCGCTTTTTGTCAATATCTCTCTAACCACCGGAAAATTCTAACAAAATATTTTTTTACCGATTGTACCAAATCAAAACAATTTTATGGCATTTAATCTGAAATATTGTATTATGAGCGGTGTATCAAAGAAAATTTGTGGTCGCACGGAAACGTATTGTTTTCATATGAAATTGATGTATGAAGCCTGATGCGCTGAAGCACGTCAGAAAGCCATACGTAAAGGTAAAACCTTCAGCAGATCACAAGGGATGTGAGAGGAAACGTTATGAACCGTGTTTCATATTGTCTTAAATCGGAGTGAAAGCTCCTACCTACCTCTCGGTCCGGGCTATCAGTGATGGCCATATGGACAATATGTTCCGCATAAATTCAGAGACATGAACCAAAAAGCAGCAGCTGTCCCGCATTCCGTTGGTATCAAAAACTGTACGGAATTTTTTAAACCGTGCTGACTACACTCGACAAAAGAAAATTTGTACAAATGCTGCAGTCAGCACCCGTTAAAAAAGTTAATTAAAGTTTTTAATACCAAACGCGGTATAACGCTTCTCCTTAAGGTAGCTAGGTCGCTTCGGGCTCATTTCGCATAAGTTCGAGAAAAATAAGAGACAATTGCAAATACTTCTCGATGGTATAAAAATCTTAAACATTTCATGCATATTAAAGGTACTGAAAAGATTAATTGTGCATAATAATAATTCTAAAATGTTATTAACAAATTAATCAAAAAGTTAATTGTTTACCAAATTACTCGGCAAACCAACTTTTTTAAAATGAAAATGATTCGTTCATTTTTCTGAATACGTATGAAGTTTTTCAGATTTTTCAATTAGCATTGATTTTTTTTTTGTATATGGAAAAAATGTGTGAAAAAACACAAAAATCAAAACTAATTGAAAAATCTGAAAAAATTCATACATATTCAGAAAAATGAACGAATCATTTTCATTTTAAAAAAAGTTGGTTTGCTGGATAATTTGTTAAACAATTAATTTTTTATTAATTTGATAATAACATTTTGGAATTATTATTATGCACAATTAATCTTTTCAGTACCTTTAATATGCATGAATTTGTTCACATTTTATACCATCGAGAAGTACTTGCAATTTTCTCTTATCTTTCTTGAACTTATGCGAAATGAGCGCGAAGCGACATAGCTACCTTAAGGATGATGAAGGAAATTAACAGTATATGATACATCGCTGTTATACACTTCGTGTAGAATGTTCCTTTTTGCATGATCGACGTCATGAACGACGTTGCAGGCAACGTTACGGACCGGCAAGCATGTCTTGCACACTCGGGAATAATTTGGCATGAACTATGATCGAGAATTCTGCTCGTTGGGCGTCAGTTCGCAATCGTCGAGTACATTTCATGTGCAAACTCATGCGGAAAATCTCCGTCTTCCCACCCTGCACAGTGTCGAGAATATACGTATGATGTCTATTTTAAATATCGCTCGACGGTAACGTGCCATTTATTAAATTTTTAACGTATATACCCGATCTTGCCAATGTACCCGTTAGGACAATCTTATTCTGTATCGTACCTAAAAGATTATATTACAGTAGAACCTCGATTATCCGAACCCTCAATTATCCGAACATTAGCGAAAAACATTATACATTGTTGCTCGAAGCGGCCCGTGCGCAAGCGTTTTTTTGTCTTCCAGCGTTAATCCGCTGGCACACTGGTTTTCCCGAACAGGTGAATCCACCTCAGCAAAGTCGGACAGCGCGCATCAGATAGGGCAGCAATTTTTTTCCGCACAATTCTTTTCACCACAGCACCGATCCATCACATTCGTTTCTCCACAAACTCTATAGCACACACGACTTTTCCTTTACATTTTTAATGTTCAAATGTGTTTTTCACATGTCGATTGTACACACTTCGATTATACACATTGCTTTCTACGCATACCGTTTTAACACGCTCAGTATACTGCGCGAACCGATACGCCACAGTCTCGAAGCAACACATTTGTTTGCCCACAAATCGAGATAAACACGCTGGCTTTCCTTCACATTTTTAATGTGCACATGCGTTCTCCATGACATTTCGATATTACACATTTCGATTATACTCATTGCTTGCCGCACAAACCGTTTGAACACACGAATTTTACCGCGCAACTCGATACGCGACGGTCTTGAGCCAACACATTTACTTCTCCACAAACCTGATCGAACACACTCCAATTCCTCCACATTTTTAATATTCACATGCGTTATTCAAGACGTTTCGATTGTACACATTTCCATTATACATTTCCAGTGGCGCACTGAACCGTTTGAACGCTCGAATTTAACCGCGCTTTTTATTTCAACGCAAATTATTTGCACACATTCTTCTCTACACCTAGCCGTTACTACACACACTCTTTACAACACTACTCGATAACGCACAACGGCATTACAGCACATTTCGATCGATCACGTTAGAACCACCACAAAGTTTTCCAACACATTTCGTTACTACACATTACCGCTGTCGGTATCGACTGATACGAATATCTCGCGTAGGTAAGGTAGAGCTCGGAACGATTCGGCTTGGGGGCAGAAGTTCTCACGCGAGCCTATCATTACGCGGCTAGAGCGAAATTAAAACCGAGTAGCCCATACCGATAGACTCGCGTGAGAACCTCTGCCTCCAATCCGAACCGCTCCGAGCTCTACCTTACCTACGCCAGATATTCGTATCAGTCAATACCGACAGCGGTAATGTGTAGTAACAAAATGTGTTGGAAAACTTTGTGGTGAATGGAACGTGACGGATCGAAATGCGCTGTAACGCCGTTGTGCATTATCGAGTAGTGTTGTAAAGAGTGTGTGTAGTAACGGGTTGGTGTAGAGAAGAATTTGTGCAATTGATTTGCGTTGAAATAAAAAGCGCGGTAAAATTCGAGCCTTCAAACGGTTCAGTGCGCCATGCTATGTGTATAATGGAAATGTGTACAATCGAAACGTCTTGGATAACGCATGTGAATATTAAAAATCTGGAGGAATTGGAGTGTGTTCGATCAGGTTTGTGGAGAAGTAAATTTGTTGGCTCGAGACCGTCGCGTATCGAGTTACGCGGTAAAATTCTTGTGTTCAAACGGTTTGTGCGGCAAGCAATGTGTATAATCGAAATGTGTAATATCGAAATGTCATGGAGAACGCATGTGCACATTAAAAATGTGAAGGAAAGCCAGCGTGTTTATCTCGATTTGTGGGCAAACAAATGTGTTGGTTCGAGACTGTGGCGTATCGGTTCGCGTGGTATACTGAGCGTGTTCAAACGGTATGCGTAGAAAGCAATATGTATAATCGAAGTGTGTACAATCGATATGTCGTGAAAAACACATTTGAACATTAAAAATGTAAAGGAAAAGTCGTGTGTGCTATAGAGTTTGTGGAGAAACGAATGTGATGGATCGGTGCTGTGGTGAAAAGAATTGTGCGGAAAAAATGGCTGCCCACTCACAGACACTCGCAATGTAAGTGTCCGTGAGGGTCTGTGAGAGTGTCTACCCATGTACGAATATCAGAATGGCACAGTTCTGACCTAGTACTGGTGCCGGAGCTACCAGTACTGGCAGACAATCAAGGCCCAGCACAAATCCAATGCAGAATCAGTACTGGGCCGATATTAAAATGATCACACCTGCCCAGTGCTGGCTGTCGGCGTCAAGCCAGTACCGCGTGCCAATGTTCAGCCACTTTTCAAAAACGATAATAACAAACAGTAAAAAGTTGCAAATTAAAATTTTCATATGGCCTTCTCATAATGTTCCTTTATTTGCGAAGCTTCTTCTACGAGGAAGCATTTTCTGTATTGCTGGCTTCCTCATAGAGGAAGCTCCGCAAATAAAGGAACATTATGAGAAGGCCATATGAAAATTTTAATTTGCAACTTATATGAGGAAGCCATATGAAAATTTCAATTTTCAACTTTTATGAAGAAGCCATATGAAGATTTCAATTTTCAACTCTTATGAGGAAGCGATATGAAAAAATGTTCAACTTGTTTTAACGTCAACGTCGTGTTTGCCTTTTATGCATACGACTGGCCGATTCAGGTTCAGCGCGAAAAAATACCCCGATGTCTTTGCTTTGTTAGATCCGTGCACCTACTTCAATTAACGAAAATACAGGGTTTTGGAAATTTTTTTTTTTCAAATTATTAAGTCACTTATCCAATATTCACCGTTTTGTGGCCACGTCTAATGTATTTTTCACCCACCGATGACGAGTCTCCGAATTATTTTACTCCTAGGGCGACACTTGATACATAAACTCGTGTCGGACAAAAAATACAACTTTTCAACAAAATTCAAAAATTTCAAAATCCCATAAAATTTTAACGTTTCGATCCATTTTCGCCAAATTTAATACGAAACATTGTACAGTGTTAGTCCATTCCCATGTCAAATTTTCGATCGATACCTCCATATTTACTCGAATTAGACCGTTTTTAGTCATTTTTCAGAAAACTCAGATAAACTCAAAATCCCATAAAATCTTACCCCTTTAATGAATTTTGACCAAATTCAATACCAAAGGTCTTTGATCAAAATAGTATATTTGTGGGCAGTTATAGGACGATTGCCCTAATTTTACGCAAGTTAGAGCTACCACGACCTTTTTTCAAAAATTTCAAAATCGCGTAAAATCTCGAAACGGGCCTCAATCTCCATGAAAATTGCACCGAGGGAAGAGACATGACCACTCTACTAGTTCACCAAATTTCAACTGGCTATCTCGAACCGTTTCCGAGTTATAGTCGTTTTAAACGACGCAAGTCTGTCACACACATACACACACACACACACACACACACACACACACACACACATACGTCCGGACGCCAGCTAAAAATCACATTTCTCGACGTTTTGGACTATTTTAAGTACTCTGACACTAAAATCTCGAAAAAAAAAATTTTCACGAAAACAAAGCTTCCTCTATGAGGAAGCAAAATGAATGTTTTTATCGTCTGCCTGTTTGTTTAATGCATTTCTCCGATCGTGGTTTACTGTATTGTTGTTATTTTATGCTTATATGCTGGAAATCTCGGAATAAATATTTTGACCGGTGATGGGATTCGAACCTGCGACCCTACGATTACTAGTCCCAGATCTTACCTACTTGGCTATGCTAATGTTGAAGAACAACGTTTCGAAACTTGTACATCAGTTGAGCAAACGCTTGCATATATATTGTCACACTAACTTCATACTATCGAAAAGCTATAAAATGCATAAATATTTATTCTTCAGTCACTGAGTTCTATATAAAATTTATTTGTAATTTATCTTTTTCATACTTTGATATTATTGAGAAAGCGTTGGTTGAACTCTGGCAACCAGTACATGCCCAGTACTACGACGGACATAAAATTTGATCTAAAAAAGGATTTTTTCTAACACGGTCTATTAGTGATGGCCAACTCTTGGTGAAGTTGTTCATCAGCACTAGGCCCTGGCCGTTGAACAAGACTTGGCAACAAGGGCTGTTCTAGTATTGGGGCCTTATTGCCGGCTCGGGATTTTGTCCAGTACTGGCAATCAAGATTGGCCCATTATTGGTGAAGTTTGTCATTTGTACGGGAACAGAGCCGGCAATTAAGACTCAGCAACTGTAACTGTCCCAGTTCTGGGACATATTAGCAGCTCTGGACTTGGCCTCGTACTGGCAAGCTGCATAGGCCCATTACTGATAATGTTGTTTGCCAATACTCTCCGAGAATTGGCAAACGAGACTTGGCAATCGGGCCTATCCCAGTTCTGGGCCGTTTTTTATAACTCCGGCACAGTACAGATATTCGCACATGGGTAGTGGTCATATACTTTATTATTAAGCAGACATATTTTATTATATTTTAATGAGGATATTTTATTAAGCTTAAATATGCTACGCTTCACAAAAATGTATCAAAATCAGCTATTTTGGTTTATTAAAAATATTTGTTCAATTTTTCTACTGATTCTGGGTTTTTACGGAACCCCATCCCGATTCCCCCTAACAATCCCTACCCACATTCAGCTAAGCTACCTAATTTCCAGTGCGTCCGCATCCGAGTTAGCTACACTGTACCGTATTTGCCGGGGACACGGGGAAAGTACGGAAAACCCGTGCCGCTACAGACGGCCTTATTGTACTGATCCTCCGGTATTTTTGCACTTGAGTAAAGGATAGGAACACCAAACTTTCAGAAGAAAGAGCCTCCCACTCAACGGTCGATGCGCCAGCTAGCGCACGGCTAAGCGGTCACCCATCCAAGTACTGACCGCGAACGATTCTGCTTGACTTGGGAGACCACCGAAGCTGTGCGCCAATCGCATATCTACCGAAAAGCATCTATTTCTAAGTTTGTTTAAAAATAACATCTGAAGAAACATATCTTAATTTTCGATTTTCATACGGCAAGGTCAGTACTGAGATGAGGAATGATTACCTAAAAACCAATTGGTATTATTTATTTTTGCAATGCAAAATAGTATATTGTTTCGCTCTTGCTGACATTGATATTTACGTTCAATTAATAACTTTTTTCATTTGATGTCAAGATGATTTTTACTGCATCCACTCTTGGTACAACATCCTTCAAACCATGCATCTGGTTTCAAAAAATAATATTACATTATCCTCTATCACGGATCAACGCTCGTGGACAGTCGAGATTGGAGGCCGTGTAAAAGAGCTGTTTCGGAAATTCTTTCGTGCCCTACAGATATAAATGGTAATTTGAAAAATTCGCACGATACTAGTGAACAAACTGATAAGTCATTTGGGGTATACGCGGCAACCGTGAAACGAATAACGAGCTCATTTCAGAGAAAACTTTTTTTTTATTTTTTCAAACGAAAGTGAAAAGTCAACGGACCTCGCGAATCGCTAGGAGCGTGGGTGAGCACCGGTTCTTTTTAAATTGCTCTTTCCTCTCCGCCCTTCTTTCCACCCGCCCTATCTCCTGGCCCCTTGTCAAAAGTTCCCGAGCTCTCGAATACGTAATGTTCACGGTAAATTCTTGAAACCCGACGACTTCGTAGGCTCTCTGGCTGTAAGCCAGTGAACGTCAACGCAACGTTAATCGCGTTATTTTCGTTACAGTGAGTCTGCTACGGCGTATATTGCCTACTAAACCCCGTTTCTTCTATTTCTTATGCTCTGTTGCCCCGCTCATATAGCCAAGTGTTTAGACGAGACTCGGCGACTAAATCGAGCTGTATAATCTTTATATTTCCTTATATCTTAGTTTACCGCCGTGACAATGATGACTACTAGTGTAATTTGTAAATATTCACTGGGCATATATGAGAAGACATTCATTACCATAAACATGATGTTCCTTTCTCATAGAGCAAGCTGTTTTCGTAACAGACACGAAAAAATATCACATTTTAGGGGAAACCGGATTCGCAAGTAACGCGGATCAAATGTGACAAATGTTATCATAACTCGTAATAAACGTTATCGTAAATACAGTGCACGACGGGATAAGTTGATGTGTTGGGAAGTCACACGATCAGATCAATTACCTTCCTCATCATCTGCCCAAGTACAAGTGCCACTCCAATTTTCCAGGAAAAAATGTACGGATCATTTGGCAGCTGCAACTATCGTTTTCGAAACAAAACTTTAACTACGGGATATTCCTAAAAATACCACACTTTAAACATTACGCATTTTATATTTATTTGATTACTATCAAATGCAATTGTTTCTTTAGCCTTTTTAGCTTTTTTAAAATCTTTTGCTGCTGTTGAAGATAAAAAAGATATTTTCGTCATGACTAATTTGATCACCTCTTTGGAGAGAACACTATCTTGTGGTTTTGGTTTCCAAACGAAAATTTAGATTTTCAAGTCTACCACGCCATAAATCGTGGCCCGAAAATGTAAAGCATATTTCTTTTCATGGAAAATATATTGAATGTTTTCTTTATTATTGAGTTTCAGTGATCTTAAGAAAGAGGGTTTAAGCTTACATATCGACAATGGTTACAATTTCAAGAAATTGCACATTTTCAAAAGAATGTAGAAACATTCTACCTTGATTAAATTCAATTTGACATTGTAAAGAGATAACGGCTCAATTTGCTCATGGCAATTAAAAATTTTCTAAAAAAAAAGTAAGTAAGTATACAAATACTTACTTACTTCCTGTACTTATACAAATAAGTACAGGAAAAAATTAACCAACATAGAAAATTAGTACACCGCGAGACTGTCGCGTCAAATAGCTCTAGCTGCTTTGTGATAAAGTAACGAAATTTATCCGATGCGCGTATAGAAGAAAGAGCGCAGCTACGATTTTCTATCGGTCTCGGTTTCTTACAAAATTTTCCCCAACTTTACCTCACTGTCATCCTCATAGAAAAAATGGTTATGTGATAAAGTATTATTTTACATATGTATTACACTACTCTACTAGAAAAATGGTGCACGTAAACATAACTTATAATATATGTACTTAAACCGAAAGTGTATCACTACAATATCACGATCGATAATAAATTTGTGAACTATTGATTCGCATCGTCCGCGGATGAGACAGCAAAAACAAATGAGTCAGAATTTCGCCGTTCAAAAATTCAATCACGTTGTGTACTACCCTTGGACCATCACTATCAAACAACGCTCGATGCCCAGCGGCAATTTCGCACTCCTCAGTTATAAAAAAAATCATATTTGATTTTTGACTAGGGACGAAAGTCCCCGGTCTCTCCTAGTGCCAGAGTACTAACGCTTTCATAGTTTATAAACAACTTCAGCTGGCAGGCTAAAACATCATACGCCTGTAAAGTAATCACGCCCTTCATACAGTGTTGCTTTTACGACACCCGATTTGAGATTTTATGCGATTCCGAATATATTGGACAAATTACAGTAAAATCCTCTTAAATCTGCACTTAAGTAACCTCAGTACACTCGGAAAAAGAATTTATGTAACGGCCATCGTTTATTTGGTTTAAATAAAATATTTATTTGATTTAAATAAATATTTATTTCAGTAGTAGTAGTAGTAGTAGTGGATTTATTGACAATATTCCAGACTGACTGGGGCCAGATGGAACAATATTCCAGACTGACTGGGTCCAGATGGAACAATTTTTGATACATAGCATTACATAGTGTAAGTTGTCCTAAGAATATAAAAATGTTGTCAATTGGCCATCGACCTAAGTCCTTGAGCCATATTTATTTCATTTAAGTAACTATTTACTTAATTTACATAAATATTTATTTAAATCAAATAAATATTTTACTTAAACCAAATAAACGGTAGCCGTCAAATTTTTTTTTTTCTATGTGTAAACTTGAACAAACTCCGGCAAAGTCTAAGAAGAAAAATGAACCTGCCACTCGGCGGCTGCAACGTCAGCCAGTGTGCCGCTAAGCACTCAGCCATCCAAATACTGGCCATAAGTAACACGGATCAAATGTCAATATCGCTTGACTTGGTACACCGCCAAGAACGCACACCAACCACACACCCATTGCTGTCCGTTGGGCGTATAAATGAAAGATACATTTTTTTACCTATACCTTTCTACTATTAAAAAAAGTAAAAGTTTGAAATTAATCAGTTTGAGTTTCTATTTCTATACCCAGCGCAACTTGCGCGACTAGACCCAGTGTCGAACGTTTCGCGTAATTCTTGCTGCCGAGTGACTTTAATATTATAATCAGTTGCGGCCGTCAGCGGTGAGATAAAATCACTGGCGGAAATCTCTCTGGGTTAACCGCGTTTGTGGACTCAGCCTATCTTAGGATTGCCGAGGAATTGTTAATCGTGAGAAAGATCACGTCGGCATTCAACGTTAACGGTCGGATGAGCTTTTATTCGTGACGTCCGCGAAAGCCCCGGTGAACGATGAGGCGAAAACACCGGTAATGGTTCTCACAGTACCGTCGATACTGCCAGGTGCTCTCGCATATTTATAGCACCAAATCTATATATACAATCCTGTCTTTCGAACTTTCTAGCCTAATAGTCATTCGCTTATTTATTCGCAACATTTCGCGACTCTAATTAATATGCAAGGAAACCTGCCTCATCCAGCCAAGATGAGTCTCTCTCTCTCTCTCTCTCTCTCTCTCTCTCTCTCTCTTACTATTTAAATCAATTCCGAAAGAGGAACGCCACCGCGCTCGGCTAATAGGTCAGGGCCGGCTGAGACTTATGGCAACTTTTTTTTAAACAGTTATTCCTATCGATACACGCTACCTGTATCCAGGCATGTGCCCAGTACTACGGAAACGTGCTTCAAAGATCTTATATTGAATTATTTAGGGGTGGGTAATGTCAGAGACACGGCGACGTTCACTGCGAAAACATACTATTTTTATCGATGGGCGGACATCGAGCGGTCAGGGCCAGAGAAAAACAGGTCGTTTCGCCATTAATATCAGGGACAGCTGGGATTAATTGACAATTTTACAATCACACTGTTTGATTTTTATTAATAAAAAATTTTCTTGCCATTTTATTATACAGATATTAAGAGTAATAAAAAAAACGAGTTACATTTTTTTTAAATTATCACGCGTGCGTGGTCGCTCTGTGTGCTCTACTTTCAAGTTACTGGGTTCAATGTTTATATGCAAATTCAACCACTAAAGATGTTTGGCAAGGCTCGACGAAGGAATCAAGATTTTAGAGAATTCCACTTATTTTTACGAATGACTACAGTTTCACTTCCGCATGTCTATAGCATATTAAAACTTGCTAAATGGACCTTGGTAAAGCATGGAAAGAGTGATTTATAAAAAATTAATAACTAATTTTTTATACATATTATTTTTTATGCATAATAATTCGCAGTCAGGAGTTTTTTTTTTATTTTTAATTTTTTTAAATTTTATTCTTTTTGAATTCTACCGTTTATACAATTCTACCCTGATACAATTTTCTAAGTGTCATTCCTCTCCGATATAATTTTCTAAATCATGTATGTCTCTGATACTATTATCTATGTGTCTTTCTTTGTCGATGAAAGTTTTCATATGTCGTTTCTATCCGATACAGTTTTTTATGTGTTCGTCCTCTTCGATATAATTTTCTAAATGTTCTATCTCTACAATACGATTTTTAATGTGTCGTTCCTCTCCAATGGAACATTTGATAAGTAGAACGAAGAGCAACAGCATATAGAAAATTGTATCGGAGAGGAACGATAGATTAAAAATCGTATCATAGAGATACATTTAGAAAATTGTATCTGAGATATAATATTTATGAAATTATATTGCTGACATATATCACTTTGCAAATATCACATTACACTGCGGTGATTGAGTTAGAACTCTAGAGCCGTATAATTCAATTCGTTTCTTAAACTCTTTTTGCAATTGGGAGTTTTTAAATTTTAGTAACATTTTTTTTCATCCTTTTTAAAGTATAATAAATAGTATAACCAACACGTGAAAACACTAAGATTATAAATAAATAAATATAAACTAATAATAATTTTGAAAAGCACGCATAAACAACTTGTATATATATATATACATATATATATAAGAAATTAGCATAGACGCAGCTCGACACGTATTCGAGGTTATACTACACGTTGAGTGAATTCAATGCACTGTAGAATAGCACACAGCTACAGCATTTTTATAGCAGACAAATAGTCGCAAAGGCAATAGTAGATAATGGCGGGCGCCTGTCGATATATCTGAATAGGGTTTTGGCCTGTTTTTTCGAAGTTAATTATCTCTGCCATTTTACATTTATTTTCCTATTCCTATGCTATGAACCCACTTCCACATACACAGAACTAGTGTGCCAAATTCTGTCAAGAGACATTGCGCCGTTCCGACAAACACTGAAGACAACGAATACAGCAAAATCGGGGGGCCTCAGTGAAACGCATAACTCCCGTCTTTTTGCCCTAGCGGGCAGTTGGGAGTTAAAAATACGATGGTACATGTTTCTGACTAATAGTTCATGGGGGTGGAACGAGTTTAGTTTTCAGAAGATTTTCAAGCATCCGAAAAATATCAAAGTTGGAAAGTAAGTTTGCACATTGCATCCATCATTGACAAAGTTTTAATCAGGAGGAAACCAGAATTAGTGAACATGGGAGCGGCTTCGTGAGTGATAAAAAAACAAAATTGAGATAGCGATGTGCAAATTGAATTCTGACCTTTCTGTAATTTTACTGTTTAATATTAATTTATTGTATTGCATTATATTAACTTATATTATAATATAATTCAATATTATATGATATTAATATTATATTAACACATAATGAAAGATAGTCTTCATTGGCTGTGCAAAAATGCTGAGTTCTTTAACCAATCCGATTTTTTGCCTCATGCTTTGAAGCCTTACAAAAGCCGATGCGCGAAATAGCCCCGGTCTTTCGTGCGCCTCTATTTCTAGACGATCCCCCAATTTTTACAGTGGAGGAAACGTATAAAAGATTCATCGCTACTTCGATATTTGACTTGTCACATACAGATTTTATGGAGATTTATCTTCGGACTTTTATCTTCGGAGCATAGGTGAATAGGTCAGGGTCTTGCGAAAAAATAGTTCCGGCCGATTACCTTTTTCGTATGTAAGTGTATATTCTGCAATGTGTGTTATATCGAGACAGTGATTTGGCCCGAGAGCGAGACGATGGGAGATATGGACGTATGTCTGACCCGTTCTCGTCCTGGCAGCACCGAGCATCAAAGACTCTTTACCCGATATAACCTTACGTATACTGCTATTATGTATGTATAAACTCACACGGATAGGGAACTACACCGAGGAAACGATGCAATATTTGCATTCTAAATAGTGATTGATCGCTTTACAGTGAATAGCCTATAAAACAATTCGTACCGAAGGAGAGAGAAGTATGCCAATCACTAATCTTGTGTCTTAAAAAAATGCCAATCGCTGTACAGTTTTCCACATTTGGGTCAACGGGAGGTCTCGCACACTCGTCACAGACGATTCCCGACTTTTTGCTTGTAGACGCCCGGTGCCCAACCTACCGTCTGCCAGTCGCCCCAGCATCCGCCCGCTTCATCTCCTCGCTTTGGCAGGCAACCCCAGGAACCTTCGACCCGACAAACTCGCTCGGTGCTTTATTTTATTTCGTTTTTTCAACGTTTTTTTATTTCTCTGTTGGAGAGCTTGCCTCGGGCCGCATCGACGAGACCACTTGCAGGGACGGGGGAGGAGGGGTAAAACAAAAAATCAAACAATAAAAAAGATATAAAAAAAGAGGAGCGACAAAAACAGCGGAAAGCCGGGAGGGAGAGATAAAGCCTCTAGCGAAACCTTTTGGCTCGCACAAATATCACTGCGGTTATCCTCGCTTGTCGATATGTACTATACCGTACGAGCGATTCCAGATATAATAATAAAGTTTCGATTGTAGCGTATTTTCGCAAAAGCTCGACACGTGCTCGACAAACCGACAGAATGATAGCGGAAAACGAGTATTCGCTTGATCAAACAGTTCGCGAGTTGTTTATAAACAGTTTGTACAGTTGACTGATTCTAAAGGTCTGGATGCAAGAACTTATGATTTTCAATGCAGGATACTATGCACACGAATATAAAGTGGAATGCATTTTTTGCTCTTGGAATTTTACGCAAATTTGTTGAATTTCGGGATCCATCATAAAGTTTACGTCAAAGTCCTGTATAATAAAAGTTGAAAATTGAAATTTTCATAGCGCTTCCTCATAAAGTTGGAAATTGAAATTTTCATATCGCTTTCTCATAATGTTCCTTTATTCGCGAAGCCTCTTCTATGAGGAAGCATTGTCTGTATTTTTGGCTTCCTCATAGAGGAAGCTTTGCGAATGAAGGAACATTATGAGAAAGCGATATGAAAATTTAAATATCCAACTTTATGAGGAAGCGCTATGAAAATTTCAATTTTCAACTTTTTTCACCGTCAACGTCTTGTTAGACTTTTATGTAAAACGGCTGACCGATTCATATTCTGCGAGGAAAAAATACTCCATCGTCACGCTTCACTTTGTCGGATCTGCGCTTGACCTGAAAAAATACGTGGAAGTGAGCGCTCGTGATTTTTTTTTTTCTGAATTTTTACTCAAGGAATCCAAGTGACACCTCTTTATATAGCTTTTTCAACTCCGTAATATCTATCGTCTTGTGTATGTCTTGCTGTAGATCACGATAGGCACCTGGGTTTTTCCGCGATGCCATCGAAAAGCAAAGAAATCGTTGTTTAAAAATACCTAAAATCATTCATTTTTGCAATTTTGGCTATAAAGATGCCTGGTAAACTTTTTGGTTAGTTGTCGCTCCGGGACTGTAACTCTATGTATTTTTTCGCGCTGATCACGAATCTGACACTTATTTTATTCACAGATGAATATTTGATCCGAAAAAAATGCGTCTTAAAAAAAAAAAAAAAAATTGCATGAAATTCAAAAAATTCAAAATGACATAAAATTTAAACGATTCAATCGATTTTCTTGAAATTTTAATGGGATCCTCGGGTGATCAGATTCTATCTGTGTACGCATTTTTAGCCCGACAGCTAAAAAATTGCGAGCGCTACAGTGCGTACAGACATTTTCGAAGAAATTAAAAATGGCGTACAAAAAAAACAACTGACAATTTTTGGACAAAATTTTACAGAAACATTGACTATTAACCACACAAGCTATGTGCAAAACTTCAGCCGGATTCGTGAAGGCATTCTTGAGTTATAGCGGTTTGAATTTTTCGCTCCCGATTCACACACACACACACACACACACACACACATACATCCGGACATTTTTTCTAAATGTGATTTTTCGATGTTTTGGAACATTCTGAACACGTTTTCATTAAAATCTCGAAATTTTTTTTTTTCACCATCACAAAGCTTCCTCTATGAGGAAGCAAAATGTTCAATATTTTATTGTAGAGATGAACCGTATCAATTGTTTATCCTATTAGTTTTTACAATCGATAATCGTCATACAAATTTGTACAATAATTTGTCAATGTATTTTTTACGTATTAACGACAAAATAGGTTAGTTATGAAAACCGCGGAAAAGGGATAATTTTACACATCCGGCACATTTCATAGTAAAAATTTAAGACATATGTACTTATTTTTAAATGAAAACGAATGAATAGCGAACCTATTAAAGATATTGAAATTACAGTTTTCACGATGTTTCCAAATTCCCGCGAAAATTATTTCACTTTATTTTGCATTTGTTAAGCACAATTTTACCCAGTAGACAGGAAGGCACATTTACGTCTCCACCACTCAAAACTCTACCAGATAATAACTCTACCAGAAAAACAGCTCTAACAGTTGTTCTAACAGTTGTTGTTGTGGAAATACAAAAATCTTTTTTCTGTTTATTTCCACGATCAGTTTCTGCAGAATATAGTTTTGATGTTCGCGAATCTTCCACTGCACTTACCTTACAAAGATTTGCGTTTAAAGAAAAGTATTGAATTTTCATAAAATTGAAGAAATTTAAAACCGCATAAAATTTAAATAGTTTAATCGATTCTCGTCAAATTGAATACCGATCATCGATTTTCTTGGATGCCTATATTCCGGGAGAGTTGTTTGGGTACAGGCGTTTTTTGGTAGAGTGTGAGTGATAGTGATGTAAATGTGCCGACCGATTTAGCGTCAAGTCCGTTCACACAATTTGATAGAAATCGGACTTTCTGCGGGTCACGGTGATCGTATCTCAGCATCTACCGTTACGATAGTAACAAGGTGCGTTGGAAAGTGTGTGTCCGAATTTCATGGTAGAAATGTTATTGAAATTTCGATCCAACCCTTCGTTTCCAAGATAATCAAGAACAAAATTTAACTTACAGTAAATTGGATTAAGAGTTTTAAAAAATTGTAAATAGTGGACATTTTATTTTTATTTTTAAGTACTTGCCATTATTACTACTTGCCATTAATACATCGTCCGTACTAATGAAAGCCTGTTCGAAACGCTGCCGTACATTTCTAACTGTGAAGGGTCGAACGGTCGTGCATACAGTTGTGAACAAATGTAGTGAAAGGTTTGTGGATGTGCTAGCCTGTTCATGTACTATTCAGCTCCGTAAATTTGAAGGCGCCTCATTTATACGGATTATGGGGGCACCTGCAAATGTACGAAGTTCAAAAGTACACGCGTGCGAGTTAACATATGCATACTGCACACCATAATTTATTCACATTTGTATGTACCACTATTCGATTCTGCACTCTAACAAATATACGGCAGCGGACCTACAACAAACCTACATTCTTACGTTTTTATTTTGTCTCATCTTATTCTATCTACAAGCAAAAAGGCAACGTATTTTATGCATTACTCACGAAAAGTCATGCCGTGGGAAGGATAACACATGCGCTTACAGCTAAAATAAAAACCGTGCGGGCGTTCAATGATTCGCGCGCCCAAGTTGACATCTCGGCGTCGGTCGATGCAAGGCAATGTGGGTTTTACCATTTTCAAGATTTGAAAACCGCGACTAGCTCTTCGATAAAACAGAGTGCAAACTTAAACATTCAAACTTGCACTCTGTTATACCGCTGTTTTACCACTAAAACTTTACCGTCTAAGTTGTTCGACTAGCCGAAATTATGCTCCATACGCATCACACACACACGCACACAATCACATCAATACAAAATCTACTCTTCACAGCTTTGTTACGATAAATTCTTCGAGAGTTAAGAATACATAATTTTTTCGGAATATCGCTATATCAATGTCAATCGTAAGTAGAGAAACTTGTGAAGTAATTTTCCAATATGACCTCCTGATTCGTTCAGTATACATCGTTCAATTATCTTTATTATCCCTATTACCCCTGTTTTCAAAAGTAATACATGTGCTATAATATGATTCGTATGCAAATTATTTTTATCACACTTTTAATTCATGATGTTAAGTGAATGACATATTTTGATCTATAGAATAATATCCACATTTTCCGATGACTATAAAGTACCCCAAGTTTTTCAGTGAATAAGCCATAGGATACATAAATTATTCAAATGACACGAGATACATAAGTTATGCAAATTTTATTTCGAAACCTTTTTGTCTTTCCACCGTATTGTATAGATTGAACATACGTGTTACGTTGCTCCCGTAGGGAAATCTGCTGGTAATTCTCTTATCGCGTGACGTGACTTCCCTCAATTGGAGGATCACCGCCATGATCCTCCACCCATTTAATGAGATTCCTCCCTCGACGCTATCGCGCAGTTTGTTACAGGCAGGAAAACTTGACTTGCAGCCCGATTAGAATCTGTTGACTGTCTACCCCCAGATGTTTGCGGTAACATAATCGAGCACGGGAATAAAGTTTTCAATGACATGCCCCACAGTGTACAGTATCTGGGCGTTCTTAGAGAAAAAAGTATGGGGACAGTTCACAGTAGTGAGTCAGTCGCACTCTTTTTCTCTGTGGTAACCTCGTTTGCCAAAGTTGAAAACTCTACGGTTCATACACGCGCACGTTTCGTCCAAGTATGATGAGAAACACAACTCGAGTCTACTCCAGTTACCTACGCTGGCAAAACTCTCAGTTTCTGAGCAGCTGCAACACTTGGTACAGCACTCGGCGGGTTACCCTCTCGTAGAGTACTAGCTCGAATATAATGCGAGGAACGAGTCTTTCGTGCGTTAAATTAAAGTTCGAGGGGAACAAAAAAAAAATGTAAAATTCATGAGCTCATTGCTACGAATTTAACTAGCTCCGTAGTAACGCTGCTACTCAATGGTAAATATTATGACTACGATAATTACTATGGTAAACGAGCGAATACTCTGTTCATTTTTTACTGAGAAAACTTCAATCGCCTATTTAATTTAGTCAATAGCGAACGAGGAAAATGTATGTATGAATAATTCTCAACGAGACCGTCAGATACACCTTTCGATATTATTATTGGAGGTAACAGGGAGATTGCTTGGCTTCAGGGTTTTTAGAAATTCAGATGAAGTTATGATAGTATATGTGTAGGATTATATAGGATCACGGTCGGTACTCACGGCAATGTCGTGCCCGGGGTCGATCTTACGCGACAACAAACGATACGTAAACCCAATATGGGATCGAAAAACGAAATATAATTAAATTTATCCTCTTTTTGAGACTCATTTTCATATTTTCCCCGAGCTTTTTTACTCCTCTGTGGGGTGTATGTTGATTTATATAAATGAAATAGATAAATAAAACACTGAAATTGACGAAGTTGCTGGCAGTTTTCAACAACTAGGGTAAATGTGGTGAATATGTTCCGACGCGGTAAGATGGGCCGATGCGTGTTGACTTGAACGCGGATTTAAAAAAATCGAAGACTGTGTTCGCTTGCTTGTACACTGAGAGAAGGATCTAGTAAAAACTAACGATCATCTAAGAAAAATTATCATAGCACATACTGTTAGGGCGCCAGGGTGCCACTTATGGCAAAAAGTCTCCGATTATCCAAGAATTTATACCATAATATCTGAGAAAAATTCTTATGAATCCGGTACTTCCCTAGTACCATAGGTGGCGCCCTAGCGCTCTACTATTATGTGCTATGGTAATATCTCTCAAGCGATATAGTCATTTTTTTCAAGATCCTTCTCTAAAACGTAAGGTAATGCGATTTTTAGCTGGCGACCGGATGTGTGCGTGCGTGTCAAAATTTGGTACACTCGTAGAATGGGCAGTTTCTTCCTTCAGTGCACTTTTTATGAAAATTTACGACCGACTGAAGATTTGACGCGATTCAGAATTTTCTTTAAACGTTTATAGTAGATGTAACTTGCATCATTTTTAGCTACTGTCCTGTACACAAATATCGTATTTTTATTTAGGAAAATTACAAATTAGTGATTTTTCTCGTCGATTCGTACAGTACGTGGAGGAATGCAAAAATAATAAAACATTCTGAAGGGTGGCCTGCGTAATTTTGAGGCTATTTGTTGCGGCTGCCCGATTAAATTTCTGCATGGTTATGCATGGTTTTACATTTTACCGAAGGAATAAGGTTATCGATAAATCGAAACTTAGCGATTTCGGTTTTTTTCTACTGTTAGATACGTCAATTTCAGAAACGATCAATGAACGTGGTAAATAGCGATAGCGATGCTTGGAGAACCCGTGCACGTTCGATCCGTTTCCCGGCCACGGTCGCAATTTTGTATAGGCACACCAGCAGTACATCGTTTTCCCTGTACGACTGTGTATATATATCGGTGGCCATAGGGGTAAATCAGCAGCGTATGAGCATAGGCTGTTCGCCCTTTTGGCATTATGCCGTTGAGATATGTCTCAACATATTCGGCGTAGGAGACAGTATCGGCAGTGTTTTCACACTCGGGAACTGAGAAAGAAGGGAATAAAGGTGAAGTGCCGAGAACTAAGTCCTGAAATATATTGTTCGCCCCCGGGTCCAATAGACTTTCGTTCCGCTGCTCTGGGCACTCGTGCCTCAAAGGGCTTTGAATAGTTCTCGGATACCCGCAAAAGCCCGTAAAATGGAGACGCTCATTGCTCAGGCTTACCTGTGTTCGTGACCCAGCGTCTGCATTCTACCGAATAAATATACCATTCTGCAGACGGTTTCTATCTGGCGAAACTTCAAACTTCAAAGGAACACGAGATTTCATGGATTTTTCAAAACAAGAGTGCCATACTATTTCGCCACCGTTACAGTTGTAATAGGTAATATAATATTCCTGGAATAATATTTCAGGAATTACCAACTTTGTTTGCAAACTTTCGAAAAGACTGCGTAAATATTTAGTTCAATCTCTCAGACATGTTGGGCGACTTCATACCCGGAAGACCGAGGCTGCAAAACACAGGCGAGAGTGGGCTTTCTTGTGACCCGGAGTCCTCCTATGCGACAGTGCGGGTTTTCAGTGCGTTTGTTTTGTGAAATAGTGGATATCGATAACACAATTTTCGTACACTGAAGCACAATTGCTGTCAACTGGCAAACCATATCGAAAAAACCGTTATGATTTTGTTACGAACAGATACGTGATCGGGATGTTGCAAAGTAAATTTTCACTGGTCACAATGTGGTTGTTCATGCATCTCTAGCGATTATATGGGAAAAATTAAGATTACAAGATGTTTGTCGGGATGTAGGTTAAATACTAATGCACATTTATGTCTCCAGAGATATGACTCTACCAGAATACTATTTTTTTAAATTTTTATTCGAGTTCCATCTGTACGCTTGCCTCCCCCTTTTACATACCCCCCTCTCCCCTATCCGAATTGCGTCCGTAGCCGACTGACCCCCTTACTGTACCGCTTTCGCACAAGGGCACGGGGAAACTGCGGAAAACCTGGCCATACACAAACGGTTCATTTCCCCAGAGATTGGTGTTCCTATATACAGGGTAATCACCAATCTCAGATAAAATTGCTTCCCGCTCCACGATCCGATGCGCCAGCGAGCACGCTGCCGAGCGGTCTCCCATCCAAGTACCAGAGTACTAACATTTGCACAAAGTCTACAATAATACCCTACCATATAATAACTCTAATCGATTAAAAAATCGTCCGCAACTGTAACAAGTAACAGCTCTACCAGTTCGAACACCGGTTTATAACTCTCTACCGTATTACAACTCTGCAAGAACACAGGGCTCCGAGAAGATCTCTTTGTTTTTCTCTACCTTACTGTAACTCTACCGGAAAACAACTCCCCGCCGATGAATCTTTTTTGCCGAAAAGTTGTATTCTGGTGAAGTAGTAATCTCGTAAACTCATTGTAATATGTATAGGTATGGCAGAGACGTTCTCGGAAGTCTGTGTTCTGGTAGAGTTGTTACGCACACTCGTGACTATAGATTCGGACAATCTTCCGAATCATTTTCCGGAATGCAGTGTCGTCAATTGGTTGGACTTGAGTAAAGATTTGTAATATGCCGGAGATATATTTGGTTAAAGATGTACATGTGCCAATTTGTGTACAACAAGATCAGCTTATTGTATATCTTAAATATTTGCGGTAAATATTATGAATGTGAAGTGAGGTGCAGTGTGACGCAGGGGTGATGTGGTACACTTTAACTGAAAATTAAAGGGGAAACTCGAGTCCCCTGTGGCACATTACAGAAACCACCAGGTGACAACGTGACATTCCACAGAGTGTTTCTCCCGTGAAATAGTGAACTACATTCTAACCCTTCTTATTTCAATTCCCTGTTTTAATCCCTACGGCGAGTTTCACTGTTCCTCGTTGCGGTCGCCGGAATTCTATTTCGACTTAACCACGCTCGCCTTGCTCACGTGTAGGATGGCTGACATTTTTAATAAGCCGTATGGATCTCCACGGGATATGTTGTCAGGGTGAAGCATACCGATCTATAGGTCTACGGCAGCTCGGTGAAGGCTGTATTTATCATCGTTATTTTTATACAGAGTATTACGGCTGATATGGCAAATGGCCATATCTGCGTACAAAGCGAGTCAATCGGTCTGCCGCTTTCAAAGGTTCCACTTTATGAACCCACAGTGACATACCAACCAGACCAACACGTTTCCCATGCAGGTCATTCGGTCGATAAATTAGGCCAAACGGCCCGGTATAGTCGTTCTGGTGAATTGATGATATGACCAATCTATTTTTGCTATTTACTATATCAAACTACCCTCTTGCTCTACGTAAGCGAAATATTACAGAATTCGGTCGGTTTACATTTTTTTTTTTTTTTTTTTTGGACAAACGCAAAAATATTTTTTAATGCCCTTACAGCAAATGAAATTCGTCGCTATATTATGCATCAAAGACTAATGAATAATGTCTATATAGTTTATTATCAACGGTATTCAATCCTTTTATAATGGCCGTAGGACTCGTTATTAATTTTTTTATAACCATCACCACATGACCGAGCACCGACCTAATTTTTTTCTAGAAAAGTACAACAATCAAGGATCCCTTGGAATTTAATAAAGATTTATTCGTTAATAGAATAACGAGATGCACATAAAAAAATAATCTGCAGTTCTTCCAAAATCGATCCTAAGGGGGAAACTAAGCCTCCTATTGCTCTGGTCTACTAGACATTATGTTTACAATTTTCAACCGTTTTTTTTCTCGAAGACAGCTTTCTAAAATGTGTATTAAAATATTTTAACTCCTCCTCCCCTCCTTCTCCTCGCTCTCCCAGAACTGAAAATGGACCTTTTTTACTTGTTATGGGTGATATCGTGATTCTCCTCGCTCTCCCAGAACTGAAAATGGACCTTTTTTACTTGTTATGGGTGATATCGTGTACAAGTAGTTCATAAAAAAAAAATAATTCGAGTACTATGTGGTGAATATTTTTTTTAATTTTACGCATATCTTTATGGAGTGTTGAATAACCTCGTACGAAAACAGGCACCTCACGATAATTACCCTTCACAGTAAATTCACTTGATTGTCCTTAATTAAATGCTTTAGTCAGAGACCTACCTATCTTCGTCAAAAATCGGAAAATCATGTGAGTTCCATTACCACACCCTCTTTCATCATAATATAATCGTGATGATCGTGATCGTAATCGGGATATCAGTCGCTCCTGTATCGTTAAGCCCCATTTCTATTAATTCGGGAAATATGTAACATTTTTCTTTCAATTTTAGAGACACTTGGCTCCAGGCCCACTCGCTACGGTTAAGGCAACTGGGCCATGAAGGAAGTACGCGCTCCGACTACTACTGAGTGAGTACAGTGTGGGGAAAAAACTCATCGATATTTCACATCGTACGATCGACGGTAAGTTTGGTCGTGGCGACGTCGGAGTCTCGGGGTCGAGGACGTCAACGCGGCGCTTCGCAAATGAGGCTCTCAATACACCTCTCCTGCTCTTTCAACATTTATTTATTAATTCTCCAACCAGCAAAAAGGCGCGGATCACGTCGTGATCATGATCGTGAGCCGCATATCTTGTGAGATAGAGAAGGCAAAAAAAGAAACGCGGAGGTGTCAATCTCAATTTCGAATTTAACAGAAACCCGAAGCGTTTTTTGTGTTAATTTTTTGTGGTACTCTTTACTCAATATTTTATACAAACATAATCGAGGTATCAATGTATTTCAAGAAACCATTTGACCTCGACGCCTAGTAGGTGAATTAGATAAAAGCGACACGGATTTTGTGTTCGTCTTTCAATAATTTAGTGCAGCATTTCTCTTTTTATTTATACCTCAAGGGTTTTTATTGGGGCAAATGAAGTATTTGAGTTGCCAAAGCTTATTGGCTATTTACTTTAATTTTAACGAACAGTTTTTGCTGTTTATCATTCAACTTTTCTAGTAGAGCATTTTTACAAACGGAGCGAGTCGATCGAGATCGCAAGTAAGTCATCGCCCTGGTGAAAATATTTTTCTGACAATTTGTCTGCAAAAGTCTAAACGGATCGTTTCAATGATTTTCATCGATTTTGATTTTAAAAAATTCTGATTTTCTCTGCAATATGTTAAATATCTCTGCCATTTTCTTCGCATAACCTCCAGTATTCACAATATATCCGAGAAATTCAGAGTATTTTCCGAAAAATTCTGGATATCTCCAATTTTTCGGATAAAGTACGTTAACAGAAAATACGAGTTGTCTTTAAAATCTACTCATTCCATTACTCGAACGTGCTATAGACTTTTTCAGAGAAAATACGATTTATTTTCTAAAAAACTCTGCTTTTTTCAGATAAAATCGGTTTAGAGAATTTCAAAGAACTTACGAGTTTACTTTAAGATCTGGTCTTTCTGGTATTTGTACGAATAATAATCTTGTGTGTACGTTTCCGTACGAACAATAAACAGTAAACAATAATTGATGTATACTTTGTATGATAAATTCAGCAAAAATTAGACTTTTTCAGAAAATAGTTTCCGAATATAGAAGAGAAACGGGCTTAGAATATCACCAAAGTTTTCAGAGAAGTTATCGGAGAAAATCAGAGATTTTCAAAACAATTAGACATATTCAGATTCAGAAAAATCTTTGACTTTCTCTGAAAAGTGCGAAAAGTGAGAGAAATTTCAGTGAAATTTTCCGAGACTTTCAGATATGTTTTCAGAGATATTTAGAGACATATTTTCACCAGGGCGGGTAGTAATTAGAATCCAATCACTACCTGATCATTTCTCTTCTCTCGGTTTTCTAGTGAAGAAACACATTTTTTTCAAATTCTAACAAGCAGACAGAAAGAGCAATTGCCCATAGATTAAGTTTTATCAATCAGAATTGTATCCACCTATGAGATGTTTCTGTAATTAAAACCTGTATTTCTTATTTTCAGGGGTGGATTGAGCTTCTTATATCCGAAGGCTGTGCAGCAATGAGGCTCTTATAACGAATAACGTTTTCCTTTCTATAGTAGCCGGGAGTAGGGTGCTGTTCGCAAATACGGCCGAACGAAGAGTGGGGTAGCAGATCGATGCACGTGGCGCCCGCCGCAGCCTCCGCAGTCTGGAATTCTGCCTGGACCAGCCACCCAATCCTCGTTCATCCCTTGCACCTTCACCCTCTCTGGCCCACATCTTCCTTATGACTCTATGATAGCAACGTAAACAGGAAGGAAGCGGCTTTCCCGCCCTTGCATCACCTCGGGCTTCAATAATTTCACGTACCTTGACAATTTTTTTTTTAACATACGCGTTCTTAGAAACTCAAATACAACATCTCGATGCCTCTAACCATATAAATCTATACTTTCATAAACATTTATTTCTTATGTACAAAATTTCACAACCGTGAAGCGTCACCGAGAAACATTTTTCGGCGAAAACCAGTACGTATTGAAAAAAGAAAACCTAATTCTTCGACTACCTACGACTCAAACTTTTATCTTTATATCAAATATAAATTCGCGGTACATAAATCTTTGGAGTTTACGAGATTTTTAACTCGAAAACTTTTAACGTCGTAAACTTGTTTCCCGCTCACTGATTTTATAATCTTACGAATATATATATATATACTCATACATGTGCAGAATATCACAGAGTTGGTGTGAATGCAATTACTATTTCCTTACGCATAAATACCAAAGTTGTCCTATGGGCGAGAGTAAATTTAGTCATTTTTTTTCTCGGTGAACTTTGCCACGCCCCATGCAGAAATGTAGTTAAGGTGACTTTCCTGGACCCTATTAGTTTTCCCAAACTCCAATGCTATACACATTAATCGCATTGTTCGACGGATCAGCATTTCACGAGCGAACTAAACGATTTGCGTGGAAACAATGAACCTTTAAAAATATTTGGCTAACGATTGTTAATTGGGAATTAATTACAACAAATAATAAACATTTGTCAATCGGCAAGTCATTGGAACAGTTGTAACTAATATATTTTTTCGTAGCCGGTTAATTCATTGTTGCTGTAATGATTAATGTATATTTATTATTGATTACTGCCGGGCATAGACTTAGATCAATCTGCCAAATGTTTGCCTAAACCAGCGCTTTCTCGTGTTCGCGATAAAAAAAATCTGAAACTTATTTTATTCATAGATGAATATTTAATACGCAAAAAATGCGTCTAAAAAAAAATCATGAAATTAAAAAAATGTTAAATGACAAAACTTAAACGGTTAGATCGATTTTCCTGACATTTTAATGGGATCATCGGGTGATGATATTCTACCTGTATACGCGTTTTTAGCCCGATAGCTACACAATTGCGAGCGCTACAGTGCGTACAGACATTGTCGAAGAAACTAAATATGGCGTACAAAACACACACACACACGCGCGCGCGCGCACACGCACACGCACACGCACACGCACACGCGCACGCCATTTTTCGAGAACAAATCCTTGATTTATCTCTGATTCCAGTTACTGCCAAAAGACTGCCAGAAAAATATCACTCGCGGATTAATCCACAAAACAATAGTTTTACGATGCCACGCACAGCCTTAACCCCGAGATTGGGCCAACAAACGGCCCAGACATTATATTATGAATTTACCATTGTTTTGCCAGAGGCCGTTCGACTCTTGTCCGGAACAAGTGTCAGTATTTTACCTTGCTTCGACAGTACCGAAAATAAATATCAAACGGCGATTATTTCGCGACGACACGGACAAGATTGACATATTATGAATTATGCTGCATCGTCTTGTCCTCTAGATCAATAGGTAGTAACGCCAGTTGCTCGATCCTCACAGTTTTTAAATCCATCATAAAACTTCGTAGCCTCGGCTATAGAGGGAGCCCCTGTTCCTTCCACACGGCATTACGTCTTTCTGTGCGATCCAGGACAGTCGCAATAAAAAATTTGTTGCGATAAAAATGAGTTTATCATCAGCGGAAAGAGCAAGGCGTCCAAGAAAACGACGAAGTTCGTCGCGGGCCGCTTTCTTGGAGAAGTTGAGATGCCTAGAAGAGGAGTAAATGCGATCGCGTCCTCGAAACGCGCGGTCGAAATCTCGTCGAGTTCGTTCAAGATCGCGTCACGTCAGACGCGCGACGAGAGACGTTTCGGACAATGCGAATGGTGAGCGTTTTGCTGATGATATCAAACGACCGTCACATTCGAGTCGAAGGCGTTGTACTTCGAATAAACGAAGAAGAGTCCACTCGATGAGTGAGTCCGACGAAAAGAACGGTGAGCGTTGTTCGCGAGAAACGTCACGTTCCAGTCGAGGAAGCTCAAGCGATCGAGAGTCGCTAATTTCAGGGGATGAATCTGGCAATGTGAGCGATGAGTGGAGTCCGCGAGATCAAATTGCTCAAGAAAGGGGCAATTTCTAGATGCAGTCCGAGTAAGGGTCAATTCATCTTAACATACTTTTTAATTCCCAAACCTAATGGTGATATGCGATTTATTCTCAACCTGAAACAACTAAATAAGTACATTTTGGCGCCGCATTTCAAAATGGAGGATAAAAAGACGGCTATTCGCCTTATGCGAAAAGATTCGTTTATGACGTCGATTGATCTTAAAGATTCGTATTTTTTGATTCCTGTCGAAAGGTCATATCGGAAATACCTCAGATTTAGCTACGAAAGTCAGTTATATGAATTTAACTATATGCCGTTTGAAGAAATCTTAGGAAAAGTAGAGAGTTGCTAGAATCCGTAGGCTTAGTCCTCAACCTCGAAAAATGCAATCTCGTACCTACGAAAGAAATAAAATTTCTCGGTTTTCTGTTCGACTCAGAAAAATTCTGTTTGAAACTAACGAAAGAAAAGAGGACCCAAATATACGAGTTAGCAATGAAATTCCGACAAATCCGACATTGCAAGGTTAGAAAACTCGCGAAATTCGTTGGAGTGGCCGCGTGCCCCGCTATTCGATACGGGTTGCTATACACAAAAAATTTAGAAAGAGAAAAATTCTTAACGTTGGAAAATACGAATGACGATTACGATACAGACGTGCCGATTTCGGGGAAATTAATTCCGGATTTAAAATAGTGGGCATGCGAACATCAGGACGTGTGTGAACACGATAAGGGAAGATCGTTTCGAGATGGAGATTTTTAGCGATGCATCCCTTACTGGTTCGGGGGTGGCATGTGACGGACAACGCACACACGGATTCTGGAATAATCAGGAAAGCATAGAGCATATTCATTTTCTCGAATTAAAGACGGTATTTTACGGCTTAAAATGTTTCGCTAAAGACAAGCACGCGTGTGAAATACTGCTGCGTATCGATAATACAACAGCGTTGTCGTACATAAATCGGATGGGTAGTATTCAGTTTCCGAAACTATCGAAATTATCAAAGGAAATATGGCAGTGGTGCGAGGCGCGGGATTTATGGATTTTTGCATCGTACATTAGTTCGAGCAATAATAAAGAAGCAGACTCGAAATCGAGAGTCGTACAAAGCGAAATCGAGTGGGAATTAGCCACTTGGGCGTATGAAGAGGTAGAATTGTCATTCGGGAGTTTCGATATAGATTTGTTCGCGTCAAATGCGAATACGAAATGCAAGAGGTTTATCTCTTGGCCCAGGGATCTCGAGGCGTGGGCGGTCGACGCGTTCACGGTACCGTGGACCGGTCTATATTTTTACGCGTTTCCGCCGTTTGCGGTTATCTTACGAACGATTCGGAAAATAATCTCTGACAAGGCAGAAGGAGTTTTAATTGTACCATTTTGGCCTACACAGTCGTGGTACCCCCTATTTAGTAGGCTATGTTGTAGATGTATGATGGGTCGATTCGGAAGAACAGTACGAGGACACTTTTCGTAAAATACGTTTTTTTATTGGTCTTGAAACAATTTCTCACAGCGACTAGGCACTCTGCCCTCCGCCATGCTTGGTTGCTTGCTTAAGAATAATGCCGGGTTTTCGCGAAAGATCGAGAGCGACGCTCGCGTCGACGGTACTCGTGGCGCCAAAGTTACGCGGCGAAAATTAAGACTACATAAGCCATAGGCGTACCAAACATCCCGCCGGCCTTGGAAATCCTTAATTTCCAATACAAGAAATAATATAAAAGAATGTGAATATAAACTTACATATAACAATGGTTTTTGCTAAAAATACCGTACATTTACGATGTAGTTGTTTGTGGTTTTTTTGTCGTTCGTTTATTTAACATTACTCCGATATAGGAACGATGCAAATTTTTGGCAAACTGCGTTGAACAATTCCGCTACTTGTTTTTATACTAACAACGCGAACATGTCCGTCTTTACCTGCATGAGTATCGGTCACACGTCCTAGTTTCCATTGTAATGGCGGCAGCTTGTCGTCCTTTAGAATTACTAGAGTGTCGCGTTTAAGAAGCTCGTTCACGTTTGAGTCTTTCCATTTGGTCCGAGTTTGAAGCTGAGTCAGATATTCGTGACTCCAACGCGACCAAAAGTGCTGTTGCAGTTTGGTTAACAATTGGTAACGGTTTAGACGATTTGTTGCGAGATCTTGGAGATCTGGATGCGGAACAGCCGTCAATGGAGCTCCGATTAAAAAATGACCTGGCGTTAACGCACTCAGATCGGAAGGATCGCTCGACAGTGGAGTGATAGGCCGAGAATTCAAGCACGCTTCAATCTCAGTAATCATCGTACAGAATTCTTCAAATGTCAGTAATGCGTTGCCGAGTACTCTTTTTAAGTGCGTTTTGGCGGATTTTATACCTGCTTCCCAGATTCCTCCCATATGGGGCGAATACGGGGGTATGAAATGCCACTGAATGCGTTTTTCGGCAGAGAAATCGATTACATTTTTTTGATGAGCAGTGTTTTGAAGCAAGTTTGCTAGCGCGTTTAATTCGTTGTTAGCTCCGGAGAAATTTGTTCCGTTATCAGAATAAATATTGGACGGCTTTCCTCGACGAGCAATGAATCTTTTTAATGCATTCAAAAAGGAATTGGTTGACAAGTCTGACGCTAACTCTAGGTGGATTGCACGGGTCGCGAGACATACGAAAAGGCATAAGTACGCTTTGGTAGATTTGTTTCGTGACACCTTGATAGAGAACGGTCCGCCATAGTCGATACCGACGTTGAGGAAAGCTCTGCCGGGGTTGACGCGAACCGAGGGTAAATTCCCCATGATTTGCTGCAAATTTTTCGGACGCAATCGGAAACAGGTAATACATTTACGCAACACATTGCGAACAGTGGATCTTGCTGAAAGAATCCAATAAGTTTCATTAAGAGAGCTCAGGAGAGCTTGCGGACCAACATGCAAACCTTTTAGATGCATGTCGCGAATGATGAGTCCAGTAAGGACGCTGCTGGGTGCGAGAACGATTGGGAACCTCTGTGCGTAGGGAATTCGAGCATTCTGTAGTCTTCCTCCTACTCGGATGAGGCCATCTCCGTCTAGAAATGGATGAAGTGAAACAAGCTTGCTATCCTTCTGAACCGGCAATTTCTTCTTAAGGGCGTGAAGTTCTGGAGCAAATGACTGAGCTTGACTGATTTTGAGAATAGAAGTCGATGCTTGTTCCAGCTCTTGCACCGTCAAGGGGCCGATTCTTCGTTCGCTATTGAACCGTGAATTATGCGAGAAGCGTAGACAGTAGGCGACTACCCTCGTGAGCTTGTACATCGACGAATATCGTTCGATAATTTCGAAGTCTTGAATAGTAGTCGTTAAAATCGTTGACGTCACCTTTGCTTCGATTGTCACACTGTTGACGATACCGTCGTCTAAAGTGAGCTCGGTTTCGTTGAGGCTGTATTCGATCGGTTGAGATAGCCAGTGCGGGCCATTCCACCAAATGTTGCAATCTTCCAGTTGTTCTGGATTTATTCCTCGTGAAATCACGTCTGCAGGGTTCTCTTCCGAGCGTACATGACGCCATTGTTTTTTGTCTGTTAATTCTTGAATTTCGGAGACTCTATTGGCAACAAAAGTTTTCCAGTTGCAAGGTTCGCCAGCGATCCAACTCAAGGCGATCTGTGAATCACACCAATAATATTGGTCGGTGATCGGGAGCGTGAGTGCTTCGGAGACTTTCTGTGATAATCTTGCAAGCAATATTGCACCGCAGAGTTCCAATCTTGGAAGAGTTACCGATTTGAGAGGTGCTACACGTGATTTTGCGCAAATTAATCTGACTATGTACTCGTCTGTGATTGTTACTGATCTGAGATATATGCAAGCACCGTAAGCGCTTTCGGATGCGTCGCAAAAGCCATGCAACTCGACTCTCACAGGATTCGCACACACGACGACGCGTGGTATCGAAATGTCATTAATTCGATGAAGCTGATCGTAATATAACTTCCAAGTCGTGTGTAAATCACTGGGCAACGATTCGTCCCAACCAATTTTTAATCTCCACAGGTTCTGGAGAATTATCTTCGCCTTGATGCACGCTGGACCGACGAGCCCCAGCGGATCATAGATCTGAGAAATTAGAGAGAGGACGTTTCGTTTCGTGATTTTCAGTTTTGTATCCATCGTGTTGACCTTATACTGAAAAGTATCATTTGCGTGATTCCAAAATAATCCCAGAGTCTTGACCTCATCACCAATAGGATGATCAACGTTCGGAGATTCATCGTTCGTTGAATCGACGATAATCGGAGCGTTAGATGTCCACTGTCGTAACGGGAATCCGCCAGAGAGCAGTATCGTAGTGACTCCGTCCTTGATCGCCTTGACTTTCTCGATGTCGTCGCCGCCAGTAAGCAAATCGTCGACATAAAAATCCCGTTGAATAATTTTGCTGAATTCTGGATAGTCTCGTTCACTGTCGTATGCGAGTTGATGGAGACTTCTAATCGCGAGAAACGGAGCTGTTGCTGTGCCGTACGTGACAGTGTTAAGTCTATATTCCTTGATGGGATCCTCGGTGTTGGCTTTCCAAAGTATGCGTTGTAAGTCTCGATGATCGGCTCGCAGATTCACTTGCCTATACATCTTGGTTATATCGGCAGTTACGACATACTGGTGCTGTCGAAAACGTGCGACGATATCGAAGAGTTCTTGTTGAATCGTTGGACCAACTCTGAGGACGTCGTTCAGCGATTTCCCAGAAGAGGTCTTACACGACGCGTCGAAAACGACACGGAGCTTCGTAGTGAGGCTTGACTCCTTCAGAACAGCGTGATGTGGAATATAATATCGCGGCGTATCGATGTTTGTCTTATCTTTGACATGGACTTCAGACATGTGACCTAGGGTCAAATATTCGTCCATGAATTTCTCGTATTGAACCTTGAGTGCAGGCTGGCGGTCCAGTTTTCGATTTATCGCTTGCAGACGACGAATAGCTATATCTCGAGAATCGCCCAATCGATCAGGACTGGATCGAAACGAGAGAGCTACTGTGAATCTTCCGTCTTCGTCTCGTTGATAATTTGCTTGAAAATCCTCCTCGCAGCGTTTTTCTTCGTCCGAGAATTTTTTGGATGGATTATACTCCTCCATTTTCCAAAATCTCTCGATTTGATCATGTAAACTCGTGTCCGTGACCACAGAACACATGGTGATTCGCTTATCTCTGGGCTGTGGTTCTGATGATGCGATGTTCCCGCTCACGATCCATCCCAGTTTCGTTTTATGTAATAGCGGTTGATTACGGCTGACGACGTGTTGACCCACGCACAGAAGCTGCCAGAACACTCCAGCACCCAGCAATACGTCGATCTTACCTGGAATATTGAACGTTGGATCAGCGAGATTAATGTTTTCGGGGACTTTGAAATGTTGCATATCAACTTTCGCAGTTGGCAAATGTTGCGTGATTTCGCCGATTACGAGAAACGGAAGCTTCGCTTTATATTCGTTTGTACGCGATTTTATTGTAGCGTTGGTGGATCCGCAAACTGTCGACTGACTCATGTTTATACCGGAAAGCGAAACGCTCTCGTCGCTTCGGTGTAATTGTAATCGCTCGCACAGCGCTGTGGTCAGTAAATTTGACTGAGACCCGGAGTCGAGGACTGCGCGACACACATGCGTTTTTCCGAATTTATCGTAGATTGTGACTAACGCGGTCGATAGCATGACCTGAGGCTTGTTTCGTTGTACGCTCGTAAGAACATTCGAAGGTTCTTCGCTTGACCCGTGAGCGCGATTTTGATCTGACGCATTTTCAGTATTTGTTCTTGGATAGAACTCGTCTATGTGCAGCAACGTGTTATGTTTTTTGTTACATTTTTTACAAGTACTCGACCTGCACTTGTCGGACGTGTGGTCGGAGCGTAGACAATTAAAACAAACTTTTATGCGTTTGACCTCGGTCCATTTTTCTTGCGTGTTGTATCCTTTGAACGTCGAGCAATGATAGATCGAATGATTACCCTGACATGTAGGACAAACCTTTGTCCCATTCGCTTTCGAATCTATGTCGTTCTTACTGCTTATGCACGCAACCGATTGTTCTGATTTTTTATTATTTTGATTCGCATTTTTCGTGGGTTTGCTAGATGATTGTTGCGACGGATTCAAGGTCTCTAACATCGCGCAATGTTGAGTCAGAAATTCTGTGAGTTCGAGAAACGTCGGAATATTTTGAGCCGTTATGTTCGTTTCCCACTTTCGTCTCGTGACAGGATCGAGCTTTGACGCGAGCATGTGAATGATCAGACTGTCCCACTGTTCGGTGGGTTGTCCGAGAGTTTTAAGTGCTCTCAAATGTTTCAATGTATCATCGAGTAATGTTCGAAGGGGTGTAGCCGATTCCTTGGGAATCAAAGGCATGTCGAAAAGACCCTGTACGTGATGATGTATCAACAATCGTTTGTTCTCGAATCGCGCTTTCAAAAGATCCCATGCTTCGTTGTAATTATTCGCGCTGATCTCTAATGAATGAATTACTTGACTCGCCACTCCCTGAAGAGAGGATCGCAGGTAATAGAATTTTTGAATATCGGACAAAGCTTCGTTTTTATCTATTAATGCGTCGAACGTGTCACGGAACGGAAGCCACTGTGCATAATGACCGTCGAATTTCGGAAGATTGAGTGTCGGAAGCTTTATACTCGATGCTGCTGCCAACCCTAATCCTAATTCGTCCTGTTGCTCGCTTGGCAATCTTACTCGGCGTTGACCGTTTCCTGGCGGAGCTGGAGGCGGTGGTAATTTCCCTTTTGCTATTGCTATGGTTCTGTAATATGTTGTTTCAAAATTTTCACGTTCTCCAGTTTGCTCATTGTTATCTTCGACCTCTTCGATTTGAGTTTGAGCAATATCGAATTTATCCCATAACTCATAAAGCTTTTGTAACCTCGCTTCCAACTCGCCAACATTGTCACCTACCTCGAAAGCTACGATAGTGTTGTGAATACGAGTTAGCTGACCTTTGATAACTTTTCGATCTGTTTTAAACTGAGCTAATTCTGCCATATTTACGACATTAGTTGCTACTTCCAATGTTCCTGCGCCTGACGTTGTAGGAGATCCGGCACGAGACGTAGACCGAGACCCTGGACGAGACGAAGCCTTCTACGTCGGTGTCGAATTATCCGGCTTAGAGGATCCCAGAATCAGTGCTGGATCGCACGATCTAGCCCTAGATGATGATTTTCCGTGACGTGATATACTGCCGTTCGTGTGTGTAACCTCGAAACTCGGCTCGGCTCGGCGCTTCGACAGCGAGTCGCTTCGAGATTTTCTTGGAATCGTGTTGTTGTGATGGCGTGCCCTTCCACGAAAGTCAACGCGTCGGTTGGCGCTTTGTGGCTGGCCCTCTCGCTCTCTCTCTCGCTATCGAGTTTTTGACAATCCGCTTGGGAATACGAAAATATTCGGCCAGTTGATGATGTCGTGTTTCGTGAGAGTTCGAGAGATTAATATTTTTCTCGATGAACGTTTGAGAAATCGTATGGTTTTTGTTTCGCAGCACTTATTTCCGCAGAATCTTCGGTGCTTGCACGTGTCGGCCCGTAGACTGCCTTCTCGAAATTTTGCCGGACTTTGTCGATCCAGCGCTGACACTCGGGATACTCGAAGGACCAAAATTATGTTGTAGATGTATGATGGGTCGATTCGGAAGAACAGTACGAGGACACTTTTCGTAAAATACGTTTTTTTATTGGTCTTGAAACAATTTCTCACAGCGACTAGGCACTCTGCCCTCCGCCATGCTTGGTTGCTTGCTTAAGAATAATGCCGGGTTTTCGCGAAAGATCGAGAGCGACGCTCGCGTCGACGGTACTCGTGGCGCCAAAGTTACGCGGCGAAAATTAAGACTACATAAGCCATAGGCGTACCAAACAGGCTACTTGTCTCAGAACCGATTCGGTTCAACCCTGTAGATGATTTATTAATCGATAATTGCAGGCAACATCATCCGCTACGAGCGTCGCTTTCCCTGGTTGCCGGGAGATTGTCGGGCAAGCGTTTGCCTTAAGAAAAGTACCTCAAGAGTCGTTTGCGGCCTCAGACGTCGAAATACGACGAAATCTGGGATCCCGATCCTGTACTACGTCATTAAAAACACGATGGCCCACGAGGCGTTGTCGCTTGAAGCATTAACTAAAAAACTCGTCATGTTGTTAGCGTTAGCTACGGCTCAAAGAGTGCAAACACTAACAAAAATAAGATTAAGTAATATTAAAAAAGACGATACGGAAATAAGAATTAAAATAACACATAGAATTAAAACATCAGGCCCGGGAAAATCCCAGCCGTTGTTACTGCTACCGTTCTTCGCGGAGCAGCCCAGCTTGTGCGTTGCATCTGTGTTATGCAATTATATAGAACGTTCGGCGCATATTAGAGATAACCAAGATATTTTGTTGTTAACTTTCAAGACGCCACATCGACCTGCAACGACATAATCGGTCAGCAGGTGGCTCAAAAGTATGATGGCGGAAAGTGGAATTGATATAAACATGTTTGGGTCACATAGCACAAGGCATGCCGCCACGTCGGCAGCATTTCGAAGAGGTGTCAATATCGAAACGATTCCAAAGGCTGCGGGCTGGACCCAAAAATCGAGCGTGTTTGCGCGTTTTTATAATGCGCCTGTGATGAGAAATATGAGTGTGGCCCGATCAGTTATTAACGATGTCTCTTAGACTCGATAATAAATCGTACGTTAATTATTAATAACCTTCAGATTTAAGAGTTATGTTCAAAAAAGTTATGTGATAATCACATTAAAACGGTTAATTACAAATTGTGTCAATCTTTAAACAACTACCTATTGATCTATAGGACAAGACGATGTAGCATAATTAAACGATCAAACGAACTTACCTAAGTGATGTTCCATCGTGATTATGCTAGTCGTCTTGTCCGCATAGATCGATCCCACCCTGTTATTCCCAACCCGATTTGATCTATTCGTGACACAATTCGTGGGCTTTCAAATGTAATGGCGTGTGGAAGGAACAGGGGCTCCCTCTATAGCCGAGGCCACGAAGTTTTATGATGGATTTAAAAACTGTGAGGATCGAGCAACTGGCGTTACTACCTATTGATCTATCCGGACAAGACGACTAGCATAATCACGATCGAACATCACTTAGGTAAGTTCGTTTGATCGTATAATTTACCATTGTTTTGCCGGAGGCGGTCCGACTCTTGTCCGGAGCAATTGCCAGTATTTTACCGTGCTTCGACAGTACCAAAAAAATATCAAACGGCGATTATTTCGCGATGACACGGACAAGAAAAAAAATTAAAAATTTTAAAAAACTCCCGACTGCAAAAACATTAGTCCTTATTTTTTAAAAAATTGTAAAACAAAAAAAGTACAAAAAAAAATGGTTCATAAAAAAGTAACTTCAAAAAAGATGAAATAATTCATGTATGTAACATTTATTAATATTGTCAGTAAATAACAATACTAATAATTAATAATAAAGAATAATTGCAAAATTAATTAATGGTGATTATATCAATTCGTTACTAATTCGCTACAGTCGGGAGACGGCTTCTGAACGACAGATTTATATAAAAATATGATAATATTCTGCTACCAAGTTTATTTGTGTGGATTATAGAACTGTGTTCGGAAGCCGTCTCCGAAGTGAATGAAGAAGAGCGATACATAGAAAATTGTATCGCTGAAGAAACGACACATAGAAAATAGTAATGGAGAGCAATGACAAATAGCAAATTGTTTGGACAGCAACCACACATACCAAATCTTATCGGAGAAACACAACATTAGATACCTAATAATCATTTTTAAAAACACACGTGAGTAACTTTTATATACACTGTAAAAAAAGTTTGGACTTTTTACCACAACTTATTGGCCACAAAGGTCCACAATTTATTATTTGTTACTTTTCCAACCGCACCAGGGTTCTACTTATTTTACAATCGAAAGAACAAGCTAAAAATTGTTAATGGCACGGGATATAAAAGGACAGAATTGTATATTCAAGCGGCAACAAATTGAGTTTAACACTTATTTCACAAAATTATTTTTACGAAACTTAGTATTCCGATTTCACGAAATTATGTTTTAATGCGTATATAAACAAATTAGCATAGACGCAGCGCAAAGCGTATTTGAGGTTATACTACACGTTGAGTGAATTCAATGCTCTACAGAACAGCACACAGCGGCACCATTCTTATAGCAGACGACAAAAAAATAATCGCAAAGCCAGTCGTAGATAATGGCGGCCGCCTGTCGATATATCTGAATAGGCTTTTGGCCCGTTTTTTCGAAGTTAATTATCTCTGCCATTTCACATTTATTTTCTTATTCCTTTGCTACGAACACATTCCCGCATATACAGAACTAGTGTGCCAAATTCTGTCAAGAGACATTGTGCCGTTCCGACAAACACTGGAGACAACGAAAACAACAAAATTGGGGGACCTCAGTGAAACGCATAACTCCCGTCTTTTTGCCCTAGCGGGCAGTCGGGACTTAAAAATATCAAATGGTGATTATTTCGCGACGACACGGACAAGACATAATTTAAATAAATTTATAGCAAGTTATTTTTTTCTAGATCTTGGTGAGATATGTACCTATCCAGTCGGATATACGATCAATCAGATCTGATCCATACATGATCATATATAATAATTTTTCTCCTGGAATTGTTTCATACAGTCAGTAGTTTACATAGTTTATACCTATAGATAAGGCGTTTTGGTCGGGTTTATCCGCATCCATTCAACATCATTTTCATGTGTTATCATAAGCGTGTATTTTTTTAAGATTTTAAACGAAACGTGTTGTACTGTCAAGAAACAGTGTAAGCGTATTTTTATCACTGTGTCTGAAAGGTGCAACAGACTTGCTAGGTGTATTGTGTGTTGTTCGGCACGCTCAGCGACACGTTTACGAAGGTTTGTACGGACGTTAAGACCTCCGGTCGGACATGCTTGAAGTTTCAAAAGGTCTATCTGCATTCTAGTTCAATTCGTTTGAGCTCCCACGTTTCCGTGCATTAATTTATTGCTTCGAGCTTTCCTCTCATATTTTGTCGTTTGTTCACTGGGGTGGTCTGCTGAGTTTTTGCTATTCAGCGCTGAATAAAAGCGGCAGAAAGCTACAAACGCGATTGACTTCTTTCCGGGAAATTATTTTTAGAGAATCAAAGGTCTACGTATTTCGGGCTATTTTTATTTTAATACAAAAATTCCTTTGCACAGTGTCTGCCAAATCGCTATAACTCATTCACCAGGGCAAATAGGTTAAATTTTTCACAATTTCGTGCTAAGGTAGCACAGATTTTAGTTACGTCGAAACGGGTACTACCGCAGCATAACGGGTGGAACAAAAGTTGGAAATGCAGTGACGGTTTTCCGGTAGGTGGAACCTAATTAGAGGCTTCAAGCTAACCCGAGCGTGTAAACTCCGACAACGGGGTTGATTGTGAATTGCTCTGTTTAGTGCACCACTGATCGCAACTTCTGACGCTTGATCATTACACGGTTTTCTGACATCTCCGAACCATGCAGAAATTTAGTCGGGCAGCCACAACAACTAGGCCCAACAAAGACGTCCACAAGAAAACTACGCAGGCCATCCGTTAGTTTTATTCTGTTTTTTTTTTAACCTCCGCGTTGTTTATTCTTAATTTTCAATACCATCACCGGTAATTTTAATATACAGGTATTGCATTTAAGATGAAATTATTAAAATTCAAATACAATGTATATGAATTCTAATTTCATATACCGAGATTGTATATTTCATATAACTTTGTATATTAAACGTGTTGTAAGTTTCATAACATTTTTTACAGTGTCCGCGTAAAGGTGGCCTCGAAATAATTAGCTAGATCTTTTGTTTTTGTTTCCTCATAGAGGAAGCTTTCCCATGTAAGAATGCCGATCCCTTGCCGTTCTTGGACAATCGTTTGAGCTTTGGGCCAGCATAGACTGACGGGTCTCACTTGTCGAGATTGGCCAAGCGTCAATAAGATAATGGAACGTTGCTGGGCCAGTCAATAAGCTAGGATTCGGCATGAAACTACTACCAAATGTCAACCAGGCGACCGTCCAAGAATGGCTCAGAGAGTGATCGACATTTGCTTAAGCAACGGCAAATTCCTAAAATAATATGTAAGCAGATGTTCCTAAACATTGAAAAATTCCATTCAGAAAAAAATGTTCGGATATCCTTGTGTGTGTGTGTGTGTGTGTGTGTGTGTGTGTGTGTGTGTGTGTGTGTGTGTGTGTGTGTGTGTGCGTGCGTGCGTGCGTGCGTGCGTGCGTGCGTGCGTGCGTGCGTGCGTGCGTGCGTGCGTGCGTGCGTGCGTGCGTGCGTGCGTGCGTGCGTGCGTGCGTGCGTGCGTGCGTGCGTGCGTGCGTGCGTGCGTGCGTGCGTGCGTGCGTGCGTGCGTGCGTGCGTGCGTGCGTGCGTGCGTGCGTGCGTGCGTGCGTGCGTGCGTGCGTGCGTGCGTGCGTGCGTGCGTGCGTGCGTGCGTGCGTGCGTGCGTGCGTGCGTGCGTGCGTGCGTGCGTGCGTGCGTGCGTGCGTGCGTGCGTGCGTGCGTGCGTGCGTGCGTGCGTGCGTGCGTGCGTGCGTGCGTGCGTGCGTGCGTGCGTGCGTGCGTGCGTGCGTGCGTGCGTGCGTGCGTGCGTGCGTGCGTGCGTGCGTGCGTGCGTGCGTGCGTGCGTGCGTGCGTGCGTGCGTGCGTGCGTGCGTGCGTGCGTGCGTGCGTGCGTGCGTGCGTGCGTGCGTGCGTGCGTGCGTGCGTGCGTGCGTGCGTGCGTGCGTGCGTGCGTGCGTGCGTGCGTGCGTGCGTGCGTGCGTGCGTGCGTGCGTGCGTGCGTGCGTGCGTGCGTGCGTGCGTGCGTGCGTGCGTGCGTGCGTGCGTGCGTGCGTGCGTGCGTGCGTGCGTGCGTGCGTGCGTGCGTGCGTGCGTGCGTGCGTGTGTGTGTGTGTGTGTGTGTGTTCGTATGTGTGAATCAGACGCGAAAAATTCAAATCGCTATATCTCGGGAATGCCTCGACCGATCAGGCTAAAATTTTGCTCACATTATGTGTGATCAATAGTCAACGTTTGTTCAAAATTTCATTGAAAGATGTTAAGTTGTTTTTTTTTTTTTTTTTTTGTACGCGATTTTTTATTTCTTCGGAGATGTCTGTACGCACTCTAGCGCTCATAGTTTTGGAGCTATCGGGCTAGAAACGCGTACATAAATGGAATATGATCACGCGATGGTCCCATTAAAATTTCACGAAAATCGGTCGAACCGTTTTAATCTTATGCCATTTTGCATATTTTTAATTTCATGATTTTTTTTTAGACGCATTTTTTGTATCAAATATTCATCTATGAATAAAATAAGTGTCAGCTTCGTGATCAGCATGAAAAAATACATGAAATTACAGTGCCGGAGCGATAACTAACGAAAAAGTTGACCAGGCCAAAATTGCAAAAATGAGTGATTTTGAGTATTTTTAAACAACGATTTCTTTGCTTTCCGATGGCATCGTGGAAAAACCCAGGTTCCTATCGTGATCTACAGCAAGACACACACAAGACGATGGATATGACGGGGTTATAAAAGCTAGATAAAGAAGTATCACTTGGATTTCTTAAGTAGAAATCGAAAGTGCAAAAAAAAAAAAAAAATTAGGAGCGCGTACTTCCATGTATTTTTACAGCAAAAAGCTACATAAAGAGGAATCACTTGGTATTCTTGAGTAAAGATTGAAAAGGGCACGAAAAAAAAAAAAAATCACGAGCGTTCACTTCCATGTATTTTTTTCGCGCCAAGCGCAGATTCGACAAGGTGAAACGTAACGATGGAATATTTTTATACGCGCTGAACCTGAATCGGCCAGCCGTTTTGCATAAAAGTCTAAGACATTGACGTTGAAAAAGGTTAAAAAGTGAGATTTTTATAGCGCTTCCTCATAAAACTGGAAAATTGAAATTTGTATACCACTTTCTCATAAAAGTTGGAAATTGAAATTTTCATATCACCTTCTCATAATATTCCTTTATTCGCGAAGCTTTCTCTGTGAGGAGGTCAAAAATGCAAACAAAGCTTCCTCATAGAAGAGACTTTGCGAATAAAGGAACATTATGAGAAAGCGATATGAAAATTTCAATTTCCAACTTTTATGAGAAAGTGGTATACAAATTTCAATTTCCAATTTTTTTATTAGCAATTTTTGTATCGCTTTTTTTTGAGGTATCAACTTTTAAAAAAACCCTGTATCTAAAAAACTATTAGTCATACAAAAAAATGTTTTAGACATAAAAGTTGCAGTTTCAAATGAACATTTGATAACAAAATTTTGTAGATTTTTGAATCCAATAAACGTCCGTTTTCATAAAAAATACTAAAACATGTTTGCAGCAATATTTGTTTTTCCTTCAAAAATTTCGGAGGATACTCTATATTCTGGAATTTAAAAAAATGGGGGAGAAAAAATACGCATTGGCTGAAAAAAAATATTTTGGTCTATCTTTCATAGAACCTTTTGCATTCAAAAAAATGTACACAATGTAGTTTTCGAAAGTTGATTTGAAACTGCAACCTTTATGTTCTAAACGTTTTTTTTTTTTTTTTTTTGTACCACTAATCGTTTTTAAGATACAGGGGTTTTTTAAAAAAAGTAAAATTTTTTGATATAAAAAAAGACGATCTAAAAATTCTGCAAAAATTACAGTAACCCCTTATAAATAATCATGAATTGTGGTCAAATTACAATTTTTTTTGAGAGGGTCGAGTTTTTGATCATTCGAAACCCGACGGAATATCTCATATATATGCAGCGCGGCGTCTACCGAGGGGCCAACCCACAGCACTGTTTTTATCAGTGTTAATGCTCTATATTCCGGAGATAGTTTGAGACCGAGACCTCGTCTATAAATGGTATGCCATGATTATGCCGCAGCCTCGACTTATCTGTGTTGGTCGATGCACCGACGTCGGTGATGAAATGTCAATCGCGATCAATGGAGAATCGATGAGTTCTCCGTGGAATGGCGGTGAGCCCCCGGCCCCGTCATCGTGAGGGAAGATGGCTCTCACCACGAAGCGATTCGCTCCGATCTACAAGCAAGGGGGCGAAAGTCGTAAAACGTTCGGCGGGCCTTTTGCCAGAATGGATCCGATTACCAATCCACGAAGATGCCAGACAAAGCGTCCGTTGTTTCATTATCGGCTGGCCAGAGAGGTGGATCATATTTTCGGACCGAGACTCGGGTTCCTCGATATCCCGAATTAATGTCGCGCTTCCGACTAAATAGAAACACCCGTAATGAGCTCGATCGAGATTGAACTCTCCTCCAGTTTTCAAATTTTTGAGCGTGAGAGCGGCACGCTGATCTCACAAAGCGTTACCTGTTTTTCAAAACGTTTTTTTTTTTTGAAAATTAGAGCGAGATGCAAGATAGCACTTTACTCTATGTCATTAGCAAACAAGTGGCATGTGTACTCTGATTGAAAATTCAACTATAAAAACATCAATATATTTTTTTTAAGGTGATGATAGTGTTTTACGATACTAGTGCGATAAAACTTTTTTTGACGAGTGTCAATTTACAGGTCGAGCCGAAGGCGAGTGCCGCAATCGCACGAGTTCCGAAAAAGTTGTTCGCCCGAGTATCGTACGAAATTTTACTTCACAAGGTGTAACAATGGGGGTATTGCGCGGGGCGTGTGTAGAACTACAATTTTCACCCCGAGTGAAATACAGTATTTTTTCTTCATCTATAAATTGATACTAAAAATAAAACCATAATAGCATAATGTGCAACACGGGCCGAAAGTTGGCGATTGCGACGAGTGTGAGGTTTGCTTCCAGAGCAAAGCGAGGGCGGCAATCACACAGTCGCAATTGCCAATTCGGGCCTCGTTCCACGACATACTTTTTGCAACGAGTAGTCGTGCGTTGAATGGTAGTTTTGCGGGACGAACAGTGAACATTGAAGTTATAACTTTTCCTCCCTAGGGACCAAAGTGAACAAATCGTGAACTGAGGTGGGATCCCCGTAATGTCTTTCGTTTATGGTACGCTCACGCTACGATAACGTTACGTTAACGGTAACCTTACGGCAACGCGATTGTCAATCCGATGTCAGTGACAGATTAAAGAAAATACATTTCGGAGTTGCTTGCGCTTGACAAGGAACTCGAAAATGTATTTTCTTCTCTTCTTTAATAAAGAAAATACATTTCGGAGTTGCTTGCGAAGCGTAAGCGAGCAAAATGAATTTTCGTTAGTCTGTCACTGTTATCGGATCGACATTCGCGTTGCCGTAAGGTTACCGTTAACGTAACGTTAACGTAGCGTGAGCGTACCATTAGCGAAAGATATGACGGGGGATCCCACCCCTGAGCATGCGCGACGCACGATGAGAGCCTACGATCTCAACGCTCCGAATATAAAGAAGGGAAAAAGGGCGAAAAAATTTGACTTCACGAGAGGCGAAGTGGCGAAGTTTCGGAGATAACTCGGCCTCTTTCGCTCTGGGGACGTCGAGTGGACAACACGCCATCGGCATCCCAGAAAATAGCGAAACGTACTCGTGTCCGACGTCCTGAATCGGCGAGGCCGGCCGATCGATTCCATTCCGGTTGAGAGCGAATTTTACTTCACGATCTGCGAGCCCCAGAGACGAAATGACCCATCGATAAGCAACGCATCCCCGATAAACTGAGTACCTCTCTTTTTTTTAAATATAATTTTGTATTTGACGAATGAAATGCGTGACGGTATGATATTACCGGAGAGCGAGAAATAATTATTTTGTTGTGATTTTTTTTTTGTATTATAATAATTAGTGAAGCCGAGAAGTCGTCGGTTTGCGATATTGTATATTAATGATCGTGATCGATAATAATTGCCGGAGCGAGTTAATCTCCGCCTCGAGGAGACGAGACTATTTTTGTCTTAGGCCTACATAGCACGGGAATATTTCAGAAATGTTTCGAAAATATTTTTTTTGAAATATTGAACATATTTTCCCAATATTACAAAGTATTTCTGAAATATTTTTTAATCATTTTAAAAATATGTTTTAATGTTGGTAAAATATTTTTTAGATATATTTCTGAAATATTCAAGAAATTATCAATATTTTAGTTAACTATTTTAAACATATGTACTGCCTCTAGCACTTCATCTATGGGATTCACGTGATCTCCTTCAAGAGTGTATGACACATTAAATAGTCAAACTGTTTTCTTTATTTTTTATTTATTCGTTCCTTCTGAACATAGTTCTGAACATAGTACACATCTGTTAATATTCGCTTTCAAAATATTTTTTCAGTGTTTCAGAAATATTTCAGATGTATGAAAGATTAAATATACTTCTGAAATATTTTAGAAATGTTTCGTTAGACTATTTTGATAGAATATTTTTTATTATTTCGGGAGAATATTTCAAAATATTATTTCCACATGTTTCAGAAATATTTCGGAATATTTGAAAGATTGAAAATATTTCTGAAATGTTTTCAAAATATTTCGTGCTATATAGGTTGTTGAGTGTTGACCAAGTTGATAATTTCGGGTGCGAGGAAATTTTCCACATATTCATATTGTTGTTTATTCTTGTAAAATTGCACACTCTCGTCGCGCGGTATAAATTTGTGCAGCAAAACTCGAAGAATGTGCAGATCTAAGAGTTCGAGAGTACGGCCGAAGGGACGCAGGTTCCGAGATTATTGAAAAAGTAAACGACGATTCGTACCCCGTTTAATAATCAATTTTTATTTTTTAGTTGTCACCGTATTTTCCATTATCGTTTTGCCGTCCAATTATTCTAAACTTTCACAATATGAGTTCATGCATAGTCTGATATTGTTCCATATTCGGTCAGATACGATCCCGCATGAGCAGATATGTTCGGACATGATTTCATGTATGGTCACATATATGATAACGTCATGTGACAATACATTTGCATATGCCTGTGTCATAAAGAGCCATCGCCGTCCCGAAACGGCCTCGAGGATGTGGTGTTCCAAACAAGTTTGGCATGCTGGATTTTACGTCGACGAAAATAAAAGTTAACACCGAAAGTCGCTGGCGTGAGGACTATTTATCGTCCTCGGATAGTCGCAGAGAGAGGATTACGGGCGTGCTTCAACGCCAGAGTGACAAGAGCAAGGACAGAGTTCGATCCGAGAATCTGTGGACTCGAGATGTATTTCTGTACCTTTAAAAAATAAAACCATATACAATATCAAACACTGTTCCCCAAATTATCGCCTTCAGTTTTATTTTAATTATCCGCATAATAATTTCTACCCTGACACAAGCGATCCTGTATCTACCCAGTTGCTATATAAGATTCTCACTCCGATTTCAAAACACGCGAGCTTATGTACGCGAGATCGACTCGCATGTTCAGGAAGCCAAAAAAAGTCAAAATCACTCTGCAAAAGGACGTCTCCCATTACAATCACAACGCGTCAACATAACGGATTATTAATAACAAATTTGAAAAAATTGGCCGGAGACGATTACACAAGTCTATTACGTGCAAAAACCTTAACTCTTGTTTTCGCAATTGACATATGTGGCTCGGGACTTGAAAAGTTAAGAAGTGTGTAAAAAATCGATATCCGAGGGAACACGACTTATGCGTTATAACATGAACACGTGAGCCATTTTGTTGGAAACGAACAGTAAAAAATGACTACACCATTAATACGACTAAAGCGGTTTGGAAAAGGGCGCTTGTTTTGTGCGTGTATTCGAAATGAGTATAGATACACATACACAATATAGTGACGGATATTAAGGGCTTTACGGGCTGCTTCCATATTGGTCTTTTACGTTTGAGCTTGGCGTGATTGCCACGACTTTTTTATGTGAGCAATAAAAAAATATTCTCTGAAAAGGGCATCCGTGACGCTGATTGCCTCAGTGCCTCATGTCGTTATATCGAGCTTTAAAATGGATCGGGTGATTTCCGACCGCACCCTTTGGTGAGAACATCAATCTATTTCTACAGGATACATCGATTGAGTTAGTCGAGGGATGCTTGCCTCATTGTGGCTCGGTGGACTATGGAGGGGTATATTGCAATTAGCGCCCGTGGCGAGATCTCCGATTAATCCGGTTATTCCTTTTCACCCTCTTCGTGGCAATGGCAAGCTCGCTCGTTCGAATAGAGAGAAAAAAAATTGTTCTGTGCCACTGATAACCGTCCCGCTTTAAGGTAGTACTTGCGGTACAGTCCCGCCACACGTGAGTTTCAGAAAAAATTTCCAACACTTTTTGATGGGATAAAAATCTGAAAAAAATCAAGTGTATGGGAGGTGCTGCAAAGATTGTTTTTGTGAAATAATCATTCTAATTTGTCACTTACAAATTCAAGATAAAAAATTACCCGGCAACTTAACTATTTTATTCTATAAAAATGATTCGTTTATTTTTCTGAACAGTATGCATTTTTTCAGAATTTTTTATAATCTTTAAAAATTGCGTTTTTTCACAGCTTGAACATAGGAAAAACGCGGTTTTCAAAGGTTACAACAAATTTTGAAAAGATTCATACGTATTCGATAAAATAAACGAATCATTATTATAGAATATAATAGTTAAGTTGCCGTGAAATTTGATGAATAATCATTTTTATCGTCTGTTTGTTAATGACAAATTGGAATTATTATTTCACAAAAACAATCTTTGCAGTAACTCCCATACACTTAATTTTTTTCAGATTTTTATCTCATCAAGAAGTGTTCGGAATTTTCTCTGAAACTCACATTAGGCGAGGCTGTACCGCAAGTACTACCTGAAGGTAGTTCTGTCACTTGGTATTCATTTCGCATAAGTTCGAGAAAAATTAGATAAAATTGCAAATACTTCTCGATCGTATAAAAATCTGAAATAATATTAAAGATACAGAAAAGATTAATTTTGCATAATAATAATTCCAAAATGTTATTAACAATTTTATGAAAAAAAATTGGTCAACAAATTTCCCGGAAACCCATTTTTTTTTAACAAAAATGATTTCTTCATTTTTATAAATACGTATGAATTTTTTCAGATTTTTAAATTTGCTCTGGTTTTTTTTATATGGAAAAAAACACAAAATTCAAAGCAAATTTCGTACTCAGAAAAATGAACGAATCATTTTGGTAAAAAAAAATAGGTTGTCGGGTAATTTGTTAAACAATTAATGTTCTGTTTAATTTATTAATAACATTTTGGACTTATTATTATGCAAAATTAATTTTTTCAGTACCTCTACTAGGCATGCATTTTTTCAGATTTTTATACCATCGAGAAGTATTTGCAATTTGATCTACTTTTTCTCGAGCTTATGCGAAATGAATACCAAGCGACGGATCTACCTTAATGCTCTGTCCGCGTTGTCTCCGCTCGTCTGTAATAATACAGGCACGATAAGAATGGCTTCGATTATCATTACTCGTTGAGGAGAGCAGTCATACGAGTGTATTCTGGGTAAATGTTCAATTCCCTCGAGCGTGCGAGAGATTATAGCCTCGCGTGTGTACGTTCGTCAGATGAACCACTCCTCGATAAAGTCGATCGTGCCCCGATAAGCTCCCTCCTGGTATATCATCCGTCGAGGACAGCGTCGGGATTTCTGGGTCAAGTTCAACCGGTGGTTCCATCGAGTCATATCGAAACTGGGAGCGGTCCTCACTGACAATGACACTTTAGAGCGATGTTCTATACCCACAGTACTTGCGACACGAACTCTTATCACGAAAATAAATAATTCCATTATTTTTGCCGGCGATCACGTGAAGCTATGACGGCATTCCGAAATAAAATAAAAATTGGAATACTCCGATCGACAAATGTTTGGGGACCAAATTATAAAATTTTTCTATTTCATATTTTGAAATTCTACAATCGTCCATTAACGAAATGATGGATTATTTGAAGATCAACATGTCTTCCCAAACAGTCAATCGGGTTGTTGGCTTCAATTTTTTTTGTTTTATTCCCATTATTCATGCTGAAAACTATGAATTAAAATCCTAATAAATTCTTGCAAATCCATGAGGAGAAGATTGTGTACGAAATTCTCCAAATATCCTGCAAGCAGTTCGAATGATTTTATATTATATTTTATACTGATAATATATAGACTGATAACTTGAACCCTGAGTCAAGCACATAGCACTACCACTTTGCAAGACGTTAGTTAAAAATGATGGTTCCAGTAGTCTACGTTACCGAATAAATTGGAACTCATTAGTTGGATTTACGACGATTATTTATTTCATTATAAAGTAGACCGTGGATTATATAAAGTTTGGGATAAAGTATAATCAGGTGTCTAGTCATTACTTATCAGTTATAATCGTAGTTATACGCACATAAGCCAGGTATGTACGGGATATCAGTTTGACACTTTTTGCTTTTTGCTTTTTTAATCGATCTCCCTGATCGTGTTTCTTTTGCTGATAAGCACGGACGTAATAACTGCTTCAAAGGAGCCATTATTTACCTGCTATTCTTTAATTACATAATTAAAATTCGTTTGAGATTAATTTACTGGCAACGGAGAGCTGATAATACATTTCGAGAGAGGCCAATCGATTAAATTTCAAGTGCGCGTCTCATTAAGATAATTACGCCGATGAAATCACGGAGGTGAGTATTTTTATTTTTTGTATTTAATGAGTGTTTTGTACTGTAATTATTATTATTTTTGCTTTTCATTTTGAAGTAGTTAGGAGTTGTCATCGTGAGGAAAAGAGCTTGTAGCGTGATTACGGGGACTCCGTGACGACCTTCGTCATCAATGATATTAGAGTAATGCTCATTATTAATTGCACGTCTGCCTAAGATTAGATCCAGCTGAATTACACGCAATAGCGATAAAAGAGTCAGGCAATTCAGTAGTATAGATATAACGACGGTGACTGCACCTTTTCGTGCTTAGAGTTTAACGACCCCTCACACATAGTTCGTGTTCGAACAACTTTAAGACCTTGCGTTTAAATATATTCTCGTAAAACGTGAATCCAACGGGTACGTTCAATATCAGTATCACCGTTCCAAACGTAGACTTTTGAAACCGAAGAATATTAAACCACATACTGTTATACGATCCTTCTATCTTTTCGAAAAATGTGACACAAAAGGAGAAACAGTGCTTTGATATTTGCATTTCATGATCTCAGTTATTTAATACGAGTGACATTATAGTATCTGTATGTTACAGCTTTTTAATCATCGTAAAAAGGACTCTGTATGAATGTTAATCTTAACCTAACACGTCTCAGATCTTTACTTCCTTCGGGCTTTTTATTGTCAATGTTATCGTACGAGCAAAAAATTTTAACTATTCTATATTTTTTTATTGATATAAAAAAAGCAATCCAATATGATTTTCACCGAAAATAATATTGGTACATCAAGAGACGCGGTAGCGTCTCGACGCCAAGTACTTAAAAGAAATTTTTTAAGTGTGCGAAGGACGCTACCAAGTAGTTATACTCCAAAATGCCGGAAGTATTTGTTTGCACTACGTTACCTCACAAATAAATCATCGGATCGAAATGATATTAAAATTTTACTATAGAATGTCTATCCAAGCTTTCCAGTTTGCTTAATTCCGAACACATTCGTTCGGTGGATTCTTGTGTACGATGATCGCGATCAGGAATCGATCCAAAATGTTTCGATTGTGCGTGAACCTGATACGGGTGTGAGGAGATAAAGTACATCGGCAACGAAGCATCGGATCGAATTTTTAAGGACACTTTTATAATATAATTCGGACCCAAGCTTTCCAATGGGCCTAATTACGATCATAATCGTCCAGCGGTTCCCGAGATATGATGAAGTGAACCTGAAATACGGGTGTGAGGAGATCGATTGTGCGTGAGTTTACGCGATGATTTTCGGACGGCTCGATCTCGGCAACGAAGCATCGGATCGAATTTTCAAGGACACTTTTATTATATAATTCGGACCCAAGCTTTCCAATGGGCCTAATTACGATCATAATCGTCCAGCGGTTCCCGAGATATGATGAGGTGAACCTGAAATACGGGTGTGAGGTGATACGTGCTATACGCAAAAATTCTTCGGATTCTTTGGAAATCTTCACGATGGACCTGGGGAGTATTTTTATATCAAATATAAACTGATTGACACTAAGTTTGGTCAATATTGTTATTGCAGCAATGGAAAAATTTTTCGGTAAAAAAAATGCTTTCCTCCTCGAGATTAAGACTAAGAAGAAAATCGCATTTGCAAGAAAAAATAGGTAAAATCAACCACAAAATACTTTTTTTCAAAAAAGTAAAAATGGTACGCCAAGTACTTAAAACGTTCAGAAAATATGTTTATGGAAAAACCTCTTAAAAATTAAAAAATCTACCAAAACAGATGTTTATCCGAACAATAAAAAAAAAATATATATGTGTATCAAAATGTAAAAAAAAAAATCGAAAAAAAATCAAATCAAACCAGCCAAGTAGTATTACAAAAATAAAAAAAATAAAAATACGAGATGTAAAAAATCTTGAACAAAAAAAACTTGGCGTGCCAGATTTTTTTTCAATCACTGTCGTACGTAGTTCATTCAAAAATTATATAAAAAAAAAACTGGCACGCCAAGTTTTTTTTGTTCAAGATTTTTTACATCTCGTATTTTTTTTTTTTTAATTTTTGTAATACTACTTGGCTGGTTTGATTTGATTTTTTTTCGATTTTTTTTTTTACATTTTGATACACATATATATTTTTTTTATTGTTCGGATAAACATCTGTTTTGGTAGATTTTTTAATTTTTAAGAGGTTTTTCCATAAACATATTTTCTGAACGTTTTAAGTACTTGGCGTACCATTTTTACTTTTTTGAAAAAAAGTATTTTGTGGTTTTCAAACTTAGACGAAAATTGAACAAACTTAAAGCTACCCAAACGCTAAAACTCCCCGGTTGTTTTGCGAGGATTCATTAATCTACAAAATTATTTCTGCATTTAATTTCGTGACATTAATTTCCTAGAAAATAAACGTCAAGGATACCTAGTACGGTTGCTATCGTTGTTATTGTTCGTTGCATTTATTTTCTAATATTTTTCTCTATGCAAATGAGTACGCAAACGAATTTTCATGTTATGTAATAAAAACTCAATAAATGTACGTATCTACAGTTTAGGTCACGTTTTCTAAAACAACGAACGTATGAAATACCGTGGTTATTTGTTGCATAATGTAACTTAACATTATGATTTTATTTTCAATCTACCAATGATGAAACATGAGGCTTCTGCTTCATTATCTGCTTCTAAAAAAATCTTCCATCTCTGGCCAATTCCATTGCATGCAGCAAGTCTCCAAAGTTGCAAGATCGAGTGAGACAAGCAGATGTGACTTTCCCTTTCAAATAAATGACGGGATAAGTAAGCGAGAAGTTCCGTTCCAAAGTATGGTGAGGTAGCTATCTATGTAAGATCGCAAGGAGATGGCCATAAGGACTTGGTAGCAAACGACAGAGCGACGCTTCGATCTTTGAACTTTTATTCGAAGCTATCAAAGTGCCAGGTCATAATTCAATGAGCATGAAAGCCTACTTAAGGTAGTCCTTTCGAATGGTGTTCACTTTGCATAAGTTTCAGAGAAATGAGAAAGAATTCCAAATACTTCTCGATGGTATTAAAATCTGAAAAAAATCAAGAATATAGTAAGGGTGCTGAAAAGGTTAATTTTCCATAATAATACCGAAAAGTTGAAAATTGAAATTTTCAGATCGCTTTCTCATAATATTCCATTATTTGCAAAGCTTCCTCTATGAGGAAGCAATAAAAATATAGAAAAGGCTTTCTCATAGAAGAAGCTTTGCGAATAATGGAATATTATGAGAAAGCGATATGAAAATTTCAATTTTCAACTTTTTTTGAATTCACTTCGAATTCTGTGACTTTCTACACATTTTTCCCCATATAAAAAGCAAAAAATTCAAAGTGAATTTAAAAATCTTCAAAAATTCATACGTGCTCAGAAAAATTAACGAATCATTTTGTTTAAAAAAAACGTTAAATTTCCGGGAGATTTGTCGAACAATTTTCTTTCTCATCAATTTGTTAATAACATTTTAGAATTATTATTATGCAAAATTAATATTTTCAGCACCTTTAACATGCTTGATTTTTTCTTTAGATCTTTATACGATCCAGAAGTGTTTGCGATTCCCCCTTATTTCTCCGAATCTTATGCGAATGGTGTTCACTTCGCATTTTTTTTCTTTTTATATGGGAAAAATGTGTAGAAAGTCACAAAATTCAAACTGAATTCAAAAATCTAAAAAAATTTATATTCATTCAGAAAAATGAACGAATCAATATCATTTCAAAAAAGTTAGGTTTTCGAGAAATTTGTTGAACAATTCTATTTTTCATCAATTTGTTAATAACATTTTGGAATTATTATTATGCAAACTTGACCTTTTCAGCACCATTAATATGCTTAATTTTTTGAGACTTTAATACCATCGAGAAGTGTTTGGAATTCTCTCTCATTTCTCTGAAACTTATGCAAAGTGAACACCATTCGCAAGGACTACCTTAAGTCTCGACAATGGGTCTGCGGAGCTATATGTGTAGTCTTTGCGTCTGTGCAAACTGCAGTATGCGTAATAAATCTAATAATATTAAAAGTCACAACGCTTACAACGGGACTGATGAACGCGGAGTCGTGGTGACATGTTGCTATGGTAATATTGGTAGTCACTTATAAAGGGTTAATCAATAAACATTGTTAGGACAGTCTGGTAGTGACAGGTGCTGCGTTCACACGAATACATACCAGAATCCATTATTCTAAAGTGAAGGTGTTTACCCGTCGTATTATCTTTTTAAAATATAAAAACGCCTGTGGCTGAATTTCTAAATGAAAAATGTCCTCAAAGAGCGTTACGGTTGAGTTCTGACTGCATTACAGTCCCACCTCCAAAAGCCGCCCCAGCACCTAATTATTCCAAGTTCTTCTAGGGACTCGGGAAGCCTCTTGTAACCAAGTTAATCACTACTTTTTTCACTCAATCTCCGCTATCACTCAGAAACTTCGAAAAATGCGAAACATGTTTTTAATTATCCATCTAATTCGGTGCTGGAGAGAAACTAATTTTGCCTTGTTTTTTCGGAAATGTGAAGCTTCCGCTTGGTGATCCACATTTTGATAGATATTTTTTTGAATCTACGCCTGGAGCAGGCGTAGATTCGTTTTGTTTAAAATTGGTATTATTCACGGAAAGACCAGACGAGATTCCCGCATGCCGCAGTTTCATGCAAAGTTTACCGTGACAACGAAACTGTGCTCTACATACAAGTTCGCACGTATCGTTGAATGGAAGGCCGCTGCGAACAGAATTGGAACCTCAACTCCTGTTGACGTTGGCGAGCGTGGAGTTAAAAAAAAAGAGATCTGCGACGACTAAATTTTCTCCGGCGAGAGTCAACGACCTCTTGGCCTACGAAAAACTCGTGTAGCGATCACTCGAATTTTTTCGCCCCACTCTCTTGCTCTGACGCGAATTAAGCGAGCGATTTTTATTTATATTTTTCTGAAACCGCGAGATTCCAGTCGAAAGGAGCAAACCAGCCACTCCACGAAGCAGCATCAGCAACAACAGTTGAGGCGATATGCGACCCGGCTGTCGTAATCATTTATCCGACCGAGATAATGAGCAACCTACTGTTTCTGATTATTTGTAGCGTTAGTCGCATAATCAAAATGCTGGCGAACAAATGTTCGCTGCTGCGATACATTGATGTCCCATATAGTAGTCCACATAAAATACCGTTTGTAACAGCAACAAAAAAAGCTTTGCGAATAAAGGGACATTAGGAGAAAGTGTTATAAAAATGTCAACTTTCACCTTCCAACTTTCGAAAATCTCAATTTTCAACTTTGATGAGGAAGCGATATGAAAATTTTATTTTCAACTTTTATGAGGAAGCGTTATGAAAATTTCAATTTTCAACTTTTTTTCAATCTCAACGTCGCGTTTAACTTTTAGGCAAAACTGCTGGCCAACTCGGGTTTACCGCGAAAAAATACTCCAACCTTGCGCTTTTGGTCAAAACGCATGTCGAATGTATGTCGGCGCGAAAAAATATATAGTTATGTGTTCCAAACTTTTTTCTTTTTTACCAACACAAAGCTTCCTCTATGAAGAAGCTAAAATGATGTACTGTTAAATAAGTAACTCTAACTGAAGAACATGTGAAACTCGATCGAATGCGAGAGTGATGGTATTAGTGGCGCTTGCAGAGGAGCGAAAGAGCCTGAGAACATCCTGAGAACACGTTTCATATTATGTTAAGGCGATATGAAACCTCTTCTCCCTCACCCAGTCGGTAACAAAAACTCTAATACGTTTTGTTTTGTTTTTCAAGGATGCTCAATTTTTCCGAGGAAAACTATATTATTAACCTCTGTTGAAGCTGATGATACTTATGATTTGCATTAAGCCCACAATGTTGAAGATCCTCAATAAAAAATAATGATAGTTTGAGACTACGACTTATTCCGCATTTCTTTTCGAAATTTTTATCTCTCTGAACGCGTTCTCCTTTCAAGGTTAGCCGCTTTTGAAAACTATAACAAGATAATATATTTTGTAGTTGGACAACAATTGCCTGCCAGATAAAGAAAATCCTTTTGAAAGAATACGCTCGAGGTTGAATTGAAGAAAAAAAAAACATTGTCATACTGATTACGTGACTCCGAAGAAGACGATGGCGAAACAGACGGTAGTATACCGCGGCAGATCCAGTGACCAAGGCATTCCGAGATATCGGTAGATCGCCGTAGCGAGCGATGAGGAAGAGAGGACTGAGATCTCGTACGTCTCTTTCTATGGATCTCTCCCTCGCATACGGAATTCCTCGAAGAATTATAGTATTCCCGACGAAAGAAATACAAGCTCGCGGAGTGTTGATCGTGAAAGGGAACTCGGTGGGTATACAAACAACATAGCTTGCCAATGACGGATGCTATATCTGTACTATTACCAGTCGAGTGCTGAGGAAATTAAAAAAGGCATTCACGGACAACGCGTTAGAATCGAACATGAACCTCGGTGCGGCGTCAATGAACGAAGGGATCCTTCGTTTTTCTATTGATTCTTTCCACGCGCATACGAGGTTACGACCAGTTCTATTAATAACGTAGTGCATGTTAAGCATAACGTAATGGATTATGTGTGAACTTTACGCGTCTGGTACAACCGAAGCGAAAAATATTCACGTTTCATGGTCGTTCCCACACCCAATGTACTCCACGACACCAGTTTATTAACATAATTATAGCGGAGCCAGCATTACCGGACTTACCGGTATTCACACTTTTGTCTCAGTCTATAAAATAAACTTTTATTAAATGTGTATATAAAACGATAATACAATTTTCAAAAGAGACATGTCGATATTTATGTTTATGGACAATTTAGTGTCAGACAATATGTCAAATGGGAAAACTTTTTAGCTATTGCAGAATGAAAAAAAGTATTAACAAAAAAAAAATGAAATGATAGAATGTAATAATTCGTTTGCCGAGACCAATTTTTAAATGGTTCGTAAAACTCATTTAATGCGACCGTTTGCGATGCGAAAAAAAATCGTAGCGTTCACTTCAATGTCAATAGAAAATATTGTACCATTTGGAAACATTCAATGTGGCAACACAAAAAGAAATTACCATCGACAGAGTTTTCAAACATGGTTCTATATTACTTCGTGTCATATTTCACTAATAAAATATACTCGTACCTTCATTGTTTTCCTTCACTTTGTAACATAATACGTCTCTCTACATGTACGTTGTACGTCTCTCAAAAAGTACCATTATCGTAATATTTTTCTTAAGAATAAGTACAATGTCGGAAACCGAAGCTCGTCGAGAACAGCTTCGTGACTGGGAACTCGTAATTTACAAATCACCAGTGCGATTGCTGGTAATTCTTACGATAATGTTAATTCATTAGTTCCGACAAATAGGCACTCTACGACATGTAACTAAACAATATATATATAATCGATTCATTGATTCATTCACAGAGGCACGAAGGCGGCGTTTATCAATGATTCACTCTAGATCAACGACGCACTGTAGAATTTACCCACGTGCTTCACGACGTCAGTGCGTTTATCCCCTCTCCTTCGAGTCCCCAACAGTATAACAGCCGGCAAGTCTCTATCGCGTTCGACATTTTTTTTTAAGTTCCTTATCAGCAAGCCAAGCTGATCAGAAAGTGAACACTGTCTATATCGTTAATTTTAAGTAGTGTAAAAGTGATCAACATGGCCCGGTCCACATATTTACGTGCCAGTCCGGAGGAGTATCTCTGTAGCTAATTAAAGAAAACGCCCGGAGTGTCATATGATAATTATCGCCAGCGCTTGTCGCGTAGTCGAGCGATATGATAACATTAGAGGCTCTCGGCTCTACGGTGGCACACTCGTTGAATAAATCATCGCGCGACAACGAAAGTAAGTGTGGAACGGTAGACGAGCGTGAGATACGTAAGAGTCTCGAGGTCCTTGAGTGTTCCGAAAACGCCACTCGCTTCACCCTCCCGGAAACACTTAGCTAAAACTAAAAAAAAAGTCATCCGCTAATAAAATAAAAAAACATAAATAAAAATACGACTCTCGAACGATCCTTAGCCTCAATAATTTCTATCAGGGATGCTTTGACTCACGACATAGATTAAAAAAAAAAACACTCCGCTTTATTCGAACAACCACGAGACAGAACGCTGCTCTTACTCGGCCTGCCTGCAGTTGAATGCGCTGCAATACGACGCCGGTCGGTGCCGACAGAAACGCCGGCAGACCGGTATAAGGTCACGCCGGTCGCGACGCGATGGTATAACACGCACACACACACAGAGCTCTCTCTGTTTTGCCTATTCGTTACATTAGCTTGTGTTTACGTGCTAGTTTCTTTGTTCTATATTACTTTGAAATATGATTTTTGGTTCTTTTATTTTTGGACTTACATTCCGGTACTTCCTGGGTGCAGCCAGTGACGCGACACTCAGCGCACGGGTAATCTCGAGCCTCAGGACGACGAAGGCGCGACACGAAACACCAGCGGCGGCCATGTTTAGCCGCGTACACGGGTATAACCACTGCCTTCGGTGGACACCGACACCTGTCCGCAGCGCGCGCGTTCCCGGCAACCCTCTCTTCCGTCTTTTTCTATCTCTCTACGGTCTCTGCCGCTCGGCTTGTCACCGCGTAAGACCGTCTCCCTCTCTACAGCTGTGCGGCGGAGCACCCTATCCCTGTAGCCCGGATAAAAGAGGGACCAACGGCCGCTCTCGAGCGACTGCGGCTACGGACGCGGAAGCCCGAGTCTCGGCTGCCCGGACCGGTGCTCTCGCCGGCGAGTCGAGACACCGCGCAATGCGACTCGCGCATCTCGTATACACTGCCTCTTCCCCCCGTTCATCCGGTTCACGAGGCGGGTTACAGCCCGAGCCGTAACGAAATATCGTTCATTCCATAATAGTATTGGAGCGCAGCGACGATTCGGCTTCGGAGTATTCGCGGTGGGGGATCTTCGAATATCGTGGCGCGCAAAGCCTCGCGCTCTCCTCCTCTCGAGCAAACATTTATTATTTATTTATGTTTTATTTTTGATTATTACACGATTATTGGTGCAGAAACAACATTGGAATGAGAATGATTTTTTTTTATCTAGCGTGCGTCAATGTCGACTGTTAAAAGTTAGAAGGGTGTGGTCCGGGGTTGATCGCTTAAGGTGACTCACACCCTCGAAGTATAACGGTTCAAAATAAGGGCTTTTTTTATGTACTTGGGTGTCGAGATATTTGTAACGTGAAACTCGTTGGTCGCACATTGCTTGGGACTAAACGGAAGTTATTCACAAAACTATTACTTGAATCTGTTTCGAAGTTTCCATAAGGTTTGCATAAGGATTTAATCCAAAAAACAGGTAGATTTTCAATTTTTTGTTTTAACGCGGGTCTTATATGAACAAGGTCTGGTTTTTACACACAGTTAGTACAAGATGTTATGAAGTTTGAGTTTAAAAAAATGAAAGATATCAATTAACAATGGATATCGTATGTGAAAATGTATTCGTCCGACAGCGTTGAAATTTAGACAAATCCTTGATTGGAACATTTTCTGCAGTGACCGCATGATTTTTTTTATGTTCATTTATTTGTTAATTGTTAATTATTTGTTAATAACAAAAGGCTATAATTGTTTGACATTAATAAATAAATGTATCCAAATTTCAACTCAATCGGACTAATAGATTTTGAGATACGATGCCCGGTGTTAATTGGTATTTGTTAATAATACCGCTGTACCGGTAATAACACCTTGTACTACCTGTGTGTAAAAACCCGACCTTGTCCTTCTAATACCCGCGTAAAAAACATATTGGAAATCGTGATATTTTTTGAACCAAATTCTTATGCTAGTGCCTTAAACAATTTTGACACTGTTCAAAAATCCAAGTCTTCGAAATTTTATTTTTTATAATACTTTCCCAACATCTGAGAAAGCTTTGACCATTGAAGTTTTATCAATAATAATAACAATGGGAACGTACAATTTTATTTCGTTTGACGCGGTATAGCGCATGGCTCGGTTCGCGTGCCCCGATTACAGCATTCTGAAACTTTAGAAATCGATTCTTTCCTCTCCAATAGCTCAAACTTTAACAAACTTTAAGAAATTGCCGTGCGCGAAGACGTGATCTTTGTAATGGAGAAGAAAGGTTAATTAATGAGCCCTAAACACATTTCTAAAAAGCGTGTGAAATTGGAATAAGATTATATAGCAGATTCAGTAGAAAAAAAAATCCTTCATACCGACTTCGTTTTTCGTCTCTTGGCGTGGTGTAACCGCTTGATCATTGGATGGAGTAATGTTATTCGTCGATAAGTTATCACCGTACCAAATAATCACCCTCGAAAACATTGATCGAATTATTTGTCGAGGAGAAATACTTTAATGCTCATAAAATACGCGGTCGGTAATAAAAACTGTTGTCAACTCCTTTCACGGGTGCTGGTATGTACGGTCACGCGAATAGTCTCATCGAATGGGGTTATCGTGTCAGCTTTCGATGAACTTTTTTTTTCGATCGTACATGCCAGCACTCGTGAAAAAAGTTAATCGCAATTTTTATTACCGACCAAGTCCGTCTCGAGTGGCGAGGAAGAGTCTTGACTCTTGCTCGCCACTCGAGCCGGACACGGTCGGTAATAAAAATTGCGATTAACTTTTTGAGACGAAGTGAAACAGACTCAGTCGGTATCGAAAATGGTAATGAACATTCTTTAATGGTGTGCATTTTTCCATAAAAATCGTAAATCCGAGCCGGATGCGCGCGGTAATTTCGTATTCGGCGTGATATTTAACTTTTTCCCAAAAAATGAACGCCATTGGAAAAATAAAAAAAATGGCAGCGATCTCTCACCCGATTTCACTTCACCCCAATAGCCTTGGATCATCCACCAAGTAGAACAATCACTGTATTCGAAACGACATACAAAGCGTACTTTACGATTCCCTCCCGAGCCTTTCAGTACTCTCAGATTTACCCTTGCACCGATTCGAGCACAGATAATTTGATTACTCGTGTACACACATAGCATGGAAATATTTCTGATATATTGAAAATATTTTACCAATATTACAAAATATTTTTTAAATATTTTTTAAATCATTTTGGAAATATTTTTTTGTCCGCGCATAAATCTTACATTGAAATGTTTCATAAATATTTCGCAGAAATATTTTTGAAAATATTTAGTAGATATCTTTCTGAAATATTGAAGAAATTATTAATATCTCAGTGCTGTAGATGTTGTTAATTATTTTAAGCACTGCCTCCAGCGCTTCATCTATGGGACTCCTGTGAGCCTCTTCAAGAGTGCCAAAAATATGTAATGTTATGACACCTCAAATATTCCAACTGTCTTAAAATATATATCCGCGAACCAAGTAATTTTTTATTTTTCGTTCCTTCCGAACATAGTTCAGTACACACCTGTTAATATTCGTCGCTTGTAAACTATTTTTTCACCGTTTCAGAAATATTTCAGGTGTATGAAAGATTAAGTATATTTCTGAAATGTTTCAGAAATGTTTCATTGCAATATTTCGGCAGAATATTTCAAAGTATTATTTCCATATATTTCAGAAATATTTCGGAATATTTGAAAGATCGAAAATATTTCGTGCTGTATGGGTAGGGATCGGCAGCGTACTTCAACCGGTAGCCAAGTTCACATCGTCACAGCGTAAATCGAGCGAGCAATGTTTTGACAACATCCGTCAATGTGCCCTTCGGTAGCCTCGAACTTCGTTGGTTCGCGGACGTTTGGTATCGGCGATCCTACGCAGTGATTCCCGATCGTCATGTCTATATTCGATCGCGACGAACTTTACATGGACAACTATTACGAGTATCCGGGTTTTGAAGATCACAATCGACAGTCGAGCCGTAACGTAACATCGGGTCTATCGTCCGACGTTTACCTGGTTCACTCCTGGACGGCGATCAGCAGATTCGTCCTGACGATACTCCTGAGAATCGGTTTCCTGCTCGTCCAGATAGGAAGCGTTCCCGTGACGAACGTTAATCTCATAATGCTACACAACATGGTTGATTTTTCATGCGTCACGCTCGCGTACGTCCTCGCCGGTTTTGTTATCGCCTACACCGGTGATATCAATGGTCTCATGGGCGAAGGTCATTGGATAGGCCACGCATCGTCGGACAAAGAAGAAGCTATCATAGGATGGCAGGCGATAGTGATAGCCTCGGCAATTTGCACGTCCTGCCTTGTTGGCAGAACTCATACCGTGGGTTATCTCTTCATCGGTATCGTAATGGCCGGATTGCTTCAACCTTTCGTGATCCATTGGGCATGGACACCGAAAGGCTGGATGGCGCATAATATTCTTCACGATCGACCCGTCGCGTTTCGCGATTACGGTGGTTCTTCGATCGTTCACATCGTCGGAAGTTCGACCGGTCTTATAGGATGCATCATACTGGGCAGAAGAATACTCAGACTCCGAGATATCGACGACGCGAGCGTACCGGCTGATTCAGCGGGAAATGTCTTCGCCGGTTACTCACTCATACTTCTCGGTCTTCAGGTATAACCGCGATAAGTTTTGAAATTATTCGTTCACTGAGAAAAATAAATGGTTGGATTAATTTATTTTGAATAAATTGAAGTAAATCAATCGTTAAAAAAAAACAATGCTTTATTTGTACCAAACAAATAACAGCTTTGAACGTATCCCATATAGCACGAAATATTCTGAAATCGTTTCAGTAATATTTTCAATCTTTCAAACATTTCGAAATATTTCTGATATATATGGAAATAATATTTTAAAATATTCACCCGAAATATTGCAACGAAACATTTCTGAATATTTCAAAAATATTTTCAATAATACAACAACTTACAAAATATTTCTGAAATATACTTAAGGTCCTTGCGAATAGGATTACCTTAACTAATCTGGTTACTTCGCATAAGTTTCAGAGAAATAAGAGGGAATTGTAAACATTTCTCGATGCTATAAAAATCTGCAAAAAATCAGGCGAATCAAAGATGCTCAAAAGTGTAATTTTTCTTAATAATAATTCCAAAATGTTATTAACAAGTTGATGAAAAATAAAATTGTTCAACAAATTTTCCGGAAACATAACTTTTTTTAATGAAAATTATTCGTTCATTTTTCTGAATACGTATGAACCTTTTCAGATTTTTAAATTCACTTTGAATTTTGTGACGTTCTACACGTTTTTCCCATAAAAAAAAAAAAAATTCAAAGTGAATTTAAAAATCTGGAAAAATTCATACGTGTTCAGAAAAGTGAACGAAGGACTTTCATTTTCAAAAAAGTTAGGTTTCCAAGTATTTGATGAACAATTTTATTTTTCATCAATTTATTAATAACATTTTGGAATCATTATTATGCAAAATTAATCTTTTCAGCACCTTTGATATACTTGATTTTTTGCAAATTTGTATACCATCCAGAAGTGTTTGCAATTCCCTCTCATTTCTCTGAAACTTATGCGAATTGAACACTATTCGCAAGGATTACCTTAATCTTTCATACATCTGAAATATTTCAGAAACGGTGAAAAAATATTTTGAAAGCGAGTATTAACAGATGTTAACTGAATCACGTTCAGAAGGAACAAAAAATAAAAAAATCCATAGTACCTGGATATATTCAAGTACAGTTCGACTATATAATCTGTCATAACAAGAGTGCCGATAACACTACATGTTATTGGCACTCTTGAAGGGGTTCACAGTAATCCCATAGATGAAGTGCTGGAAGCAGTACATAAGATAATGAACAATATCTACAGCACTAAAATATTGATAATTTCTTGAATATTTCAGAAAGATATATATTTAAAAAATTTTACCAACGTTTAAAAATATTTGTAAAATGTTTTAAAAATATTTTGTTATATTGGTAAAATATTTTCAATATTTCAAAAAAATATTTTCGAAACATTCCAGAAATATTTGCGTGCGTGTGGGATGTCACCGCGACTTTTGGTTAATCCAAGCAATTTTTTTTTTCTCAGTGTTTACTGTAAAAATTAAGCTCACTTGTTATCTGGAGTTTTGCAGAGTCTGTGTTTGCCGAGTACCTCGGACAATCATCCGAGATTAGCGGGCAAGCACATGTCCCTCGTCGTCGTGAATAATCTTCTAGGAGCCTCAGCCTGCAGTCTCCTCGTCGTCGGTCTTCATTTTTTTCTAAGCAGAGAGCCGTTCAATCACTGGACCGTGATGAGATGCGTGCAGGCATCGGTCGCCGGGACGATTATAGTTTCCGCCGGTGTCGACGTTTATTCGCCGATTATGTGCATCGGTCTCGGATGTACGGGCGGCATTGTCTTTTATCTTGTCTCCAGACGCGTCTTCGAGAGCGCGCTCGAAGATTATTGCAATATCGCGGCTACTCATCTGACCTGTGCCCTGGTCGGCAGTTTTGTCGCACCCTTTTGTCGCACCTCCACTGCCGGTCTCTACGACGTTCATACCATGATCCTCAACGTTGGATGGCAAGTCATTTGTCTGGTCACTATAGTTATTCTGGTCGTTGTCACAATGACAGTCGCGTTTGTGCTTCTCGAGTGCCTCGGTCTTCTCAGAAACAGATCGGAAGTCGTAAATCATCTGAGGGCTATCGTCGCGCTAGAAAGGGGACCATCGAGGTGAGATTACTAATCGTAAAGCTTAAAACCGCCGGGCGCTGTCTTTCATTTTTTTCATTTATTTATTTATTTTTTACTGTGGTGATTAATCATCGTAATAAATAACCCTAATAAAAACTATGCTACACGGAGAAAAAAAAATTGTTTGTACAACAAGATTTTCGTTACCGTAACAAATTTAGTTTGTTAGTATCGGGATAACAAAACCAGCTTGTATCCATAGTATCATTTTTCGCTTGGTGTGATTTGCTATCACAACAAAACAACCTTTGTTACTGTAACAAAAAAATTGTTATATGACTGAGTGGGACGCGTATATGTGCTAACAACTACGTCGAGCTTGAGACGCTCGACGTGCAAAATGAAAACAAAGCGACGCGAGGAAACAGATCCTTTGTATACGGGTAAAAATAAAAATAGAGTGGAATTGCGAGCTATTGAAATGTGGTGTATATGAATATATAAACTGCGAAAGCTAAATTACCTTTCGGAGTTTAAGGTAGTCCTTACGAATAGTGTTCACTTTGCATAACTTTCAGAGAAACGAGAGAGAATTGCATACACTTCTGGATGCTATAAAAATCTGAAAAAATCAACCATATTAAAGATGCTGAAAAGATCAATTTTGCATAATAATAATTTTAAACTGTTATTAACAAATTGATGAAAAATAAAATTGTTCAACAAATCTCCCGGAAACCTAACTTTTTTAATCAAATTGCTTTGTTCACTTTTCTGAATGCGTATGAATTTTTTCAGATTTTTAAATTCACATTGAATTTTTTTATGTTGGAAAAACGTGTAGAAAGTCACAGAATGCAAAGTAAATTTAAAAATCTGAAAAAATTCATACGTATTCAGAAAAATGAACGAATAATTTTCATTAAAAAAAAGTTATGTTTCCGGAAGATTTGTTGAACAATTTTATTTTTCGTTAATTTGTTAATAACATTTTGGAATTATTAGTATGCAAAATTAATCTTTTCAGAATCTTTAATACGCTTGATTATCTCAAATTTTTATACCATAGAGAAGTGTTTACAATTCCCTCTCATTTCTCTGAAACTTATGCGAAGTGAGCACTATTCGCAAGGCGTACCTTAATACATCCATATACATCAAATTTCAAGAATTCGCGATAGCCAATACAGACATTATTTTCAATATAATGATAAAATACAAACGCGGTGAGTTAATCTTCAAATAAATGTATGGATCTATAACTATCCTATTACCAGTCATTACTCAGCCGTCAAATTGCAGCGGGCGTCGTTTGTTCTCATAGCAAACTAAATCGTCGCAGTAACAAGAAAGTTTTTTCGTGATAGCAAAACCAATTGCTTCTACGTTGTAATTTTTCTTTGCTGTTTTTACTAATCGTTTTGCTGCGGGAACGAGGTTATTGTCAGCAAAACTCATTTTGTTAGAGCAGCTAAACTATTTTTCTTCGTGTAGAGTGAACAATGTTTTTGCGGTCGGTAATGCTTACTCGTTACTTACTAAAGTGTAGTCTGGGAATTCACACCAAGACGTATCGATTTCGTGGCAGGCTGGTAAAAGGTTAATCAAAGTTGCCGCTATTTAATGTTCTCGCTTTTAAAATTTAAAATTTTTCAAATTTTTTTAAATAACAAAAAATCGTACTCAGTTCTTTTTCGTTTTCACGGTGGAGCAGATATCGTGAAACTGGAGAATTCTAATTCACCCGATCCAAGCCCAATATTTCGTTCGAACGTTGTTTAATTCCTCGTAAATTTATATTGAAAAACACTGATCTAACAGGCAATAACGATTGAGAAGCCTCCATAATTGCCGACTATAGTCGAAAATTATCGATTGATCATTGTTCGAATGTTTAGGTCGTTTATGGAGCGTCTCTTCTATCCGGACGGCGAAACCCTTTATCTTCAACCAGGTAACGCGCCCATTGACCGTGTCGGTAGTATCGTTGGCCCTCGTTTCGCAAAGTATCAACGTGCAATAGCCAAACTCGAGAAGTCTAAGCCCGAGGAGATTGTGCAGGCGACAAACAAATCCCTGAATCCCGAAATAAACGCTGCTGCCACCAATCCAAGTGCAGTACTTGAAACGCGTGTGAAGAAATTCCGGCACATCCATACCATCAGACCGACGAGTGATACAGGCATTCTTGAGGCTCCCGAAAAAGCCGAAGCTATGGGTGACAATCGAATTTCTCTCGACGACGAGAAAGAAACTGGCAGAGCCATTGAGGAATGCTCAAAAGCTTCGAAAATAAAATCAACCGCCGAGTGTTCCGGAGACTCGACAGCGAATCCCGTCGAAGGGGATGATGATTTTTTGGTCGAACGATTTGCCGAACTTAATCGCGTAAATAATCAGATTGCGGTGGAAAAAAATCTAAAGAGGCGGAGGGAACCTTATCGTCTTCACAGAACCCAAAAATTTATGAATTTGCGTCTCGAAGCTATCGGCAAAAACGACAAGAGCGTACAATTTTTGGTGGAACCGAAGCCGCAAAGTTTTGCCAGCAGCCAATCGGACAGCGAGGAGGATACATTAGTTATCAGCAAAAAATATCCGAGAAAATTTAGTGCATCGGTTCCAGTTGCCCTCGTTCGACCAACTTCCGAGTCTTTCGACATTAATTCACGAGCAGGAAGAAATAAATAATTCAACGGAGACACTGACATTTTTTAGTGTTTTTCTTTTATTAGAACTTATCGCCTATCCGTACAGTTATTACAGTATTTTACAATATATGTGATGGTAAGTTAAATAATTAAGGGCGTCTAATAAAGTCTGTCGTGCACGTAACAATGGCGTGAAAATGAAAGAAAAACGAGAAAAAAAAATGGATTACGAATTCGCAACGATAACCGATCATTTTTCGTCTCTTTTTTTTATCTCTTACATTGCAATCGTAATTATTTCATTCTCATTGTCGGAATTGCAGCCTAAACTTTTTTTTTCTTTTTTTTTTTTTTGTAGCATCGTTTATTGTCAGACGACGACGGTCTGGACGGTGCCGTCATCGCTGGGCCGAAATTAAGTATCGAATTTATATATATGTATATATATATATGTGTGTGTGTATATATATATAATTATTTCACAAACTCGCAGAAATATAGTATATGGTCGTACGCTTCCTCTTATCACGAGATGAAACTCAATATGAGTATTTACAGCACTGACGCAATGGCACGTTCGACGACGAGCGTACACACATCGATATTACTCGTCGTCAACAATTATTAGCTTTGTACATGATTCACGATAAACGTCTCTCTCGCTCTGTCTTTCTCTTTCTCTCAATTTCTCAGTCATTATACAAGGTATATTTGTAAATAAAAAAATGACGTAAACAAATGTACAAACTTAACAAAACAAAAAACGACGATGAATGTTCCATCTACGTATATGGCGGGACCGCGTGGTCGAGGGCAGTAGAATCGCTTTCTCTCGCGATTCGATAAATAATATAACGCATGCCTAATTGTACCAGTGTAACAACTTGTATGGTAATTCCATAAGACATTACGCCGTTGTTCTAGGGGTGCGACATTATACAAGAGACATTCCACGTAAAGTCAAATCCTATTTCCACTTAATGTGAAAAATGTAATAATCTATTTTTTAATTATAATTTTCCTGTATCGAGAACAGCGACAAATTATTTGAGATTTCTTTTTTTTTCAATGAGAAAGTTAACAGCATACTTCAAGGGCAGGGAAAAGTATCGAAAATTATATACTCTATGTCAAGTAGATTACCCACTTTCAGACCCATTGTTTCAATTCACATTTTCCATCCGTATACCACTTTTTGAAATATTCCATTTAGATTTAAAAATTAATTCGAGGAGCGGAGACAGTGCGCCGTGTGTATCATTTTCTATTCAAGCTCCATTGATCGAACATACAAAAGCAACGACATAAAATGGTTTTTAGGATGCGTGTACAATCCGCAAAAAAATTAGCTCTATGTGGAATTTAAGACTCACTTGACATGGAATGCCCCATAGAACATCGACACTTTATTTTATATATCGAAGGAGTTTTCTTTCACACGTATAGGATATTACAAAAAAAAAAAAAAAAACGCTTTCGTACTGTACAAATGACACTTGGCTGCTTTGATAAAATTTTTGCGATCGTTTGTGCGAAAAACTAGGGAATTTCGCACACATTATTGTAAACGTCCTTGATTTACAATTAAAAAAATCTTTTTAGTACACCAATGCCAATATCTCATGATTAACGCGTTACACAAATGTACAAATGGACGCCTCTACATCGGGCGTTACGATCGATACCAAGAATAGTATTGTCAAAATATACACGGAATTAACATCGTCATTCATAGTCTCATTATTTTTACCATTATCGTTCGACACGCGTGTACAACGAGAATAACGTACACTGTAACCGAATGCGGTGGCGATCGCGGAAAGTTAAACCGCGCTAGTATATACGATTCCGTTGTGTGCTATTGCGACGAAACAACGATTAAGGCGGTCCTGGCATTAAGACGATACGAAAATTGGGTTATTAGAGCACTCCATTTTTTATATGCCGTTGGCGATGCTTTTTTTTTTGGACTAGCAATTTATTGCCATTACAATGTGACTCTCCCTAACACAAGAATAGAAATACGACGTTAGAGTTTGCAGCAAAAAGTTTCTAAATTCATATTCCAATTATCCGAATCGTTCGTATATAAAATTTTAGAAAGTCCGAGTTAATGTGATTTTTTTATAAATATTTGAACACATTTGATTTTGAACAGCTGATATGTCAAAGTTTCAATTATCGTCTTTTGGTCGTGCAGTCGTACGTGATACGACACAAGAATGAGTCAAAAATGTTTCCAGGAGGATCAATTTATGTTTGTCATAATTCATTTTCGATAAAAATGTTGCGGTTTATAAGAAAAAAAAAATATTTTTAATGCCAGAACCACCTGAATAGTATTGTTGAAAAATAATATAATCGAATCGTCAAAACTTGTATATACAGTCTCATTTACGAGATACGTGTATCAATGTCGTTGGAGAAGCCGTGGCGCAATTTGTGGACAGATGCGATTTCAAAGTTGGACTCTTGTGTGAATTAACGAACTTCTCACGGCCCCTCTCCCCTAGCAAGTTGTGCGACCATCGGTTTTTCGGGAAAAACCATAAAACGGACCGAGAACGAAACGGAATGCATAAAATGGATCGATGGACCGTATCTTTTTGATTTTTTGTTTAGCGCTCCCTTCTGTTGCAAAAACCACAAAAGAACCGAACTAATTTGAACCAAAATTGAACTTTTTTTTTTTACGAAATTCGATACGGTGTGTTTTTTTTCAGAGCCAAAAAAGGCTTCAATTCCAATTGCGACATTATGCTTCCCCGCTGTATCCTTGTATTAAGGATACATTCCTTAGTACTCGTACATTCCCAACCAAAAGTTCTTTACAGAGAAACAAAACAACTGAAGTTTTTTTTACGAAATTCGATATCTCTCGGTCACGAAAAAGACTATTCGGCTCGTTCGGTCCGGTTTGGGTTCTCGCAACAGGAAACGGACCGAATAAAATTTTTGTTGGAAACGGTTCGGTCTTCTTACGGTTTTCGCGACCGAAAACCGAGGGAGCGCTAATAAAAAAACGTTACGGTCCGTTTTACGGTTTCTTAACGGTCCGTTTCTTTCCCGAACGTACGTGTCCGTTATTCTAGGGTCGTCGACCCTTTTTTCGGGTGTACTTTTCGTATACGATATCGAAACCTTCTTTTCTCCTGTAGGACTCTTCCCGCAATCGATCCTCCGAAGATCTCCGCTGACATAAGTTTACTTTGCCGCACGAACCACTCGGTTCCCTATTTAAGAGTGTTTTAGCGTCATCTTCGCTTATATATTACCCTTATCTTGAGTACGCTGTCAATTTAACGATATACGACACGAGTTTTCTCACAAAATCTTTAGGCCACTTATCGGAGACTCGCTTCGAGCTCTACCGAAGACTTGACGATCGTGCTATACACGCACGGTGAGCGGGTCGAGAGAAGCTCGCGGCGAAAGATAAATAGGGGAAAGCGGGTAAAAACGGAATCTCGAGGCAAAACGCATTATTTTCACCAATTTTTCGCGGAGAATGAAAAAAAGTCTTATCTTGAATAGAGGACATGGTTCCGTTTTATCCCTCTGTCCCTTACACCAATGGCACCTGCGTACAAATGTACGCAACATAGTAACTCCCGTCGATTTCTTTTTACTCTGCATCACAACAGCGGTACAATAACGACGTTAACGATAAGCTAGATGTCCCAGTTATCTACATATGAAGTTCCCGATAATGTTGGCATTTTTAACTTACAATGAAAATTATATGTTTTTTACTTTTTTTTTAGGAAATTCAATATTCAAGGTGTCTATAATAAAATTCATTATTTCTAGGTCTATACGCAAATAATGCCATTTCTTGGATAAATGTTCGCTGAAGTTGAAAAATAAAATTTATCACTCATTCGGTAATTAACGTGATAAAAGATCCAAATATCTTCGCTTGCACTTATTTATTTTTTCTTCTTCATTTTATTTTTGGCTGATGGCTAACGCGTTAGTCTATTTTTCCCATTTGATCATCAGTATATTTACTTAAATAATGAGATGTGACTCAAGATTCTTTTTTTATGAGATGCGCTAACACACACGCGCATTCGGTAATTTTGTTTCTTATAACGCTTCTTGCTTTACATAGCTGAGCGGGTTAAAAAGTCTATTAACAAGTAACAATACATCTAAACTGTCGCGAGTTAGCGACTGGGACATTCATCTTATCGGTGATTTTGCAAGTTTCTTTCCATCTTCGTACCATCGCCTCGATAGCTTAAAACATCTATCACACCTCACAGCAGCTGCTCATCGTCAGCCGCTTACCAGTGACTAGTTTGGCTGCTCGGCGCACTCGGGCAGATATTTAGGCCAGTCCGTACCACTGGATGCTGACTTCATTAAGCCCGTGCTGTCCTCGCGAAACTTTTTTGTTTCTTCGTCTTCTTTTTTTTTTTAAAGGAATTTACAGTCCCGTGCGGAATGTGTATAATGTACAATTAATTACAGATCTTCCAGAGGCGTGCTCGCGCTAGGCGTTATCGATGCCTCGGAAGTCAAGCCTGATCGTAGAAACGTCGGTACGTTTCATGCGCCCGGCGTTTGCTAGGTCATCACCGTGTCGGTGAGGTCATCCTTCAACCATTGAGGAATCGTTCGCGATCCTAATCTTTTTAGTAGCTTCACCAAAGCTGTGTTATGCGATAGGTAGTACCTCTGCAAACAAACAAACAAAAATCTCATCAATCACCTTAATTTATAATTCATTGGTCGTCCAATCTCATTACAGCAATTATCGACTTCTGAAGCCGTCTGTATCTTTTTATCACAAAGGTCGTATAAACAATAAGTAAGCTAGTGTTCCAATTCCTTATATGTGTTGTTAAATTTTTAAAGAAGTGCAAAAACACACTATGGCGGTCACGTGTTTTCATTTTTCGTTAATAAACTTTCAGAAAATCGCTTAAGTTTTGAATGAATGTATATTTGACTTCGTAAGTTTATTTTTAGACGGAGGATATATCATTTATCAGAATTATAGAGAACATCTCTGAAAGTAATGCCGTTGAGAATTGTATCGTCGAATTAATACTTATAGTTGTGTACAATGGAAAACCGATATTAAAAAAATTCAATCCTTTCAATTTCCTATTCGACGCACAATATATTTTTGTTGTCGAGAAGTAGTTAATATGAATGAAAAAAGCGTAAAAGCTGCAATTTTTACATTACTTCTTCGTGTAATGTAGTTTTGTTTACAAAGTCTTTTCTATGATTATGAGGCTTCTTCATAGAGGAAGCGCAAATAATGAGGAAGCGATTTATGACTCTAACAACTCGAAAGAAAAATTACTTTAAAACTCCATTATCTACCCACCGTCTGTATTCTTGATCGTACGATAGACACTTGGGATTTTTCACGATTCCGTGAGGAAGCAGAGTTTTGTCCGTTTTGAAATACAAAAAATCGCTAATTTTGCAAATTATTATTCGTTTTTATATATAACTGTTTTGGGGGCACGTGTAACGTATTGTTTACGGCCCCGAGGGGCGAAAAATTGTTGAGTTCGGCAAAAGTGGCCTTTACATACGTTCAAAGTCGTTATTTGATTGACAACTAAAGTATTAATTTGTTCAAACCAACATTATTGTTATACGAACTAAAACACGGCTTTAACCGCGTATAGTCGCCTCTTGGTTAACACGCAGATACATTTTTCCTAAATGTCATTTTCGCACGTTTTTCCGACATTATTTCGATGCAAGAAAATTTCGAAAAAAAAATGCCATGATAACAAAAGTCCTTTGCGAGGAAGAAAGGAAAAGGATTCTACGATGAGAAGTATTATCGGATCAATAAAAATTATTTTGTTTTTGTTATATAGAAATATTTTAAATAAAATGAAGAAAGTTTACCTGCAAAAGCTTGTAGGATCCGTCCTCCATCGGTGGATATTGTCGACCCTTGCTCTTGCCGAGACACTTGGTGCGATCCTCGTTCGTCACCTGACAGAAGAATCCCTTTTTCGGATCGTATCTCAGATGCGTCGAGTAATTGAAGGTCGGCGTGATTTTCAAAAACTTCTGTAGCTCGTGCAGTGTGTCAATGGGATTCTGTCTCAATTGTTCACCATCTATAATGTGCAATTGTTGAGGTGTGTAGTACGAGAGCCATCGCTCCAGATGTTGAGCGTATTTGCCAGGATTGAGACATCTGTTTCTTAGATCGCGTAGTGATTTTGGGGCTGTATCGCTCGCCGTTATCACCGAGTGAAATGTGTAATTGTTCGCCACGGGATCACCGTGCACGCGAGTGTGCTGATACCATGAGTATGCTCGCCTCGCCGGTGACAAGAGTATCGTTATTAATTTAGCTCGGGGCAGAAGGGCGTGGGCCCGTCTTGGCACTAACTCCCCGTCGAAGTAGGTCGCTGATTTCTCGAAGAGGTAACGCGAACTCTCGTTTTTCGCAGCGGGGAAGAAGCTCATGTACCTGTGAGGAATGTGACATCGTGAATATCGTAATTAAACCTTCACGTAGTGAGGAACTGGGCAAAACAGATCTCTGGAACAAAACGGAACAATGACCTTCATTTGAGATCAGACTTTTTTTTTCATGTCCATTTTGACCCGGGGTTCTGTTTGCCTCGCTCTCCCCCACGGAAGTCCTGAGCCGCAAACTGTTCCAGTGGTTAAGGGGAAGTGAAACAGCCGTGCGTGCGAGAGAGATAGTTGCAATTTTCAAATTAACTTCATTCAATGGTGCACATTTTTTTGAGAAAAAAATGAATTTGGGCCGGATGCGAAATTACCGTGCACATCTGGCTTGAATTTGTTTTTTCCTCAAAAAAATTAACACCCTTGAGAAAAGTTCATTACAGTTTATCGTTACCGACCGCGATATTTCACTCCCCCTTAAAGGCTACGAGACCTCGAAAATATTATTTGAACCACATTCTTTTTTATCTTCTTCGTTTCTTTTTTTATTTATTTTCACTTTCCTCGGCCAAATTCCAACCAAATTCTGAATTTTTTGCAATTATTCAGATAAAAATAAGCCCGACAATAAGGTGGAATCTCCTGCGTATAGGACACCGACCTCGTACTTGCAGGGTTAACAGATATTACAACGAAGTTACGAGACGATTTTTTACCAAATTCTTCGCCACTCACCAGTCCAAGCCTTTGTAGTAATTCTTTCCGTTGAAGAATTGAATCTCTTCGAAAGTATCTGGACTCGGCAAATTACTGTTTATCGCTGGATGAATCGACAGAAATGTGTACAGTGCTGTTGTGCCCGTTTTCTGGGGGCCGATGACCAAAAATCTTGGTAATTGATCGCACGTCTTGTTTCTCGACCAAATTTTTTGATGCCTCTGATCGTCGCACGGATTCTGGAAAATTAACGATCGTTAGTATCGTAAAATTGGAGTGACAATATATGCATATATATATTTTAGTTTCACTGTGGAAATATGTTTTTCATTGGCAAGCCGGTAAAACAGGAATTCTCAGTTGGATAAAGTTAACTTTTACGAATGACTTACCCCCCAAACGGGATCAGCTTCTTCGGGATACAGTTGAAAGTAACGTTCGCCTAATTGAAGAGGTGGTGAGCTCGACAGCCTGAGATTGGTCCAACACTGAATGAATTTGATAACCGACTCGAACGTATAGAGCGCGAGACGATCGTTTCCATAATTCGACATGTGCGTCATAAAAATGTTTATCTGTAAAAAAAAAAAAAAATTATTTGTTCCGAAGTAAAAAACCGTCTCGGCGATTGAAAGAAAAAAAAATGTAATAACAGAAAACACCGTCGAATTGTCGAAGAGCAATTACTCACGGGATTGTAGACGATAGTTTGAAAGAGCTCTCCGCCTTGAATGGACTCGTCCAACTTGTCCCTACCGCCGGGATATCGCTCGATGAAAATTGTGTGAGTGAACAGACCGCAGGTTTGTCGCGGAAGGACCTGAGGGAGCAATTATGAATAATTATTTCTCGGTAACTCGCCTCGAAACGTGGATTTAACCGACAATAGCTCGAAGAACGATGAAGTTTTTTTTTGTTTGCTTTCTTCTTCTTTGTTTCGATTTCCATCGGACTGACGGGATTGGATGTAAAGTTTCCATAGAGCCTTCGACGCTCAATTTGCTATCCCAAACAGATGGCGGGGCTTCTAAACTTCATTGTACTTCGGGCAAGTTTGTGACGTTCCGTCGGTCCGTACAAACGATAGACCGAAGCGAAAGTTAAGCGAGGAGCAGGAATGATTGTTCGCTCAGAGTTTTATTGGGGGTTTTTGCGTGTGTACCATTATGTTACGATGGATGAAACCCCGTCGTAGACGGGCTGGCCTCAGGTGTGGGTACTCCTCGGTACTCGTCACCTTGATGTTCCAGACCTTCTTCCATGCTTCGTACAACCCCTCGTGTACCGGATATACCCCCGAGTGATGGGGACTTACGCTGTAACCGCTTACGGTCGGTATACCGTGGTCTTTCGCGAATTGCTTGTTCAGTCCCATGTCCAACTGCAGATGCGTTACATTCTCGTAAAGATGAGGCTGTTGATGATTCCACATGTGGGAAAACCACGTAAATCTGAAGAAGAAAAAACGTTTTTACGTTCGATATTATTCTTATAAAATAAGTATAATGTCTCCTTTGAGTATAATTTTTTGTCAATTTTGTTTTTTTGTTTCCTCGTAGAGGAAGCTTTTTATTTTATTTTTTTTATTTCGATTTTCATCCCAAAGTACTTAAAATAGTTTACAACGGCTGTTATTCGGAAACAGGCTGAGATAGCGAGTTGAAATTTGGTACACTAATAGAGTCGTCACGTCGCTTCGTTCAATGCAATTTTCATGATGATTGATGCACTATTAGCCATTTTACCCGATTTCGAATTTTTTGAAAATGCCCTGTTGTAGCTCTAACGTTCGTAAATTTTGAACTATTGTCGTAAAATTGCATACAAAGTTAATATTATGATCAAAGACCTTTGGTATTGAATTTGAACGAAATCTGTCCAGACAGTTAGATTTTATGAAATTTTGATTTTTTTTAAAAATTACTAAAAATGATCTAATTCGAGTAAAAACAGAGGTAAAAAAAAGATGAAAAATATTTCGAAACGAACCGACGAATTATACAAATAGCAGTTAGCGATTTTCTACAATAAATTTTGCGGTAAATTTTGACCGTTTCAATTTGATGAGATAAAAACATTTTTTAATGTTACGAAAAATGGATCAAAGTTATTTGCGCATGGCTTCTTCATTCATTATAATTTGGCGCATAGTTTTCTCTATGAGGAAGCCAAAACCGATCAGCGAACTTTTTTTGCACCTTTTTTTCTAATGTAGAAAGTGGTTGTGAAAAAGTTTTCTCTCCTTTTGTTGTCTATCTCAGACTTCTAGATTAAATTTTATAATTTAACAATGGTAATTAAAAGGAAAAGGATATCACTCTAGGCTGGATTTGTATTATTTCGCAAATTTCAAGAGTATTTTACCGAATTGACGCTTTCTAAAAATCTAATTTTCTAAAAAAAAAGAAATTCTCATACCCAAAGACTTTAAAGAAAAATTTAAGCGCAATCCGACATACACTAGGACCTCGATTTTTGCACCTCAATTTCCTCAACAGTCTCCACCACGTAGCGAATATCGATCGGCGTAGCAAACTATGGATCATGCTCGACAGTGAGTATGGGCGGGGCATGCGCAACCTCGATTTTGGTAAGTGTGATGCGGAGCCAGTCCCGCCGCTATGAACGAAACCAAGATCCTAGTGTATGTATTATAATATTGGGGAAAATGTGGTTTATTTCAGGTGCGGCTCGATCGTCATGGGCCGTAAACTGGTTTTTCTCAAGACGCCGCTGTCAGAGTTGGAGAGCGTTATATAATTCAATACCAGTTATTCCAACCGACTTAAAATTTACACCACATATGTAAAACGTAATTATCTATTGAGTATCGTAAGATTTTTTAAAATCGTTACCGTTGTTTTATAAATTTGTATTAATTTTATTTTTGGTGAATAATTATTTTTTAATGTTCAGGATGTTTTAATTGTCCGTCAGGGTATTGGTAATTATTGGTGAGAATGCTGAAGTGAATTTGTAATTATACTTTTATTAAGGTGAAGCGAAAGTCACGTGACAGAACCAAGAGTGTGAAAGAGATAGCGCCATTGGTCTTAGGGTGGAGCGAGAGAGTGCGACAGAGACCGTGTTTCACTTGACCTTAACAAGAATATACGGATCGATGGACAGCGCACGTCTTACAGCTCGGGGACTCTGAGATGAACCGAAGAACGACACCCCTACAAGTAGGGTCGTGACCGATCGGTCCGTTGTCGTGAGAGCGGAAACGTTCGCATGGAAGGTGCTAACGGCTTAGAGATTAGCGAGAACGGAGATTACATATTTCGAGTTTCAACTACTAGGTTATAATATTAGCGTGTGAAATAAAAGATAAATTTGGATTTAGTTATACTAATACGGGACTGTTCAAGTGTCTTTAAAAATTTTTTTCGAACTTGAAAAAAATCCTATGATGTTCAATGCACTTATCCTTATTGAATAGAATCCCGCTTGGTTTTACTTTTTTTCATTTCTGATTAATATTGTGGCATTTGCGACTCCCGCTGATTAGGCAAAAAAATTATTAACATTTTTTAATGAAAAAAGTGTATTTGGGAGCCCAGACAAGGTACCAGTGTATGAAACGACAATAAAAATTGGTTACCGATGGAGAACAACAATCCCTGAATACGAATTTACGGAATTTTATTCGGTCTGGATGGGGTAACCCTTGATTTTAATTATTTTGTGTTATCTAAACCTGTGTACTGATAGACGGATTTACGTATGTGTACGTCATACAACGGGTTCGTCGAGAGAAAAAAAATGTGCATGACGCTGTTTATTTTCGTTACAAAAACATTTTTTTCGAAAAGTCCAACAGCGGAGAATCGTTTCTATAAATATTAGGGTGGTCCATAAATTGAAATCTTTTGAATTTTCTGGGGCCCCACCCTGTGTTACCGTGAGGTATAGAATAAAAACGCGATGTGTGCAGGGTCCCCGAAGTTAATGCATTTTTAGAGGTCTCTACCGGCCACTTAAAAAATGCAAAACTTCGGTGCATCGAAATTTAAAGTCAAAATGAAAAATTCGAGATTTCCTTGGAGCCACCCAGCACTTCCAAAGTATAACGTATAAGAAAAAAAACTCTGCAAAATTCCTCTGAAATCGAAATATTTTTCGAGGTCGCTACCGAGGGTTAAAAGACAAAGGTTTCGACAATTATAGTTAATAGTTACACAATGTTGTTGAAGGTGAATATTATAACCGGATATTTTATTTGGAAATCTATGTTTCTCGTAACAAAAGTTAAATAAAAAAACTCGAACGTTTTACGTAAAGGGTAAGTTAAAGGGAGTCAACAAATTCCTGCAATGGTCAAAAGGTATAGTATAACTCTATCTACAAACGATCGAAGAATTTTATTTACTCAATTCTCTTCAACAGCTAAAAAAAGAGTACTCTCGTTCCAGCTGTTGAATAAAATTAGGTAAATAAAATTTAACTTTTATATTTTAAAATTTAACTTTTGTTTCAACAAACATATCTTTTCAAATAAAATATTCGATTATTTCCCGCGGTGGATTTTCACCTTCTATAAGATTTTGTAACTATTAGCTATTATTGTCGAAAACTTTGTTTCTTCAACCCTCGGTAGCGACCTCTAAAAATACTTTGATTTCGTAGGAATTTCGCAGTTTTTCCTTATACGTTATACTTTGGAAGCGCAGGGTGGCTCTAAGGAAACCTCGAATTTTTCATTTTGACTTTAAATTTAGATGTTCCGAAGTTTTTAATTTTTCAAATAGCCGGTGGAGGCTTTTAAAAATGCATTAACTTTGAGGACCCTGCACACATGGCATGTTTATTTTATACCACACGGTAACCGGGGTGGGCCCCAGAAAATTCAAAAATTTTAAACTTAAGGACCACCCTAATACATATATATCTTTTTTTTTTTTAAAGAAAAATGAATTTTTCACCTGTCGACGTTCTCGAGTAGCATATCGTCCCCCAAATTCTCCTCTGACGTCCCGTGATGGAAGTATTTCCCGGAAAACCCCAAATTGAACTTGAATCCGGGTACCAACGCCTGTATCCGCTGCTGCGTCGCCAGTAGAGCGAGTACATCATCCTTCTTGAGTCTGGTACCCTTCTCACCGACAAATATGTCATCCACGTCCACCAGGATCATCCGGTTCAGGCTGAGGCTCAGCTGACCATGGGACAGGTAGGACAGGGAATCCAGAAGGAGAAGCTTGTGGAGCCAGAAACGGAGCCCGCCGCCGAATAGTACCCTCTGTATTCCGTCGTATCTCCCATGATCCTGAAAGAAAATGTATGCACCGTATTATGTAAAACTTCTTTGGCAGAAATAAAACCTTTTTTCTCTCAAACTCTGCTAAAAGTCTTCGAAAAATTATTCGGATTATAAGATCGATGTTTCTGTAATTATCAAATTAAAATTTACGTAAAAAATTATATTTTCGCTTCCTCATAGAGGAAGCTATGTTTTCGTGAACATTTTTTTTTCGAGATTTTAATGTCAGCGTACTAGAAACGTTCGAAAACGTCGAGAAATGCGATTTTTAGTTGGCGTCCGGATGTATGTGTGTGTGCGTATTGTGTGACAGCGTGCATTGCTTAGAACGACTATAACTCGGGAACAGCTTGAGATAGCGGGTTGAAATTTTGTACACTAGTAGAGTGGTCACGTTTCTTCCTTCGATATAATTTTCATGAAGATTGAGGCCCGTTTCCAGATTTTACGCGAAATCGAAATTTTTGAAAAATGTCTGTGGTAGCTCTAACTTTCGTAAATTTTGAGCTATAGTATTGTATAAATACAATACTATGAACAAAGACCTTTGGTATTGAATTTGGCCGAAATCTATCTAAGGGATCAGATTTTAATGAATTTAATTTTTTTTTTGAAAAATGACAAAAAACGGTCTAATTTGAGTAAATTTTGCACAGGAATGGACTAACACTGTACAATGTTTCGTATTACATTTGGCAAAAATTGATCAAAACGTTGAAATTTTATGGGATTTTGAAAATTTTGAATTTTTTTTCACGAATTTCTGAATCAAACATCACGCACAGAGTAAAATGAATTATAGTTTCGTAATCAGCGCTGAAGAATAGATTAAAAATTGCGTTAAAGCGACGCAATTCGCAAATGTCGGTTTGCGATTTCCTATAATAAAGTCTGGTGTAAATTTTGACGGTTTTAATTTTATCAGATGTAGACATTTTTATGTTACGAAAGAGGTGCAAAGTAATTTGCATAGGGTTTTTCTATACTTAACTCAAAAATACAATTTCAAAAGTTGGAAATTGAAATCTTCATATCATTTTCTCATAATGTTCCTTTATTCGTGAAGCCTCTTCTATGAGGAAGCATTGTCTCTATTTTTGGCTTCCTCATAGAAGAGGCTTCGCGAATAAAGGAACATTATGAGAAAGCCATATGAAAATTTCAATTTCCAACTTTTATGAGAAAGCGATATAAAAATTTCAATTTTCAACTTTTTTACATTAATCCAAGGGTTACGAATCAAGCTTTGGTAGGCACGGGACACATTTTATTGTCACCTATCAAAGTTCTTACGAATGAGAAAAAAATGTGTCCCACGAATAGATAATATTAGTTTAAAGCTTACATTATCGTCATGTCGTCACCATTGAAGTAGAAAACTATGTCCCGATCATAGCTTCGTCAACTAAAAATTTATTTCTTGGTTCGAATTAATGAAAAAGAAATGAATCTTTTACGGTCGGGGCTTGGATTCCATATGAGATATTTGTCTTCGCCCGATGGGAACCGCAGCAATAAATCCTGTGCTTGCAAGCAACCAATCAAGCTCTTGCAGACACATGATACATTTTAGTTTCACCGGGTGAGAAGAAAATCTACTCGTCCGCACAAAAGATTCATTCGAATCTTAATCGAGATGAGGATTTTAACGGATTTTTAAAAAGAAATCAAAGATTAAATAAATCTTGAGATCATGTAACAATTTTTTTTCTAACGTACAGATTATATTGATTCCGATTATTTTTACACATCCTAAATAATTTGTTGGCTCATATTTTCGATACATCGAGGTGACGATATATTTTTGCTACAGGCGTAAAAATTAGAGGTTATAGACATCGTGGAAAACGAAATTTTACACGTCCGGCATATTTTGCGTCATAAACATAGAACAAATTATCATTTACGAATTAAGATTATTGAATCGCTAATCTATTAGATATTTATGATACATTTTTCACGATACTTTCACATTATTTCACGCAGTTTACTTCTGCTAAGTACAATTTTTTTGTCACAATTCTTCACAAAGTTCACCCATTTTTTTTTGCTTCATATATTTGTACTTCCTTTGATCGATAATTACTTTTCACGTTATTCAATTGAAAAAATGAGTGTTTTTGTTGCTACTGGCGTAACCGCAAATCGTGACTTCCTTATCACATTTGTTTTGGTATGATGTTGTTGGCGTAAAATAACCGAGGTAATATCACGATGCAATAACGAAGTTTACTGCAAGGTGAATCACCTTGCTGGCAAGGTCAATCAATCCCCTTAGGTGATTGATTGACCGATTGCCAGCTTAACAATAGTGGGAGACGTTTCTCAATCAGATTGTCTGGAATCGTTAGTGTAAAATATATTGTTGCATTTTCACTCACTATAGCTTATCAGCTCAATACAATAGAAGCCAGAGCTGGGTAAGGTAAAATTGTTCAAATGAAAAGTACTAAGTATCACAAGTACTTGAAGTGTCAAGTACTTGTGTCTGTAGCATAAAGTACTTTCTGCACTTGAAGTATAAAGTACTTCTTGTACTTGAAGTGTAAAGTACTTTTTGTGCTTGAAGTGTCAACTACTTCTTGTACTTGAAATATTTCTCAAGTACTTTTTGCAACTAGATTCGTGGCGTTAAGCGTTTAAAAAAAGTGCAAAGTGCACAAAAATTTGCACATGAATTTCTCATTTATTACAATTTTGTGCATAGTTTTCTCTATGAGAAACTTCATTGATCGATTCTGGCTTCCTCATGGAGGAAGCTGTGCGCAAAATTGTAATAAATGAGAAAGCCATGTGCAAATTACTTTGAAGCTTTTTCGTATCGTAAAAAGATTTCTGCGTGTGCGTGTGCGTGTGCGTGTGCGTGTGCGTGTGCGTGTGCGTGTGCGTGTGCGTGTGCGTGTGCGTGTGCGTGTGCGTGTGCGTGTGCGTGTGCGTGTGCGTGTGCGTGTGCGTGTGCGTGTGCGTGTGCGTGTGCGTGTGCGTGTGCGTGTGCGTGTGCGTGTGCGTGTGCGTGTGCGTGTGCGTGTGCGTGTGCGTGTGCGTGTGCGTGTGCGTGTGCGTGTGCGTGTGCGTGTGCGTGTGCGTGTGCGTGTGCGTGTGCGTGTGCGTGTGCGTGTGCGTGTGCGTGTGCGTGTGCGTGTGCGTGTGCGTGTGCGTGTGCGTGTGCGTGTGCGTGTGCGAAGGAAATATTTAATTAAGTTGACTAAAAAGTTATATCAGCATTTAAATAATCATTTCATTGTCCTAACTAAAAATATGTTTGACCGAACAGAATAAGCAATTATATCAATGGAAAAAAAGTTTCCCCCAACTCAATCTGTAGTTGGGTCCTGGTACTGTTATTTACGTTATTTGTTACTAATTAATTTTATACACGGTTACATCATCGTTACATGTTCAATTGTTATCAGTACAATCGGTACTTATCAGTGTAACACAATTTTTACAAATAAAAATTCTATATATCCTAGCGGGGCTCGAACCCTGAAACTAACGCATTCTGACCTAGTACCTTACCACTACGCTAGAATCGCTTATTGATAAATGCCATTTTGAATCGGATATATAAGTTATTATCCGTCATTAACTTAGACTCAGTTTACATGATTTGACATTGAAATATGGAAAGAACATGAAAGGATTGAATAACATCATTTTCAAGATGAAAAATGTTCGTATATATACGAACACATCGAATCACATTTTTTTCAAATCGACCAAATATACGTTCAAGTTAAAATAATATACCTTCTGTATGTTGAAAGTACATGCGAGTCAATCGAAAAAAAAAGTTGTTTATTTAATGCAGTTTTGGTTCACTTTGCATCAGCGTTGTAATCGCAGTAACTGCAATACGCAATTTACATAACCACACCAGTTTTATTGTTTCAACAACGGTACAGTCTATTTAAATGCGCCTGGATTGATTCAAACCAATTTTCCGTGACCGCAGCTGTGAGGTTGATATTGCCAAACCTTTTTTTCGGTGTGGTAACCATTCGCTCTGAATGGTACGAGTGGTGAACCAATGGCACTTTTAATGGTTATTATTCGTCCTTTGACCATTGGCGAATGGTAACAACTCAAAACATTACCATTGATCAATCGTAAGTATTGAGAAACTATGTATTAAGCAATTGTAATCGTATGGAGTATTACAGTCGATCAGTTTGTACTGTTTACAACACTACAATTTATGAATGGTAACTATTTGAAGCACTACCCCTGACTAATTGTAACTGTTAAAAAATTACCATTGACTGGTTGTCACTATTCGGGGCACAATGATTGATCAATATTTGCGATTTCGGTCTTTACTTTTGAACACTTAACTTGTAATAAAGGGAATAATTTCTATCTATGTCCCCCGATTTTTAGGTCCCGAGTTGTGGTACTATTTTCTAGGGGCTCTAGAGGGGTTCTATATTCCGGAGAGAAATGTACTTGGATCAACGTACAAAATTAAACTCTCTATAAGTATTTGCCTGCTTATCCGGGCCGTATCAATATCCTTATGTATTTCGAGAGCACTGGTGCAGGTTGCAGCAACCATTAAATTTCATTAAACTTAAAACGATAAACAGAATCTGACCTCTCTTGTTAACGTTTCTTATGAACATAATGATTTTTCACTCAACAAAGAACGCTTTAGAAATGTCTTCGATTTTCTGGTATTTCTTACGATTACAAATACCCACGAATAAAAAAATGACTATGCAATATCATATGTTAGTGGCGACTCAGTCATTAAAACATCAAATTAACTTTTATATAATACATGTCAGAACAATACCGACAACACCAGTTGAAAGTGTTTCCTAACGTAATTAGATCAAAGTTTGGCTCGTAAGCAATAGTAACAAGGCACTCCAATGCAAGAATACAATTTGGATTCTTTTTTTCATATTATTTGCTTTAAGATAATAACCAATGGTGAACATTGAAAAATGGTATGGTTACCATTGGGAAATTGAATGGTTGTCCGAATGGTGCGCCAATTTACCAATGGACATATCCAATCGTTATCCCAATGGTTTTTTCTTAATGGTCACCAATGCTTCACTTTAATGAGGATGATAATTCGTAAAGAGATCATGGTAAAATAATTGTTAGTTGAGTAGTAATTAAAATTCGCGTAGAATCTTCACCGTAATCAATTCAATACAACTGCAATATTCAACTTGAAAAGTATCGAAGGTAACTTGCATTGGGCCCGGTGACAGTTAGCCGAACATTTGAACGTCCCAACTCCAGCGCTCCTCGCCCAGAATTGTGACCAGTGAGTGAGGTTTCTACATAAGCTAACTCTCAATGGTTACTGCGATAGTTTGACAAGTGGCGTTGACGTCTCGGTACTTTTCATATTAAGGAAACTAAATCATAATTATATTATCGACAATTACAGTGAGTACTGTGACGCGGTTTTTTTTTTACCTCGTCACAAAAGCGAGTGCCTTCATAAGATATAATCGAGTCACCACTGTGACTGTACTGTAACAGTAACTTTTTGGTTGTGACCTACCTGGTTGTAAGCCCATCTACCGAACAGACAACCTTTTATTATAATTTATTAGTATTACAAAGTGGTGCTCATTAAATTTTTCCACTGTCAAGTCTTCCACGGACAAACTTCGTCCACGTTTTACTTAGAACTCCTGCTAAAGATTTTTTTCAAATAAAAAAATACTACACTAGGTCTCGACAGCGGTGGATGCGTATTTGGCGCACGGCTCCGGTGGTCTCCCAAATCAAGCAAGATCGTTTGCGGTCCATGCTTGGATGGGTGACCGCTTAGCCGTGCACTAGCTGGCGCATCGACCGTTGAGCGGGAGGCCCTTTCTTCTGAAACTTTGGTGTTTCTACACTTTACTCAAGTGCATGATCATGACAATATGGCAGTCTGTACCGGCACAGGTTTTCCGTACTTTCCCCGTGTCCCCGGCAAATGCGGTACAGTGTAGCTAAGTCGGCTACGGACGCACCGGAAGTTAGGTATCGTAGCTGAGTGCGGGTAGGGAGTGCTAGGGGGGGAATCGGGATGGGGTTCCGTAAAAACCCAGAAGGGTATACGGTGGAAAAATGGAACAAATATAACTACACTAGGTCAATGACAAAAACGTCCAATCTCTAACAGTGTCAAAATATCTCGGAGGTTTGCGCAAACCGTAATTGTATGCCGCAAGCTTGTCTGCTGAGTGTGAATAGTGCAAGTAGACGGAAATAGAGATCGTCAAGATGAAAACCAGTGAAGACGGGAATGCGCGATCCGTTAATTGCATCGACCGACACTAGCCGCCCGGGTAGTGCTTTACCCCTAGCGCTCTTTCTTTCAACCCCCTGAGCGTCCGACCCAACCCACGACTGCAGCCACCCTTCCAGCCGTTCGCGGCGTCGAGTGAGCTTGTTAGCAGTAAACAACAATAATAATCTCGTTGATAACCTCATTACCTGCTCACAGGTGTGCGATACAGGTCTGGATGAGCGGCATCGCTCCGTGGCCCCCCTGCCGCCCCCTGCGTCCCGCCTACCCCTCGCCGATCGTGCCGACGACCCAGCAGGTAATTAAATCAGTAGCCAATCAGCCGTAGGTTTATTCGATTAATGAGCAATGTCGCGGCTCACTTCGTTCACCGTTCATACCGACGGGAAACAACAATTTATTTCCACTCACGGTTCGTTCATTCTATTCTGTATAAACGTATCAACGATATATTTGCCATTATGAAATAAAAACGGAGGAATCAAAAAAAGAGAGAGCTGCTATTCGAAACAATTCGAGTTTACATGAGCGATTTTCTAAATGTTGGTCAGTTGTGGGCACAAAATAATTGGGCACTAGTAATTGGAATATTTTTTTGCTTTTGCGAGACCTTTTTTCATTAGGTTGTACGCGTTTTTAAATTTCGCAGCTTCATTTTCCTTGAGCAATATATAATGGTTTTTTTTTGTTTTGGGTATTTCTCTGTGACGCTTGTTCAACTTTCGAAGTTTTTTTCACATACTTTTTTTTTTTAATTGGCTTTGTATGTATTTATTGGTTTTCAAAAGCCAGTCGAATAATGACTAGAGCGATGGTTCATCAGTTTTTAACTCCCGACTGCCCGCTACGGCAAAAAGACGGGAGTTATGCGTTTCGCTGAGGCCCCTCGATTTTTGCTGTTTTCGTTGTCTTCAGTGTTTGTCGGAACGGCGCAATGTCTTTTGACAGAATTTGGCACACTAGTTCTGTGTATGTGGGAGTATGTTCGTAGCAAAGGATTAAGAAAATAAATGTGAAGTGGCAGAGATAATTAACTTTGAAAAAAACGGGCCACAAGCCTATTCAGATATATCGACAGGCGGCCGCCATTATCTACTATTGCCTTTGCGATTATTTGTCGTCTGCTATAAAAATGCTATAGCTGTGTGCTATTCTGTAGTGCATTGAATTCACTCAACGTGTAATATTACCTCGCGTAGATACACGTCGAGCTGTGTCTATGATAATTTGTAATATATATATACAAGTTGTTTATGCGTGTCTTTAAAAATTATCATTAGTTTTCATTTGTTATTTATTTATAATCTCAGTTTTTTGGCGTTTTGGTTATATTATTTTCGATATATCGTAAATTTTTTTTTACCCATAAACTTTTTACTATGTAGATAGATACATCAAAGCAATTTTTTTATCTTCGTGCATTTATCGATTTTATTTCGCGATAACAATTTTGATTATAATTGAAAAAGATTCATTGTGTCGCTGTCAAGACTATAAAGAATTTTCGAGAAAAATCTCTGACGATAGATTTTTTTATATCTGCCTCGTAAAATTCGTAGCTCTATATAGGGTTTGCGATTCTTGTGCTAGTACAACCCACCCCATTTTCGTCGGTATAGATACTCGAGATTTCTCAGCACTGTTCTTCCTTTCCAGAGCACGATGCCGCAAACAGCAACCCTCTCGTATTCGCTATCTCGGGATCACGTCGTTCCTCCGAGAACGCTAGCGATCGTTGCTTTCCGTTCTATCCCGGAATCTCGCAATCGCGAATTCCTTCTCGAATGTAAACGCGACCCGGAACAGCTCTGCGAATTGTTTTAGTCCTTCGAGCCAAGGAAACGAGTACATGGCAGCTGAACAGTATAGGAACGCTGCCGGTATCCGCCTTTTTTATTCACTCTTTCAGTTTTCATCACCCGCAGGGTGACCTGACCTGACCGTAGCAACTCTCGCGCGACCTCTCGGAACTTTTATCGAGCGCGAGACACCCGTCTGGCGTTCAACTGACAATACGTTGGGGATTCCCTTAAAAATAAAAGAGATAAGAAAAATATTTATCTATCAGAAAATAAATCTATAACGCCGACTATCGCGTAATAACGGCGGGTGATAAAAAAAAATAAAAAAAAAATGTTTGTAGTATTGTCAAGACGAGACTCGATTTATCTTTTTACGTATGTCACGACAAAACTTTACGGTCTAATCTTATATTTTCTGTCGTTTAAAAACAATATTTAGAGAGATGTATAGGTTTGGTTTAAATTGGATTTTCGGCCAGACATTGCGTATATATGTGCGTGTGTCAGGCCCGTAAAATGCATACTCCTATAGCTCAAGAACGGCTTTATCTATTGAGCTGAAATTTTGCACGCAAGTAGAGCAGTTATGCGGCTATTTGTTACAAATTACGCAAAATATTAAACACTGGTTCAGATTTTATTAGATTTTGAATATTTCGTTTTATTAGAATTTTAAGTTATTGGGCTGAAACTTTCTGCAGAAGTAGAGTCGTATAAAAAAAAATGTTTGCTATTGAATTTAATAATGATCGCTCAAGAGGTCTTTCATTTTTTGACAATGAAAATTGTCGAAAAATATGTTTTCGCACTCTGGCTCGTACAATATTTGGGACATCGGTCTACACAACGTTGTACACAATTTGACTATTATCGATCGATAATCCTTATTTTGATCTCATAAGAATTTTACTTTTTAAATTTCATTAAAATGAGTACTTTACTTCAGACCCATGTTTGCATATCGACTATTTAGCTCGGACTAAAATATGCAGTGGATTTGTGAGCGGTGGAAAAAAAACGTTAGATATAGTTTCAAATCGAAAACTAACGAATCCATTTGATAACACGTCGTTATAGCCAATGTTGCGAAAATGTTTAATCAACAAAACATTGAGTTTATGGAATGGTTTAAAATTGGAAAATATAAACGCTTCTTTTCTGTTGTAGGTCAAGCTTCCTCTTTGACGAAGCCAAATAATCACGGGAAATGCGTTTTCACGGAAGCTTTGTACACAAAAGTGCATTACACGATACAGCTATGTGAAAATCTCGATGTTCACGAATTTTTCAACATTTCAACGGAACGATTCGAATGACACATGTATACGCTACGGCGCTACCTTTCGATGTGTTATTGTCAAATATATGAAAAACGATTCCCAGATAGCATTTTGCCAACAACCCGCCAGCAAATAGGCAGCGTATGTCCGCACACGATGGCTGCAACATTGCGGCGTTGTGTGTCCGCTTTTGACTATGTTATTGCCAACATTCAATGCTGAAAATTCTTTGGAGCATATCGTAAGCAAGTTGTCAGCAAGGCTTGCTGGTGCTTTGCGTCTCACTACGAAGATTAATTTACTTGAGTCATGGTAATCTTGCGTGAAATAAAAAAAAAAAAATAATTTCTTATAAAATTTAACCGCTTCCATCGATTTTCACAAAAATTCAATTCCATAGATCGATAGTGCTAATCCATTTGTGTATATTTTAGAAAGATATTTCGACACTAAACGAACCTACAATTTGACACAAATTTCGAACAAATTAAAAATCCAAAAACGCGCATTCCTTTTTACTATGGTTATAGAGGTTTCATTTCAGCGAGTCGCGTCACATACATACACTCGTCATGGAGCTATAATTTACATCATTCGTAGACCAATTAATTCACTTTTATTTCAAAAAAATTAATTGTGGAGTATTATAAGTAATGCAATAATTGTTGAGTTATTCATTATCAATCAAACATTACACTTAGGAAAACAAACTCTTAAATAACTCATTATCATGTAACGTGATTCATTACCAACCCATTGTCGAACTCATTCATCGCATGAAAAAACAAGCTTTCGTTATCGTTAGCAATAACGCTGAAAATGTGTAATCAGAGGTCGGCTTCTGATGAGGAGGAATTTTGATCTCTTTCACAGCTGTTAAGAATAAGAAATCAGCTTACAGCAACCGTTGTTGAACTTTTGCTACCAAAACGCTGCAATCTCGCGCTAGAAACTATAACTGCAATATTGCTTGGTAAGGTTGGTGGCAAGCAATTTCCCTTGTTTTCCTGGGCTACGGTTGGCTGTCTGGGTTGATATACGTATTGGTAATACCAATTAATAAATAGGTGTGTAATAGGCGTAGATCGATAATTAGCGTAAAAAGCTAGTATTTTCTAGTCAACATCCCAAAGTTAATGCTTAATAAATAGTATATTGTGGCAACAAGGGTCGAAAGTTGGCGTTTGCAACGAGTGTAAGGTTTGCCCGCAATCACACGAGTCGCAATTGCCAATTCGGCCCTCGTTCCACATCACACTTTTTGCACGAATAGTGGTGCGTTGAATGGTAGTTTTGCGGGGCGAACAGTGAAAAGTGAGGTTATAACTTTTCCTCCCTAGGGACGAAAGTGAACGAATCGTGAACTGAACATGCGCGACGCACCTTTTCTGTACTGCTTTGAAATTAGCCCTTTTCGGCCCGCAAAACTGCCATGAAAAGCGGTGCTTTTCGTGGCAGTTTTCAAAAAAGAACGGTAATATCTCAGCTGTACACTGAAGGTTCTATAAATAGAACCTTCAGTATACAGCTGAGATATTACCGTCCTTTTTTTAGGTAGCCGGTACATGGTCATTCTCTCCTGCTTAAACCTCCAAAATATCCAATCATGTCGAAGCTTCGAATGCCCGTCGGTTCATCTCTGAAACACGACGTTTGAATGCGAACCCTCGACAATTGGATGAAATAAATAAAAGCTATATATCTTCGAACAATCCTCCCGATCAAAGCCGTGAGTTTTCGAAAGGTTGTCAAACTTATCGAAACGGCGGAATTCACGGCCACGAATTTTCATTTATCACGGAACAATGGCGTCAAAGTGAATGAACTGCTCGAGGGTTCTCGGCCTTTTCAAACTCAATACCTCCCAACTCGTTGCCGATGGTAATACTTCGGTAGAAAGCAAAGCGATTTCGAGGTAAAAAAAATCACGAGCACCGGGAATCACGGAGAATCACGGAGAATTCAACGAATGTACGAGTCCGGGTGACCCTCGGACTTTCTCGGGATTGAAGAAAGTTCAGTGATGCATAATTGAACTTTGGCATCGTTAGAGCCTCGAGTGTTTGCTCCAGCACACATGAGAGTTTCCGAATGGATGCTTGGGGCAAATAGTCGTTAATATACGCGGAACCGATAATGCCGTTTTCCCCTCTCTTTTAGCTCTTTGCCCTTGATGGACGATTGAGGACCCAGCTCTGCCTGTGTAAAGCAGATTCTTCGTAATTGGCCTTTACGGAACGCGATGCAGGCCATGGCGTTGAGCGAGCTTTCGTGGAAAAGTGGATGGTGGCGTGGAGATAGAAAACTGGCTTCGCAGGCCCGAATGCTATACGGGCTACGGCAATAGGAGGTTAGGGGGATGGAGGGGCATCGAGTAATTGATTCCCGGCGGCATCGATGAAACCCTCTATTGCATCGCCTCACCTCACCATCTCCATTTCGGTCGCTCGCTTTTCTCACTTTGCTTAGCTATTACCGGCGGAAGTGACGATTATTTCTTTCATCCTTGTTACACAAAGGATCCAAGCGTGATATTGAGACGATACTCGTACTTAATTCTCAATAAAATTTAAACGCGATGTGATTGAGCTGCGTATTCGCAATATTTTCATTAAAATATAATTAATATTTTTCTGATGACTTCACATTTTTAGATCGTCGACGCGAGAAAAGGCCGCTTATAATGGCCAATAATTGCGGACATAGCAATATCTGACGAATGAAATGCCTTGGCACAAACACTTTCGCGTGATATACTCAGCGTCAGAACATGAACGTAAGGTGCAAGCGTTGAAAGCGTTTGATACCATTTGATATATTTTTGTCGACTCTCTTCGTAACGATCGTGCAGTTCCCATAAAGGAAATTAATGCAATTGCACAGGATTTTTTGAAAACATTATTCATTTAAACAGACATTTTTTCTAAATGTGGTTTTTTGATATTTTGGAACATTCTGAACACGTTTTCATTAAAATCCCGATTTTTTTTTTTTTTTTTACCATAACAAAGCTTCCTCTATGAGGAAGCAAAAATAATAGAATATCTATGAAAATGTTCGCAATTATATTGAACCGATTATTTGTAAGCAGATTATTTGTTTAGTGTGGATTTGCCTTAATTTTTACGAAAATTAGGTTAGCAAATGTCATTTGACCCAAAACCGTGCACTTTGATTGCAGTTCTATTAGTCCGTTGACTTAACTTTTTTTTTTGCGCATAAATTCCTGATCGATTCGCGAGTCCGCAGTACAGATACAAGTATTTTAATTCTCGATTTGAAGATCAATTTCGCTAGCTCTCCCGTAAGCGTCGTGTAAAAAGACCGATTGTCAACATCTAATTATTCATTCGAATGGTCGGTAAAAGCATTCGAGATTTTGTACAAGTAAAATTTGATGGTTAAATTACAACATGTCAAACGTTTATGCACATGACTTTGGACTGCCTCGCGAGATAACTACTTTAAATGTAAGAATAATCATTTAAACCGTTTAAATTTTAACGAATTTTGAATTTTAAAAATTTCCGGACAAATGAGTCAAAATTGAAGATCCTAAAAAATGTTCCGGCCCCCATAATTTCATGTATTCTTTCACGCCGAACATAAATCCGACATCAGGGATACCGCAAAGTCAAACACGACATTGCGAATAGCAAATAAAAAAAGAATGAAGCTTTGTTATCAATTTATACGAGCCTCTACCGGTTTTAAAGTTGTTGTTTTGTACTTTACAGAAATTCTATTATCCTTTATTCAAGACGATTGTCTCTTGCCTAAAAAAAAAAATTAGGATGATAGTGACTCTGACATAAAAAAAAGAAATACCCAAGAATTACAGACAGGATCTAAAATTCATAATAGTATTGAGTTTAGATGAAAATTGGTATAATTTTGTCGTGCAGTCTGAGCTTAAAGTTGAACATTCTGAAACTCAGAACGGCGGGTGTAAAATGGAGAATGAAAATGCAGCCAAACGATTTACTGGTAAATGGGTACTGTCTAAAAGTTACCTCATTCATAATTCATAACTCTCCGATTCTATATTGATTTTCACGAAAACAAAAGTTTTATCTTCGAGGAAAGTAAAAGAAGAACGATGTTGGGACCGATCGATAGGGTACGCATGACAACGAGAGCGGTGCACATGAGTCACGAATGTTGAATATCGCGCAGGATACGTGAAGGAGACGGGAACGTTATAAAATATATGAGATATATGTGTATATATATGTATATATACCTGTATGACGGTGGCGAGAGGACTCTTGTTCGTCGGATAGTCGAGGCTGTCTCTGTGCGCCCATGCGAGAGGCTCGTACGTGCTGTGGTTAGCCTGAAAAATGGTCCAGTCACCGCCGGGCAAAGGTCCCCAGGCCGTTTCCCCGGATCTGGTAAGTCTGAGGATGGGCGAGGCGGCATTCAGCTGTGCATCCTGTTCACGAAGATAATAAAAATAAAGAAAATTGTATCACCGAGAACACAGAGAGTGTTAACCCTCATTTATCGTTCGTACACGACAAAAAAAGGCGTTGACGAATACGTAAAAATGTTCTACTCTGCATGTAGTACATGTGACGAACCTTTAGCCTCAGATTGGTGTGTATGAAGAGTGGAAAACCCTTGAGCTGAGCACCCACTAGGCTCTCTTCACCCGGTGGTGCGAAGCCGACAATCCCTACCGAGTATTCTCTGCAGTATTTGTCGAGTAATTCGCGATTCCACTTGTCCATTTGCAGATACTTGTTGAGATTCTCGAAAACCAACACTCCGTATCTTCCCTTGTCAAGATTCGTGAGTACTGGGAGACTCTTGCCAGCAACTTCCACTTTGTACCTGAACAAAATAAATTCATCGAACTCGTCAGTAAAATACAATTTAATTAATCCGACACGGTCAATCGATTATTATTTATAAATGAAAATAATAAAAATAAAAATGTCTCGGTTGACGGAATATTTTGCCATTTCATTCTGGCTGTCAGTTCAACCCGCCCGATATACCAACTGCGCGCATTCTGCATATCTATGTTTTCCCCTTGACGCAATTTTCCACACTGCCGCCCGCTTCTACGTTCGCGAGTACAACCAGGCTTCATTCGTTAATGGCGCGTCCATCAAATGCCGCGAAGACACAGCCGCACCGGTCGAAGTTAATTAAGTAATCAAGCGCAGAGTGCTCACCGTGCAACGTTGCCGTTACATACACATGTACACATACATATACATATAGATATACATATACGCCTTCGCGTTGTGTACACTCGTTCCCTCCGACGGATTCGCCTTCACGGTGCATAACGAAACTTGGAACACCTATTTCCGCGAAATCATGTCATTCGCAATTCCACTCTTTCCTCATACATTATTATTCACGGATATGCGCCAGTGTGCGCATTATTATCTGCATATTCTTTTCGACGGGTTCCTCCACACCCTTTACCCTATAACTTCCATCTGACGGGACACCGAACTCGTTGTTGGAGCTTTTTTCGTTCGCTCTGACAGTCTGATGCCATCGTACAACTTCACTCGTCCACTGCACTGAGAAAAAGGATGATATTTCCTACTATAGCGAATAGTTTCCCGGTGTAACGTCTATATAGATACTTTCTCATAGCATATATTCAATTGATTAAACTATAATTATCGTTGCAACCATGATGTTTTGTCATTGTAGTAACTATAAAATGTAAACGTTCCGCCTGGGAACTATTTTTTATGGTAAAAAATCAGTCTTGTTGCTTTTACTATGTAATTTTTTTCTCAGTGTATGCTTCTCGAAGCTTTCTGTCCCGTGTAATGTGTTCTTTTTCTCCTCACTCTTTTACAATCTACATATTTTTTTCCATCTTTTTGCGATGGTCATCTACGATATTTAATCCGCAATTATCACGGGGCCGTTTGATCTTTCTTTATTTTCCTGCGAATATAATTCGCATAGCTCAACTTGGGAATTTGGTTGTGCGTTGATGCGATACTCCGTAACATTGTGCTTTTGCCGTCATGCGACCTACGATACGAATCTCATTTCACGAACGTCAAGCTTTTATTTCCCTATTTATATCAACTTTACGACACGGCACATAAACATACCTTCTTCGTTAATCTCAATTTACGCATTGTACGCGAACATTCTCACGCTTCCTTCGGACTTTCAAATTTAAAAAAAAATCAGGTGTTTAAACAAAAATTAGATAGGTAAAAGGTATTTAAACCAAACTGTCTGCTATTCCAGTTGGAGTGAGTGGTAAATGTGGCCCTGTTAATTTGCCATATACTTGACCTACACCCAGAAAGAAAAATGTATTTGACGGCCACCGTTTATTTGGTTTAAGTAAAATATTGATTTGATTTAAATAAATATTTATTTAAATTCAGTAAATAGTTACTTAAATGAAATAAATATTTATTTGAATCAAATCAATATTTTACTTAAACCAAATAAACGGTGGCCGTCAAATAAATTGTTTTTCTGGGTGTATTCTATATTCATCACTTTTACCTTGTACAAAGTGTATAAAGGGGCATTACATCAGAAATTTTCATGCCCTAACCCCATATTATATTTCTTAGCTAAGGCTACTTTCATCGTATCGAACAATTTCTCAGACGAAATTCGTTCAGTTTAAAGCGAACCAAATTATACATATTTTTAAGAAGTTTTGTGGTCATGGTCTAAAGATGTGTTATATGACCTTAAACTGGAAAATATCGTCTTTCATCAACTTCACGATGAATATTTTTTTTTTATTTCAACAACTCGGCGTACTTTTTTACATTGTTCCAAAAAAATGAGTTTTTTTTTTTTTAATACGCAAAAACATCACCATGTGACCCCGATTGGCAATGGAAAAGTTATCACTAAAAGGTATTCATTTTCGGAAGATTTTGAACACTGAAGTTGTATCAAATAGAATGAAAGGTACGGGTAGCACACCGGTGTATAGGAGCTTTGTGCAGGGTTGAAAAAATCCTCATGGTGAATATAAAAAATCGTAGAAGTTTAATTTTTTTAATAGAAACAATTTCAAAAACGATATCGCATAACCGCCTCCCCCGCGAAGGCTAATAATAAAATGTGGTGGAGAAAAATGTCTGTTTGTTATTAACATATAATGTTGAGATATATGTACCTAATCTGCTATCAACCGATACATTTTAACTGACCCGAGTAATGAAACGAATAACGAATGTCACGAATTTTCATATAAAAAAGCTTCAATCAAATAGAGTTTCGTGGAAAAAAGTCTTGCCATTTCGTACCTAGTCTCGAAAGTGGCGCAATTTAACACAGAATTGATATATATATTTTTATCATTCATCATGACAAAGTTGATGAATAACTATATTTTTCACGGTAACGTTGTATAACACAACTTTAGACCGACCAGAAAAATTCTTAAAAATATGTATAATTGATTTCACTTTAAACTGAACAAATTTCGTCTAAAAAATTTTTCGATACCATTAAAGTCTACCAAGATATTAATGTTTTAAAAAGTAACCTCACAGAAAAATAAGATTTAAAAAAAATTCATACGGTTGAAAATATCGATCGAGGGCCCAAATAAAAAAATACGTGCTTTCTCTTTTTCAAAATAGTTATCGAAAAAAAAATGGCGCAATTATTGAAGGGGGTCGCGGGGTCAGAGCATGCAAATTTCTGGTCGAATGACCCGTATATTAAATGTTACGGCAAAAATGTAACAGAACTTTGAATCTCCGCTATAACACTTCAGTAGAAATCCAGAAGTTGATGGAGAACTTGGCGAGTCGATAATAGGTTTTTTTTCTCAAGAAGTCTTAATTGGCTAAAAATGTTCTTTTTGCCGGCATTGCATTATTCGGTCTACGAACGACGAGAACGACAGACGGGTGACTCTCGTGGGATATCTCGCGGGGTGTGGCCTGGGTGACAGACAGAGGGATGCTGCCGTACAATCCCTGCTCTCTAACTCTGCACCGACGAGGTAGGAGACGGGGGAATGGGTTAGCATCGGCGAGTTCCGACAAGGCAAAACATCGAATTACGCTGGTGAGCTCGTGAGGCACGAGCCGGCATCACCAGTGAAACTCGAGAGCACGATTTCGTTCGCGCGGAATAACGTTCTCGCTCCGGGATTTCCAAGCGACATGTTTGCCCGAATTGAAGGTCTATAGTGTTACCAGCTCGCTGTATTTTAGCGCATTGCGCGAGCTTACACACGACCACGAAATATCTCCCTGCTCGAGATTTACCTTTGCCCGCTGAAGCCCGCTCGCGTTCATCATTATATCGCTCACATTATCGTACCAGCTCCAACAGTGCCCTGAAATTGAAACCTCTGTCCCACCCACTGTTCACCATCTTCTTTCTTAATTCATTGAAAAAGAACCAGCAATAAGGGAAATTAATTGTTACCGTCAAAAGACCAGTGTAGTTTATTCATTTATTATAATGAATAAACTTACTAATCCTTGGTACCTTGAGTTGATGAAAGTTTTAAGTATACTCTAGTTTTTTATCTATCAATATAAAATGAAGTGAGTACAGAAGTCACGATAACCGTCTTAAACGGGAGATATATACACCGAGAAAAAAATTTATTTGACGGCCACCGTTTACTTGGTTTAAATAAAACATTTGGTTTAAATAAATATTCATTTAAATCAAATAAATATTTTACTTAAACCTAATAAACGGTGGCCGTCAAATACATTTTTTTTCTGCGTGTACTATATCGGAAGACTAAAAAAGTCGCTGTAAAAAGAATGAAATAATGCGTTATTTAGTAAACAATAATATTGTTAATTAATAATAACAATTGATTAATCGTTTTTATTATAATCGGGAGACGTCTACCGAAGAAACTGTTATTTAAGTTAATATATAGCATATGTTCAGTCTTAGTTTTGGGAACACCATGCGACTGTATATTCTTGCTGAGATGGGAGAGCGTTCCTGACGTTAATGAAAGCGATTAACGATTTTTTATTATTAATTACCAATATTAATGATTACTGAATAACGCATTATTTCAGTCTTTTTATAGCGATTTTTGTCAGGGGAATTTTTATTTCGCAGTTGGGAATTTTTTTTATTAAATAAAAATTTAATTGCTTTTTAGACTCTTTGAAGTGCACTTGAATCTTCCGAAACTGAAAGAATATAGCGATACTACAGTGATCGAGACTATGCACAACATGTACACAGGTTGTGGATGCTTTAAATTAGATGTGGATAGCAAAAGACATAAAAAGGACGTAACCCGTATTCTTTAACACCAAGCAATCGCTCTCGCAATCGCAATACGCTCTTATGTCCTTTAGCAGTCAATGTTATAAGAATGCCACCAATAGTATTTTTATTTGCAAAATCTTATTGATATATTTTTCAATTTGTACAGTCCCTGCCCTGAGAGAAGGATCTAGTAAAATTACCATAGCACATACTAGTAGAGCACTGGATAGCCACCAATAGTATTTTTTATTTGCAAAATCTTATTGATATATTTTTCAATTTGTAAAGTCCCTGCACTGAGAGAAGGATCTAGAAAAATTACCATAGCACATACGAGTAGGGCACTGGAGCGCCACCTATGTAGGAAAGTCTCAGATTTTCCAAGAATTTTTATCATAATGTCAACGAAAAATTCTTATAAATCTGGTACTTCCTACCATACGTGGCGACCTACTTCACTACTACCATGTGCTATGGTAATATCTCTCAAGCGATATAGTCATATTTACTAGATGCTTCTTTCGGTGTGGGATTTAATTTTTTTTCGGTTAGATATATCATGCAGATAGATCATTTTAATATTTCTATAGAAATCAGCGACCTGCTTCAAAAGGGCACTAGTCCTGAATGATTGCCAAGTCTCCACAGCCAGCATAGTTAAGCACACAGTCTCGAAATTCTAGCCCCTTCATACACGTTACAAATCTTTTTCGAGAGTTCCACATGGATCATTCCCGGGTCTTCGCACTCTCTACTTTTGCCAAAACCGAAGTTTTTACCATTCTAGTACTTTCGTAGAAGCCAAAATCTTTTTTCGAAAATTACGTCCGAGCAATATGGGGGTGAGTAAAAAAGAAAGGCGCAGTCGATTTAACGAAAATTTAGTCGAATCAACAGTCTTTCATTCAATCATCCAAATATTTTCTTTCCATCCTCAACTGCACGTTCGGTTAATTTAAACACTCGTTTTCTGAGCGAAAATACTTGTTCTGTACAAACGTGGAAGATAGATCTTTCTGATTAAACCCAGGCGATATCGTATATTTGACTACAGTAGAACGAATGATGTATAGTTTTGGACCGAAAAGATTGGGACTCGAGAGTATCGCGGGAAAATGGTATTGGTAGTACAGTAAGTAGTATGACCCAGTGGCCAGCACAGAGAGAATTTCCACGGGTTCGCCGGTACCGCGGCGGATAAAAAAAGTAAAGAGAGCGAATGAAATAGAAACGAATAAATTGTTGTGGCGAGGATTGAAGGGGTAACCTTTTGTCGAGCCTAGATCTATGAATCTTTCTCACTCGTACCGCATTCCCTTTTAACTCGGAATGCTTATTTTCCTTCTCTTTTCCTCCTCTATCCACGTCACTCTCTCGCCCTCGCGGGCGCTACTACTGAGCGCGGTTGTATCTTGAAATGAAATCTAATTTGAAAGCATCCCCAAGAGCCACAGCTGGTGTGTGCCCCGTGGAATCTCGCGGCGAGCATTGTGCCATTGCTATATAATCCTGAGAGAAGGACTACTACTCGTTCTCCAGCGTCCCAGCTACTGCTGCTGTTGCTAAAGTCGCGGAGCGTTCAAATTCACGCGCATTGTCGCTGGCCTCTCGCTATATGCCCGAACGATTTCCGCGATGAAGAGACCCCGGCTGGAATTCTCTGTAAGCTCGCCTCTAGTACGCTTCACTATACAACCCTCTTATTCTTTTATTTATTATTCTTTTGTGCATAGAAGAGGCGCGAAACGATCGCGAGGAACCGCCCTCCTCTTTATATTATACTGCTATAGAATAAATCTAGGATTTTTTAGACATTCAGACAGACGATGAGTCCGTCGCAATTAGCATTCACTGGACCCTTAAAGAAGCTCATAAAACAGAGTATTATTCAAATTAATATTCGACAATGAAAATATTTAGTAAGACTTTACCAATCTATGTGTTTTAAATGTTTCTATAGTAGCGGTTTTATGTACGCGCTTCATTGTGATCATGAAAAAAGTTCTTTCCACCCTCCAAAAGTATAGATTTTAATTTGAAATTGAACCTCGCGAACGGCATGCCTAAGAAAAAAAATCTTAAGAGATGCCGCATTGGTCGTTTGTACCGAAAAAGAATCGATAACTCCTAAATTTAATTGTTAGCGTTCTCTAGTCGAGAAGTCTTTTTTTTTTTATAAAAATATTCCGCGAAGAAAAGTTCGAGCGAAACTCTCGACAATAGTCTTTTCAGAGTCCGGTTACGAATCCGGAAGAGTCTTTACGAGAGTCTTGATAGATTCTGGGCAGGAGTTATTCTGGAATCTTGCACTGGAACGCGAGCGGTACGTGCATTGTTCTACGCAGGATATTTTTACTAATAAAAAATACTAAAAGGCTTTTAAAAGACTTCGCGAATGGGGATGCCAACAATTAAATTTAGGAGTTGTCGAATTTTTTGGGTTCAAACGTTGAATGCGGCACCTTAGGATTTGTTACTAGGGACCGCCTTTCGTGAGGTTCAATTAGGAGATCGAAATCTACACTTTTGAAGGGTGGCAGGATAATAAAAAAAATGTCCTTTTTGACAAACACCCTCCGACATATATATATATATATATATATGTTACTAAGCCTGTAACTCCTATAATATTTACTATATCGATCGACATCATATCGAACGGACATGGTGCTTACATCCTGGCACAACCAACCTGGAAAAATTAAATTTATTCAAAAATATGCGTGCTGAAAACCAAATGTGTCGTAAAAAATCTCAAACGTTTCACTTTGTGCATTCTGATAGTGACAAATAGCGTCGAGTGTCAAAAGGACTTACGAATCGTTTTTTATATATAATGTGATATATGAAATGCATCTTCGCTAAGTTTGATGGTTGAAAACATTGAATTTTCATAAGCCTTCTGGCACAGTATGCGTAGTGTATGGTGGGTACAACGGACTTGTTCCGTGAGCAATTTTGAGCTAATCCAATTAACCCCGGGATAAGATTCGATTAACTTCCATTTCGTCGTTAGCGCGAGCGCGCACCGAAGAGCCAAAGAACCCTTGGGAACTCTGTGCAGCTTTGATGCCTCGCGCTGTGTCAGCATATCTCGCGTGTTTCGAAGTCTCCGGGTGTTCGTTCACCCTTTTAGTGTGAGACACATACTCTCCGCTTCGCGATTCAAATCACGTAGCTCAAGTGCTGCTTCACGATGTCCTGGCGCGTTCAACATACACTCACTTGCTTGCGGATAAGCCAAGAACGTGAAGGAAGATTGGCGAGGTGTTGTCTTCGATACCTTCTGTCTTAGAATTCTTCCTACTCTTCCTCCAATCGTTCACTCGCTCGCCGCGAAAAATACCAATCAGCACAGTACATACAATGAATAAACAATTAATTCCTGCGATATACCAATCATCGAGGCACGAGTGTAGTGACGCTTAATTTTATTTACATCGTATGGCTTCAATATTCGAATCACGCATCGTCCCATGTCGAACAGACCTGGCGCGTTTTTCATCATGTCGGCGCAAGCGATCGGAAATACATATATTGTTACAAATATGAAGATTAAGCTGTGTAAAGACACCCGATATATAATAGAAAGTTTTAAACACACCGATGATCATCTGGCCGAATGTCTCGGTCATCTAGTTCATAATTTTGCCCGACAACACTTAGAACAATGAAAAAGATTGCATCCACTTCGGGACGGTTGTAGTCGAAAAAAGAACTTGGCAGAAAACAAAACGGCGAAAGACGCTAAAATATCTAGAGGAAGCAATACTTTCGTAAAAAAAAATAACGTGCACAGGACTTCCTCATTTATTACAATTTAGCGCATTGCTTTATCTGTGAGAAGCTTCGTTGATCGATTTTGGCTTCCTCATAGAGGAAGCTATGTGAAAGAAAGTTATGCAAAAATTCCCGTAAAAATTTACCCTAAAATAAAAAATTTGTTGTAGGTAATCGCAAACTGAAATTTGTGCATTTCGTCGTTTTGAGGCAATTTCTAATTTATTCTTCACCGCTGATTATAAAACGACATCTCATTTTACTCGAGGCGGGATTAAATACCCGAATGTTGAAAATTCTAAGGTGCGCGGCCCGAGTGGAAATATCTCACTCGATATATTTTATGACAGGTCAATCCACCGAAAGTCTAAATAATCAAGAGAAATAATCGTATGATGATTATGGCTACGAAGGAAAAATAATACGAAATAAAATTCCCAGAAAAGGCCAAGTTTCCAAAGGTATGCGGCATGCTTATTTCCCAAAAAACTAGAATTACGATATTCGAAAACAAGACGGTTTAATACTCAGAACAATGTACACATTCGATATTGAATTCAAGAAATAAGGAACATTTCGGAAGTCTGAATTACCGAATTTTAGTTCAAAGAACGATCACATACGCGAAATTCGGATTTCCAAAAGATGAAGCGCTAGATAACGCACTCCGATATGATGGATGATGGATGATGCATTCCAAATGGATGGAGAATATTTCCAGTCTTCTGGCGACGGGGAAATGTGAAATGTAGGGAATATTACTGTACCGTTACGGAAAGACATATGCAAGTACACAGATATATTATCATAACGGTATTACTACCTCTCTTTTATACGTATTAAAGCGACGTCAAATATCGCGATTGATAATCAAAACTGTAATTAATTTATTTCCAACCACGCCGGCCACTTACGTTCAAAAGCAAATTCTTGCATCCGCTTCACACCCAGAAATTTTTTTTATTTCACGGCCACCGTATGTTTGGTTTAAGTAAAATATTTATTTGATAAAAATAAATATTTATTTAAATTAAGTAAATAGTTACTTAAATGAAATAAATATTTATCTAAATCAAATAAATATTTTACTCAAACCAAATAAACGGTAGCCGTCAAATAAATTATTTTTCTGGGTGCATATAAAAATTTGCTTTTATCTGGAAGTAGTCAACAGCTATGAAAAAAAATTAATTACGGTTTTTGTTATCGACCGGACTCGGATTGGGCGGGGAGGAAGGGGTGCCAAATAGCCTCAACCGCACCTATACGGCCTATACGCGACTGTGGCATTATATTAGTTGCAAGGAATACCACTTTTCCTCATAGCCGTTTGGACACGGTGCTTCTTCTTTTTTCGTGTGCATGCCTCGTCGTAAATTGCATCTTGACTCACGGAACGGATGACTTCGATACGTCATAATTCCATTATGTGAATACCGGCAGTACTTGAGTGAGATGTCGACGAGATCCACAGAGGTCACGACGATCGAGTCGCGCGGCTTCGGATCGTGTGCCGGACGTTGCAAAATTTTCTTGTCGATGATAAAATTAATAACTTTTACGTTCAGTATAGGCAGTATAGCGGCAGCGGAAAATTTTAAACTCGTAGTCACATAGTATTGCCCCTTCGGCCAGGTGATGTCAGTTTGGGAAACTACGTACAATGCATCGTGCTTGATCGATCTCCCAATTCAAGCATCACAAATACCACGATAGTTCCCCGAAATATTTTTAAAAATCTCAATAAGAACCTCGACTTCGTCACCGTGGTCAGAGACTTTCCATCATGCGCTTGACAATTATGTTGTCAACTTCACGAGGTAACCCCGCGCGCATAGCTACCGAAGGCTCGACATGAGAACGTAAAATTTTGTCGAAAAATCGGAATTCAGCGGCTAAGGATGATGACATATAGCAATGTTGATATGTTCCGCGAAGCGTGATTAACGTCTTACACGGGTGTTGGATCGATTATAATAACTAATTATAGAGAGAAACTGTTTCTCCGCGGCAGTTTGTAGTTGGAATTCCCAGGGCTACGACAAGAATGCAATCATAAATTGCATAAAATCTTGATTATGATATCTTGGATACTACACATGCAGTTTAAGCTTCGCTGCTAACCCATTGATGGCTGACGATTGAACGTTCGAATGTTCGGACTGGTCGTTGTGTCAGGCGTGCGGGTAACATATGGTTGGACAAAAAATACAAAATTCCATCATGAGCCATGACTGCCATTCTATCGTAGATCGGAATCTGGTGAACTTTTTCCTTCAATCGAAATTTCCTCGTAGGCGATCGCCTTTTTAAAATCTCCATAGTTACCTAGAGTTTTATCTGCTCTGCATATAAACGTATAATTATCAAGGTAACTAATACCTTATATAACTAGCGGTTTATCATTTGCACTGGAGGAACGGTAGTTCCGCCAGTGCAAACGATAAACCGCTAGTCCGTTAACCGCTAGTACCGTTTTTATAAAACGGTGGTTTTATAAAAATAGGATATGGTTTTATCTGGTTTATGGGGGTTTATGGGCAAAATTTTGTGGGAGGAAATTCCAACTTTCCCCGCTCACACCCTTCCGTCAACCCGCAGGAAGTTCTTCCCCTTTTATTTCTCCCTTTTGGGATGGGCGCCAGGCGCACAAAGCGCCGGAGAAGATTCCGGGCACAGATCGTCGATTTTCCCGACCAGCCGCAGCTGTCAATTCCGGAGAGGGGCTGGTTTAAACGCGGCGATATCAAATTCAGAAATACGGGAACCAAACCAAAAGTATTTATTGAAAAACAGGCTCTAACTCGGACATAAACCGTTTTACAAACGATAAACCGCTAGTCCGATAAACCGCTAGTACCGTTTTTATAAAACGATAGTTTTATAAAAATAGGATATGGTTTTATCTGGTTTCGATCAATTATTAAATGACTGGTGATAAGTGACTAATGTGTTTTTACTTGTCTCTTATCCGATTGGTGTTGTGGTATACACGAATTGTCATTTTATTTAACGTTTCAAGGTATGGATAAAATTCAGATTTCAGGTAGAATTTGTTAAATTTTGTGCTCCTTTTATTTTTTCAGTGTCCGCCAGGTGATCATGGCCCGGGGTAATGGTTCGGGGGTTATAATCGCGAATGAGAACAATACATGTCTACATCCCTGCGAATCGTAAACTTCAGAGTCTGCAGCAGATCTAGATTTGCCGAAAAAAACACTCGTGCGTGCGAAAACGCTGCGTTGAAGTTCAAGGGGCTGTTCCCGAGTCGCTCGTTTGCAAAACGTATACGTTTTGACGCTGCATGCATACAAACATATGAATTAATACAGCGACAGAATGTATTCGTTTTGCAAATTAGTGACTCGAGAATAACCTTCCAAGCTATGCTCATTAAGAAGTGCGGCAAGATTTCCCCGGAAATACCACCCGGTACCTTTCACGAAACATTTGACGATACGACTATCAGAGTGGAATTAGATAGACACATGGAGACTCTCGGTTATGCTCGTTAATTATTAACGAGCATAACAGCAGGTCATAACATCAGGTCATTACCAAAAGAATTATTTCCAAATTTAAAGACTGTGGTTATCTTGTCGGAAGAAATTTCAGTGAAGCAAAGGGTTAATTTTTACGGCAATGATGAACTGCCCGAGCAGAAATTGGCATCAGGCTGCCTGATACCTTATCAGGCCCTGTTAAGGTATAGCCAGGGCGTGCCTGATGAGGCGAGCCTGATGAGGGCCTGATAAGGTGCAGGTCGTGAAGCACTACTAAATATAATCCTCACTTCAGATGAGGCGAGCCTGATGCCAGCCTCATCAGGGCCCGATAATGTACAGGTCGGGAAACCTGACTGGATATCCTTGGCTTTTGACGAGGCTAGCCTGATAGTACCCCGACCAGGGCCTTAGCAGGTAAATCAGGCAAACTTTCTCCAGGCATGCATTATGCATGCCCGGAGAACATTGATTTTGGGAAGCGAACATTTTGCATAATGAAAATTCCAAAACATGATTCTAAGGTATTTGAGAAATAAATTTTTAGAAAAAAATTAGTGAACCTTTTTTTCTAATTTCAAATAAATTTGTACAATTTTTACAGTTGATGTGGTTTTTTTATAGAATTTTTACGCTGGACATTTTTTTTTAAGAAATCCTGCAACGAATTTGGATGTTTTAATAAGTTAATTAATAAGTTAATAAGTAAATACATAATTGAAATAATTCCAACGATTTAATAAAGAAGATTTTCTGATTATTTGTTAAACATTTATTTTTTATTTATTATAATTTTTTTACATTACTATTATACAAAATCAATATTCCTAGCATCTTCAATATGATTAATTTTTTCCGATTTTTATCTCATTAGAAAGTGTTCAAAATCCGCACTGAATTTCAGTTTTCGCCGGCAATGCATGTGTGAGGCACTTTATAAAAATATATTTAGTCGTGTGTATACTTCTACCGGAGCTTAAAAGCAAATTCGACATTACATTTTTCAAGTTGAGGATAGCCGAGTTGGTTAAGGCACCGCCAACGCAGTCCCCAATTGGCAAGGTCGCTGGTTCGAGTCCGACCATGAGTGAATTAAAAATTAATTTTTCCGTGATTTAATTGTAGTAATTAGTTAATTTAATCTAAAGAACAAATATTAAAGGTTCACAAGTCCGATAAAATAACGCTAATAAATAAAAAGTATTTATTATATTTTTCTCAGGAGGCCATCAGGCACCTTGATTAGGCCGTGATCAGGCAGCCTGATCAGGACCTTACAGGGCAACTGCGTTACACTTCTGATCAGGGCCTGATAAGGTGCCTTATCAGGACCTGATGAAGCGTTAGGCAGTGCCTGATAGGGACCTGACGTCAGCCCGACGGCAATTTCTGCTCGGGTGTCTCTCAGAATACGGCTACCCACTTGTATGTTCGTATTTGCAACCGTTGGTATTTGCGATGATGAAGCAAAAATCGATTTTTCAACCTATCGCGAGTTCGCGTAGGATTTTTATTGGGCGGACTGGTCCTGGATGATCTTGGAAGTCGGTGGTTAGAAAAGAGGAATATCGCGGTCGAGCATAGGATAGCGTAATTGATCGGCAGATCTTGGAGAATATAAAATAGGCGTTTTGAGTTCGTCTTGGAAAGCAAAGGGTGCAGAGCAGCTGGCGTCATAAGCCAAGCACATAGGAAGGGGAAAAAGGAAAAAAGAAAAAGTGGATAATAAGCAAAATTGATGTTAAAATATAATCGTCGATGGATCTCAAAAGTCAGAAGAATCATACGTTTTTGGTAAAAATGAAAATTGAGGTCTCGATGATGTTTTGTAATTACTATCGAAGTAGTAGACTGCCCATGGTTGGATGGATGGACATTTAGGGAAATTATAATGCATGTATTTGCGTCCGAGATAGTTTTTATGAAATATCGTATGGATAGATTTTTGGTCTCCTCTCTTGTGTGCTCGATTAAAGTGATCAATCTATATAGTCGGTTTTCCATTAGAGTAGAGTTATTCTCCAGAAACATTGGAAGTGGCATGGACTGCAAAGTGAGGTCGTTAGGTGGTGTAACGTCTCAGATAGATTTTTGTTTTCCTATACAATCTATTTAACTTTTACCCCTTTACCACTGACTTCTTTCAAGATTTTACGCGGGCGTTAAGAGTGACTAGAGTAGCTAGTAAATGGGTTGAAACCACTCTTTTTCTTTTAGAGTTTGTATGATCATCCTGTTATATCCCACGTATTAATTATCTTCTTCATAGTTTCTTCCGATACAAAACTAGGACTGTTTCGGTAATACTGCCAAAACCGTGTTGCATCAGCTATACTGAGAGACGGATCTAGTAAATATGACTATATCGCTTGAGAGATATTACCATAGCACATAATAGTAGGGAACTGGGGCGCCACCTATAGTAGGAAGTACCGGATTTATAAGAATGTTTTTTAGATATTATGGTAAAAATTCTTGGAAAATCCGAAACTTCCTACCATAAGTGGTGCCCGAGTGCCCTACCACTATGTGATATAGTAATTTTTCTTAGATGATTGGTAGTTTTTACTGGATCCTTCTCTCAGTGCACCTTTAAATTGTATACGTGTCCCGCCAAATTTATGTGTTCTCACCACTGGCTTGCCAGCCTATCCGAACTCATCCACACCGCTGTACTGCTACTGCGTCCCTTTAAATATTTATTTATCCCATCTGCTAATATCTTTCAAGCTTTTTCTTGAAACCTTTCTTGGCGCCCTCCTGAACAACGTTGCACGCTCCCTGCTATACCCAGCCCTCCAGATGTTCCTTTTTCTTTCCAATACACCCACAAAAAAAGATTCATGAACATCAAATAAATTTCGATCATCAAATAACGTTTATTAAGATAAAATAAATGTTTACTTGCCTTAACATAATCCTTATTACATTCAATTAACGGCTATACTTTAGTAAAATAAATGTTTATTCGCGCCAAAAAAATCATATATTTGACATCAAGACAAACGCGGCTATTATCTGGTCGAGCGCATTACAGAGTCGTCAACTCGTCAGTCTTCTGGAAACATCTCTCGCTGATAGTACAAAACTATATTTATTCCTTACGGGGAACCGCTACATTGTAATAGAGAGGCGACTCATCGGTTTGTTTTTATGAAACTTTGTTTTCTTCAGGCTTTGTGTCTCGATCGAATCGTGGTTGTGGAATGAGTCCTCGAAGAACTAACTTCGAGTTTGTTTATGTTATTAGTATATGCGACGTGATTGGTGAAATCATGACGTGAATGTGCGACGTCATTAGTGAGAAATCATGCGTCGATAACGGACCTGTATGCTTATTTAATAATAAAACATTGCTTGTTGATGCTTCGTTGATAGTACAAATGACGTATTCAACGGAAACTTCGTTTCTGCGTCATTCACATATGACATTATTCCCATGCGATAAAACGTAGGAGGTCTGTCAGGAACAAAAAATTAAAAATTTATTTGACATAAATATCTGTTTATTAGATAATAATAAACATTATTAAATAATAAGAATAATACTATGAAACAAATAAATATATTAGAAGTTAATAAATGCTCTATTAGGTTATGAAGCAAACAAATATTTCTCTTCGTTCTTAATAAATTTTCTTTTATTGGAATAAACTTTTTTTAGGTGTATAATACTGCTCTTTCACATTCGTATCTATACCGCTTTTCTGTACGCGTCTTTTCCGAAATCGGGAACCCCTCGCGACACGTTATTCATTTATGGTTTTTCCTGATCACGCTAATTTTTTGTTTGTCGGGACGCGATCGTCATTATCTATGATCGCTATTAGATCAATTTAGATTTTTTATATACAATTAGAGCTACACAATGAAAAGAAACAGTCAAAAACGTATGGACGATTACAAGTGTTATAAAAGTTATAAAAGAAATTTAATAAAATTTAATGATTTTATGCCGGTGAGACGGACAAAGGATATATATGCGAAGATGACACTTTTATGACTCATTTGAAATTCAAAGAGATATAAAACAGAAAGGATTTATAATTACGATGCAATTTCATCGACACCTTTATTATTACACAATATCTATATAAGATTCGATTGATTAATTTTTTGTGAACATTTTTACAACTTCACAGACTAGAATTTCCACGAATAATCCTTAGAACAAAAACCTGCCTGGAAATGCGTATTCATCAGTATCAATCATAAATAATGCTTCAAGTTTCACGTTTTGCCCATTGTTTGTAGGCATAACCGATACTACGTTGTGTTATGTGTATATTTTTTCGTTATTTTTAGAAACCTTTCCTTAGTCCTGTGTAGTGATGAATAAAGATGGTCTCGACTACTAAGATAATGAATGATTCTTCGGACGCTCCCTGGCTTGACAATAAAAATCGTATCCAACCAATAGAATAAATTCCCAATCATATTCATCTATAAAAAAATGGATGTAAGAATACTGACTTCGATAGAATAACAATGATTATCTTACAGGTTAATGAGTACGTAACAAATTGTACGTATTTGCAAATGTAATTGTGAATATACTAGGTAAAGGGATCGATCGAAAAGTATAAATGATGCCAACTTGTAGTTATTCACATAAACTACAAAGACGTTAAGCCAGGCCATTCATTACAAATAAAACCCATATGATGCAAGAGGATCCTTTTGCAGCGAGTGGATTGTCATTTCCTGCAAGTAACACACTCTTGCATCAAATGGATTATATTTTGTGGGTTGTACCCTAAAGAGTTCTCGCAAAAGTCCGATACTTTCTGTTCATATTCCTTTCTCGTTTGGGACTTTTAATGAAGCTTCCATGAAAGATATATACTAGCATGCCAAGTTTTTGTCAATAAATTTTTATCTGAATCATTTATTTATTTATATAAGCATAGCTTGTACGCCCGTATGGAATAAAGACATCGATATACTGAGCTACTGTATATGATTTAATTTTTGTAAAGATACCCTTAATATAGATGATTTCACCTTTCCGAGAAAAGGTTTAATATTATCAATAGAGCTCACATATCATTTTTTCTAACTTCTATCTCATAACTGAGATACATATGTACCCCACGATTTTCTTCTATATACAAGGGACTTATGAGCAGTAAATGGGTTTTGCCGCACATGAATCTCTTCGTTTATTTCATAAGGAAGTGAATAGTATGCGGCAAATTCGGTTTTATTACAATTTACGGGGTGAGCATCACCCTTAAAGCCCAAAACGTCACGAAAATTGGCAAAAATCGTACTTTTGCTTCCTCATAGAGGAAGCTTTGTTTTCGTGAAAAAATTAGTTTTCGAGATTTTGATGTGAACGTGTTCAGATTGTTCCCAAACATCCAAAAAACACATTTAGAAAAAATGTCTGGATGTATGTATGTGTGTGTGTGTGTGTATGTATGTATGTATGTATGTGTGTGCAAATCATTTAACGTTCATAATTTGAAAACGGCTTGAGATATCGAGGTGAACTTTATCACACATATTGAGGGGTCGATCCTCATTATTCGTTCCAATTTTTGGCCAAATCTATGCAGTCGTTCAGATTTTACGCGGTTTTGAATTTTTTCAAAAATGTCTGTGCGCGCTCTAGCGACCTCAATTTTTGACATATCGGGCTAAAAACTTGCACATAAATGGACTGTTATTGACCAACGATCGGTATCGAATTTGGGAATAATCGGTTGAACCGTTTAAATTCTATGTCATTTTGAATTTTTTGAATTTCATGCAATTTGTTTTCTTGCCTCATTTTTTCGTATTAAATATTCATCTATGAATTTAAAAAAGTGTCAGATTCGTGATCAGCGTGATAAAATACATGGAATTGTAGTCTCGGGGCGACAACTAACGAAAAAGTTTAACGGATATTTTTATAGCCAAAATTGTAAAAATGAGTGATTTTGGGTATTTTTTAAGTGATTTTTTTGCTTTCCGATGGGATCGCAGAAAATCCCAGGTGGCTATTGTTATCTGCAGCAAGGCATATACAAGACGATGGATATGACGAGGTTAAAAAAGCTAGATAAAGAGGGATCACTTGGATTTCTTGAGTAAAAATTGAAAGTGCAAAAAAAAATTCGGGAGCGCATAATTCCATGTATTTTTTCGCGCCGAGCACAGATCCGACAAAGTAAAGCGCGACATTATTTTAACCAAATTTTTAATAAAGTTGAAAATTGAAATTTTTATATGGCTTCCTCATAAAAGTTGAAAATTGAAATTTTCATATGGCTTCCTCGTAAAAGTTGAAAATTGAAATTTTCATATGGCTTCCTTATAAAAGTTGAAAATTAAAAGATGAAAGTTAAAAGTTGAAATTTTTATATCAATTCCTCATAATGTCCCTTTATTTGCAAAGCTTCCTCTTTGAGGAAGCCACAAATATAGTAAATGCTTCCTCATAGAAGAAGCTTTGCCAATAAAGGGACATTATGAGGAATTGATATAAAAATTTAAACTTTAAACTTTCATCTTTTAATTTTCAACTTTTTTGTGAAAAAAATCGTAATTTTTTTTGAAAATGATCCGATTTTAAAAATTTCGAACGCCGTTTTACAGGGGACACATCAAATACTATTAGGGAAAAAATAGTGCTATAGTATTCCATTCAAAAAGTCTATTTATTTGGACATCTGTAAATGGAGAAAAGTCGAAAACTTGTAACATGGAGAAAATCATTGAAAACGCAAAGAAATTCTTGAAATTGAATTCTTTATTATTCTTGAAAAGTCGTAGGTAATGAAAGATAATAATAATTATTATAAAAATGCATGGAATAGTTTTGGCGAATCCCCTTTACTCGACTGCGGCACAATTGTTGCAGTGAACGAACTAGGAGTTCGGTGCTCCTCGTAGACACCACACTGAGAAAAAAAAATTGGTTGGATTAACCAAATTCGCAGTCACATACGTTCAAAGCTGTTATTTGGTTGGAACAACTAAATCATTCTTTTGTTGAACAATTATTCGCTTCGGTCGATTCAAAATATTTCGATTCAAACAAAAAAATCTATTGTACGAACTAAATAACGACTTTGAACGCAGGTGGATGCGCCTTGGTTAATCCAACCATTTTATTCTACTCAGTGCACAGTGGCATCTTCGGCAAAATACTTTTACGTTGCAAAAAAAGCACGTCCTGTGCTTTTTTTGTGACGTCATGTGGTACGGCAACTGGCACTTCTTGTACACCGAAGAAAAGGTTTGGTAATATCAAACTAAGCTGCAGTTGCGGGTGGCGAAAGAAATATTTGATCGATTGAAAGAAATATTTAGTTGATTAAACGAATATTTAGTTGATTAAACGAATATTTAGTTGATTAAACGAATATTTAGTTGATTAAACGAATATTTAGTTGATTAAACGAATATTTAGTTGATTAAACGAATATTTAGTTGATTAAACGAATATTTAGTTGATTAAATGAATATTTAGTTGATTAAACGAATATTCAGTTGATTAAACGAATATTTAATTGTTTGTCCGAACATTCAGTTGCTTCAACAAATAGTTATTTGGATTTAACAAACATTTTGTTCAATCGAACAAATATTTCTTTCGCCACCCGCAACCGCAGCTTAGTTTGATATTACCAAACCTTTTTTTCGGTGTAGGATCGTCAGAATGCACACGCGCAGGTTACGTCGAAGATTTGCAATCAGCAATCGTTCGCGCAGATGCGGTTCAATCAAAGAGTGCCTGACAGTGTTAATGAAGGTTCTTTGATTAAGTAATCAAAAATATACGATTTTTTTGTGTGTATTATACTACGAAAAAAATCATGTAGTTTGTGCGTTCATGCTATTATAGGTCGCCAAATATTTTTTAAATATTTGGCGACCTATATAAGAGCATGAACGCACAAACTACATGAGAAGAAAACAAAACGGCGACTATACACATCCAAATTCTATAATAGTATCTTACATTTGATAGTTCTAAAAAAAAAATCACTAACTTACATAAAACACTAACGTGGACTCACAACTGGGGTATTTTGGTACCTCAATCGCGCTGCGATAGCGTTCTGAGCGACAGCCAGCGAGCAACTGAGGCTACAACCGGCCCCCGCACATCGTCAGATCATAGAACTAAATTATCGTGGAGGTCCCGAGTCAATAATGTCAATTTCTACTGTAGGAGCGCAGTTTGAATGTCGTCTGGGGTAATTTTGTACCCCATATGTGAATTCTAGGGTTATAATCAAGATTCAATTTCAATATTGATTCGCTGCATATTATTAATCATTTAACAAATAACAATGCAAATACGCCTAGCGTGTGAAGAGTTCTCATGATGCGAGTAACACCGGATTAAATTTATTCCACTTGGACAACTAGGTACTGTCGATTTAACTGCATTTTACACGAAGAACAAGACGGCAGCGTACCTCTAGCTGAACAACGCATATAACATGTGATAATCGTTTGTTTCCCGCGGCGTCTGTGACCACGACCGGTTACACGTCGTTTCACGTGCAATCGGGTACATCGAATAAGATCGATTGTTTGGCTCGTCCGGGTGAGCTTGTGTGACGAGGGTGAATCCACTGGGCGACCGTCACGAGAATTACGTGCCCGCCAAACGTGCACCAGCTTCTCATGGACGATATAGACATATCAATATAGTCAGCTATAGACATCTACCGTCAAAGCCTAACGTGAAAGGGCACCTATCCGTGATGCGCTACAGGAAAGCGATTCAGGCCGGGCTTCGAATTCGCCACGACCCGAGGATTAGAAACACAGGCGTCTTACCGGAAGGACACGGTAGGCTGTTAGGACGAATTTCGATGAGAGACTCCGAGTTTCGAGAGCAAGGGACGAGCCAAGAGTTTACTGCGTATACACTGTACACGATGAACCGCATGTACGCAGACCGAATATCTACGGGAGTATCCACTAAACGACCTGCACACACTGTTGTGGCTCAGAGTGGCCCCACTATGTGGGCTACGTGCGGTAGATGGTACAGGGGTATATGTAACGGCGAACTTCTCGTTAGATTTCACGGCCGGATATGCCGTACGTTCTCAGGAAGCGACGAGGGCTCTTGGAATTATTCATGAAGGATCCTAAGCTAGATCCTCATCCTGCGTTCCCATTTTCTCTCTCTCTCCGGTCTACCCTCTAGGACGCGTTCTCTCCGATCCAAACGTCCTCTATAACACTTCGTTCTCATATTTCCACAAGCAAGCAACGATATGAGTTAGGAATCTTCCCTCGTGACATCTCGAGTCCGATAATTTCGAGTTGCCGCTTCGAATGTCCTGTCGGTTACGATGAAATCAGTACAAACGATCGTGCGTTTCTTGTTTATCTCAATTGTTGTTTCCCAAGAATATCCTCACGGAGATATAAAGCTAGATACTTTTTAGATATGGGAGAGTTGGTATATGCGATCCGCGGGAACGAGAACCTTTTTTATATGACTAGCCACATTCGAGTGGTGCATTTTTAATAGTTAATGTATCTTGGCAGTAAGTAATAGCCACACCCACTTTTATTACTCTTTCAACAGTAATTTGAGTCCTGGTAGAAATCAACATGTCGATAAGTATAATTTTTATGGGTAACACAAAAGTAACTGGCGTCGACAGCTAATTCAGACTATTGGGCAATAAAATGGCATTCACGAAAAGAAGTTACAATTACGCAACATCTACTTTTCTATTTTTTTACAGTTATCCGTGATTAATTATTGATTTTCTAGAGTAAACTTACCTGTAAAATATCTTACCTATAATGTGGAGTTTCGATAAATAATCTCGAACCGATATAAATTGTAGAATGTCGACTTCTAAATACTAAAGTATCACGCTATAAGATGATTGGCAACTATTTTTAACAATTGAAAAAAAAAAGTTGATCTGGCCCGTATTACTCTTCAAACTCGAGTAACACCGGTCACGTAGTTTTTAAAAAAATATTTACCAATAATAATTAATCGTCAACCCGACAAATCGGAAGAGTTCATCTACAGTTTACTCTAGAAAATCAATAATTAATCACGGATAACTGTACAAAAATAGAAAAGTAGATGTTGCGTAATACAAGTGGGTGTGGCTATTACTTATTGCCAAGATACATTAACTATAAAAAATGCACCACTCGAATGTGGCTAGTCATATAAAAAACAAATCAACACCACCAATTGCATTAAAAACGTATTTAGACCAACTATAACGATGAATTAGAGTATATAATTGTGTATTGACGCACATAATATGATAAGTTATATATTTTTATAGGGGACACCGAGGAAAAATGGCACAGCGGGGTAAAACGGGACAGTGAGGGCAAAACTCAATTTTCAAATAATTTTTGCATGCCACATTTTGTCCCAACGATACATCAGGATGTTCAAAGCCGTTTTGCCTTACGTACCACCATCGCCACCATCCAAAAGTTATTGGAAAATTGCGAAATTGTCTCATTATCTCGTTTTGCCGCGCTGTGCCATTTTGCCCCGCTCTCCCCTAGCACTACTCAATTTTTCAAAATCCGCCTACCCGGGTTTACCCACCGGCCGATATTCGCACACTGTCTTCTAGAGGGAATGAAAGAAGAGGGATCATAATAAAACAGAAGGCAGACTCACTGCAATGCCGTACCTTGTTATTTTCTAATAACATCGAACGAACATGGGAATCAAAGGTCTTTATGCGTTATCAAGCACTTGAGACTATTCAAAACATGGTCGAGTTTTTGGTAACTCAGAAATTGATGGTGACACAACAATGTTTTGGATACCAGTACGATCTTGTGTCGTCGTATCACAATGCATTCGGTTTTATTTCGAGTATTACAACTTGTGTAGCACATATCTACATATCAATACGATACGTATATATCATACGAGTACGTACTAAATCGATACCGGAAATATACGTGGTGAAATAAAAACGGAAGATCCACCGTTGATCTAAATAATCCGTATAAAGGTGGATATTAAACAAGTGCGAATGAGTTCTTTACGCCTGAGCGTGCGCGATTGTATTTCTGGGCCGTACATAAAATACCCTACATATGTAGGATTCTAGCAATGCCTTTCGCGATACCGGGCATTGTACTTGGTTGAGACGATTTCGCCGTTTTACAATGGAATCGATAGAATGTACAGAATTGCAAGACGACGGCGATGAAATCAAACTCCGGTACGCTTTCCCTTCTCTTTCTTCTTCATTGAGATGAATTCTGCAGACTACGACGAAATCGACTGCGGCGCCTGCACGCGATCAGAGAACTAAGTTGTGGAGCATCAATCAGAGAGCCAAAGGCGGAAGCAGAAGAAAGTCAGAGTTTATTGAGAATCGGAGGGACGAAGGTTGAAAAGGATAACCACGTCTGTCCCTGACGACATCTTCTGCCTTCCTCACCGAATGAGAAAATACTCGGTGGAGATGGCGGGATGAAAACGGAACAAAAAAAAACCGGAAAGGGGCGCAGAAGAGAGCCGAGAAAGAAGAAAGAGAACGGAAAGTGGGAACCTGAAAATAGGAACGTCCGGACTTTGTACTCCCGTCGAGGGATTTTAGAGTCCCGGCAGCCGAGTACTGTGACCTGCTGCTGCTACTGTCGGTACGAAGATTCTCCAGTGCTGCACATCGAGTTTCGGATGCCTCTTTTCCCTTGCCTTTTTTCCTCAATCGAATAGAGGAAAGTTGTTCGGCACGCGAGGGAAAAGACGTCGAAGTGTAGTATGAGCAGCGGCGGCGGGTGTTAGCCTATTCAACTCCAGAGGGCTACGTAGACAAACGGGTAGTCTCGAGGGCTACGTGTATTGGTTCGGCAAAGACTCGCAGTTGTTCGAGTCGCCTACTCTTCTTCCTCGAAGGGGTTTAACTCGCGACCAATAGTGTACGGAAGCAGCAGCCGCACTGGTCGCTCTCATTCGTGAGCATTAAATGGGAAAGGAAAGAAAGAAGCCACATTGGAAAAGAGTCGTACGAAAGGTGAAAATTACGCACCCCAGCTCTGCGTCCTTCGTAGGGATATATCCAAGGTGTCTAGATTAAGTTCGCAACAGTGCAGCTGTCCAACTCCCAACAGTTTCTCCCAAGGAGTTTCCACGAGCCACTGTACGAAATCGGCGAACTTCACCTCGCAAAACTGTCCTATGTACTTGCATTGTAATGTAGTTTCAAAGTCCCCACAAATGCCATCTTGCATTCCTTTCCTTTATCTATCACTATAGTCGTGATGAATGTTGATAAAAAATCGTAAATGGTTTTTTTGGTACAATTTCCATTTGTCTAGTTTGTTTCATCACTGTACACGAGTTAATAAACGTCGGAGGAATATGCGAATATAGCTAACAAAATCCGTTCAGGGGAGGCACATTTACATCTCTACCACTCACAACTCTACCGGATAATAACTCTACCGGAATCAAAATAAAACTCTACACCAGAATGGAAATAAAACTCTACTGGAATTGAAATAAAACTGTGCCGGAATTGAAATAAAACTCTATTGGAATGGAACTAAAACTCTACTGGAATGGAAATAAAAGTCTACCGGAATAGAAAGCTAGACGGGTAGCCTTGTATACCGGTAGAGTTTTAGTTAGATTCTGGTAGTTTTTTTCTGGTAGAGATTTTGGTAGAATTCTAATACGGTAGAGTTTTGAGTGGTAGAGATGCAAATGTGCCTTCAGTGGACAGTATCCAGCATGAAGTACTCAATTATCCAGCAATTTTGGCGATTGCTTTCGGTTTCTTTGTAGCATCGTTGTTTTAATCCATCTTGTCCCAATACCGGACTTCAGTAGTCTTTGAGATGGTTGCCTCTACTTGTTTCATCCTGTCCGCATCGTACGATTGCGACGTAGAAGAAGGAAGCTCACCGAGGAAGGATGAGGAACTGTGCTGATCTCAGGCATGCTAGAGAAAGAGGGATTCAAAGGTCCGCGGTTCCAGTATACGTCGAATATAACAGTATATATCTGTAGGTGCTGAGGATGATAAAGTAACCGCGCGGTTACCCGAGAGATCCTTTGTGTGAAACCAGTTGATCGGTCAGAATAGAAACCATGAGATTCCATTAGCGTTTGTTAATGACGATCAAAGCTAAACTAAACAGCGTTTATTGTTATCGTGACATTGCACGATGTCCTATTTGCACGTATCGTCCGAGTACAAAAATTCTTCGGTTTATGTTTCATCAGGGCAATATCAGTGATGAGTCAGGTGGCCTGTTCAGGCTCGTCGGACCTGATTCAGATTCTAATAAGGCAGGCGACACCATATTTGATAGATTTTCATCGGAGCTGGGCCGTTACCGGTTGCAATAAAGCACGCCGGATGTATTTTCTGACATATCGATTTCGATTCTTCATTTGATTTGCCGGAACGACAAAACTTGGATTATTTCAGTTCAGTCAGGCTGCCAGATCAGACAACATCACAAAAATCAAATAGGTCCTCACCCCTATATAATGCTTCCAATTTTACAAATCTCACTATATAATTGTTTACCAAGCACTTTCCAATGTGCAAAGCATAAAAAGTGGTTTCGTATATGTTTATTATCTATAAAGAAATATAAGGAAAAATATGACATGACTGGTGAAAATTTCGAAAAAAGAACCCATTTTTACTCTAACTTTGTTTAAGATCCATTAGTCCAGCGACTCAGAAAAAGATACAAATTCTAAAAAATGCTCCGAAAGTCATCGAAACGTAAATTGTCCCATTCTTTATCATTTAACATTGGCGCAGAAGAATTATAACATCAAAAGATCGTTCACATCAAAATGCCAGGAAAGGAAAAGGAAAGGAAAGGTTTATTCATCGGTAACTGCTTTTGAACATATTTCAATTCATATTTTCTAACTAAATAGTTGGCGCTTAGAAATAATTAACTAATTAATTCAAATAAGGACAAAATACTTTACAAACAAGAAAACGGAGATATGTTAATAAAATTTTTGGTATAATACGTCACGAATTAAGTAATTCAAGCACGATCCGTAACTACTTCTCTGCACCCAGACAATACATTTATTTGACGGCCACCGTTTATTTAAATTAAACCAAATAAACGGTGGCCGTCCAAAAAATTATTATTCTGGGTGTGATACGTTATGTACAAGGTTCAACATTTTATTCGTATTCATGAATAGCCGAGTGGGTGACTACAAACCTAACCGGACCGGGGTTTGAGCGCTAAACTTGACAGTAAATTACAATCGTCTTTCCGAGATGCAAGTGTAATACATATTTTTTTTCGTTGCCGAAACGAGGAACGGTGCGTGATCAGAGCCACTTTAGGGCGATGTCGGGGCCTGAACTTGGACCGATGCCGGATCATGACCGGATTGGCGAGAGCGTTACACCCCTGATTGGGGTCATATTGATCCGCCATATCCGGGCCGGAGGTTACTTTCCGTTGGTCCTAGTTTAGCCTGGCTCCCAGCCTGATATAATTTTCCACTCGCGTGACCATCGTTAGTCTGATGTACAGAGTAATGCTTTACCATTTTTTTAGTAAACAGAATATTGGTGCGACGTATTTATCCGCGATAGACATCATAGCTGCTCATGCGAAGACGTTGCCGAAATACTTTAACATTCTACATTCTAAACTAATACTGTGTGTGGTGTGAAAGAAACTGCATACAGGATAAAATGAATGCCTGTAGTGAAACCCCATCCAGGGATCTGCAAGAGGTCGCCATGCTACGGTGAATGGGATTGAGACATTGAAAGGAAAAAAGGGGGCGATAGAGTAAGAAGAAGAAAGTATTAGCTATCCGGTAGTATTACAGAGAGGAAAAGGCTGAGCATCAAGTACCGATGGGATGCACCAATAGGAAGTAGGTGAAGGGTTTTAGGTATAAAAGGATGAAGAAATAAGGGTGGAAGTCATTCAGGATTGAATGGGAGCCATCGATAGGTAGTAAAATAGAGCTGCTGAATGATCGGGGCTTCTCTCTGACACGTACATGTAAGGTTGCACAGGCTCGCGCTGTAAGGGATCATATATCCTTATATGGCGCTCGACGAATTATATCCGCGAACGTTTCTTTTTTTTTTATTTCTGGCCTGCTGGCGCACTCGTCGAAAACTCAGTGGAGCTGGTCGTTCTATAAGGTCATACGTCTTCATTCTCCGATGATCCGATCTTATATAGATATTACGTACTTTATCAACATTTTCCTTTCGAACGACCCCACATTTTTCTTGGATTTGTTTCCACTATACTTTAGGTATAAAACGCATTGAAGCGAATATGGGGAGTATAGCGCATAAAAATGGCCGATCTGTTCGCGAATTGACGGTGTACAAACGATCAGATGACACGATCGCGAGAGCAACGGGGATTTATTAGAAGGCTGTGTAATAATAGTCGCCAAACACCGACGACACGGGTCTCATTCGTTTCGCTTGTTTGCAACGGTATATCAAAGCATATTCCTAAGATTCACAACGTTCCTATGTTTTTTTGAAGATGATATGAGTGCATGATGAAATTGATAAATGTACGTCTATCGGAGCAGCTAGCAAGCTATGTGGGATTACCTAGAGCGTTTATACGGTGCCCAGCTGAAAGTGGATCGACCGAAGCTTCTACCATGGAGAGTTGAAATGCCCTGAAGATTTTGTTCTCTTGTGGAGGCTAAATCGGAGGAATAACGGAACTCGATGTTTGTCCGTCCACGTTTCTGCTTCAACAACTCTTTAATCCTCTTACCGGCTCTGCAGGAGTCTTGTTACTCGACGAGGAATCCTTGGGGCTTCTTTCATAGAATTTGCTTGCAATATCGCGTTGGTGGACGAAACGGAATCGAGAATATTGCGCGCAATATTCGGTTATGCATTTAGTGCAAAGAATTATTGTTCTAACGAGACTGAAAACAGTAAATTTCGTCTTACAAACGATTTTTTTGCAATTATAGCTCTAAATATTGGAGGTATTTTTGCGGAACGTGTCATATCGCTACGGCGACTGTGGATCTATTTCCAGCGACGAACATACTGAACAGTGACTTTGTTTCTTATGCAACTTACTGTTCGAAATAACTTTCGAAAAATAATAAATACGAGATCGTATAGTAGTTTATATATTGTATAATTAAATTGAGAAATATAGTGTAGTTAATTGGCCCGATTGTGTGAATGAAGTTAGAGTATGAATTCGTGGCTAGGTATCGAGAGGCTTGCGGTAGGACATATTTTCTATTATTCAAGACTCGTTCCGAGTTCATATATTGTGTATATCTATATAGTAATACGTGGTGCGATGGTTTCAGCATCGGTGGGTTGATATACGCAGAGAAAGTACGAACCGTGCTGGTGGAGTACATAACGTGGGACGGTAGGGAAAGCCTGGCGAAACCACGCGATTGCCCACCTGAGGCTCGAATACTATATTTCCCGAGTGGCCGGGCCAACTATTTCATTTTTCCTCGCGGTAGCGACATACCGTCCTCTCTGTATTTGTGCTTTTTTTTTTTACTCCCTCTTTTTTGCATTCTTCGATCCGCACCGGCCACACAGAGGAGATTGTTAAAATCCCGAACCTTCCTACGAGCGTATAGTACTGTACAAATGTACCGCATCGACGGTGCTGCATGACTATTACTTGGATATAAAATCCCGGAATTCTGTGAATTTCGTTGGTGCAACGGCATGTTCTCATTCTCTTACGGAACAAGCGCGTTATAGCAAGTTAACGCATGATCACACCATCCGGTTCGATATTCTGCGAAATAAATACTTCACAAAAATCATACAAGTTATGTATCTTCCCAGCAGATTTTTGTCACCCACTGTTTTCCAAAACTAATCGAATTTATAAGTTTTTAGTTTATTTATTTTTTCATTTTTCGTTGTTTATTTTGTAAATTGAGTGTGAGGATATGTTGTAAAGAGAATAAGATCTGTCGAGTCAATTATCGTAACTATCTATCTAAAATGTTGTGTTATATGTTGAACGACAGAATTATGATGAGCTATCCAGCGCATCACGCAGTGGTTTAAAATACCCGCTGGGTAGATGCCGTGTGTCAGCTTGCAATCGGTCCACACCGGATGCACTCATATCATATGTGGGTGCCATATACGTATTGACAAACAGGGATATTATGAATACTGTAGTGCACGGGTCAAGCATTAATTGCGGTTATTTAAAACGAAATTTGTATATATCCGATAAATTAACTGACGGTTGTGTATAATTGAAAAAACGCTCCAATCAATTAAGCTTTAATTGATTCAAGGAAACAGCCCGAAAATCAAATGCAATATTTATTTTTTCATTTTCTCATTTACATGCATCGTTAAATCAGAAAAAAATATAGTAATGTGAAAAACATCCATAATTGAGTTAAATAAACTGAGCATAGGTAATCGAGAGACGCGGTAGCGTCTCGACGCCAAGTACTTAAAAAAAAGATTTTTAAGCGAGTTGACGAGACGCTACCAATTGTATATACTCCAAAAGGCCAGAAGAGGATTTTTGCTCCTCCATTTTCTCGAAAACGAAGCATCGAATCGGAATTCCAACGACACGTTTATGATATATATCGGACTCAAGCTTTCCAACGCGCCTAGTTACGATCATAAGTGTTCGGTAGATGCTGAGATACGGGCACCGTGACCCTCACGAGAACGGAAAATATTATAAAAATGTCCTGTGATGTGATGTGAGTCCTCGCGTCTACTGCGCATGCGTCCGCCAGCTGACTCATTTTCCATCTCTCTCGGATGCTCGCATCAGCGCGGCACTTTCTCTCTACCCGTCTTTGTTTACCCATCTCTCTTGGATTTCGTCGTATATTAGCGCAGCGCACTTCGTGCTTCGGTTAATCGCTCGGCAAAACAAAATCTTCTTTATTAAGAAAATAAGTGTGATATGTGATATATGGGATGTTCGGTTCGGAATAAAAAAAAGGTGAATGTGTCCACTCGTGTCGTGAAAGAAAAATAAAAATAACTCGTGTAAAAAAATTGATTCATATTATAAAAAATAAATAAATAATAATGTGTTGGATGTATCTTTTTTTAAAGTTAATTCCTCGATGTTTTTATGACTAACCTATTTTTGAAGTTTCGTTTTGATTTTGCTATTGTCAAAAATTGATATTTTTAAATATATTTGACAGAAAGATGGTTCAGTTTTTTAAAATGGAATCTACGCTCCGTCAGGAAAACATGAACTTATTTACCTCTATTTGCATAGGTATCTAAACCGAGGAATAAATCTTTTACTGACGGAACTGGCAAACCATGGCCTTCGATATAAGTCCAAATAATACAGAGCGATGATTCTGTTTTTTTTTTTTAAGAATTGAAGGTTCGCAGTGATAATTTAAATTATTAATATTTTTATATATACTTGTTGCATATAGTGGCGAAAGGCATATACAACTCCACATACAAATGCCCTAGATGCTTTGGAACTTCGGACGCACTCTGACACACTGCGTCGAAATCAAAAGATGTCTTTATCCATTATGCGAGAGAGATAAGTTTTTTTTCAGCTACACATGATGAAAACCACCTTCTGATCCTCACGCAACTGCCTTCAAAGGTCCAGAGCAGCAGGAGCAGGTACTCAAGGTGTCGAAGGTGCCTTTCGTCACCATAAAATGTTACACGAATATATTTTACAGGAAGATGATTACTTACTGCAGTTATTACAGTTACTTTCCCTCTCCCTCGATTATTTGAATGAACCATGTACGACAGCTATTGGAAAAAAAAAACTGGCACGCCAAGTTTTTTTTTGTCAAGATTTTTAGCATCTTGTATTTTTTTTAGATTGTTTTGATAAACATATTTTTTGAAGAATTTTTTTGTATGTACTACTACTTGGCTGGTTTGATTTGATTTCTTTTCAATTTTTTATTTTTTTTTTGTTGACATTTTGATACACATATATTTTTTTTTAATGCTTTGATAAACGTCTTTTTGGATGAATTTTTTTGTTCAGAAACTGGTTTGATAAACATCTGGTTTGGCAGATTTTTTCTTTTTAAGAGGTTTTTTTTTTATAAACATATTTTCTGAACGACCATACAATTTTTAAGTACTTGGCGTACCTTTTTACTTTTTTTATATACGAATGAACAAATCATAATATTATTATACGATAAACATATAACATTTAATGGAGAAAATAAATTCTTGATCCGATGAAAGAAAGCAATATCGGTGTTTTATCAGAAGTTATAAATGTTTCACTCAAATTTACCTGGTGTCGCGTTTCGGCACTGTCGCTTAATACTGTATAATATTAATAAGTAACAAATACCATTTGTTACTTACTAATACTATACAACGTTATATTGCCTTTTTTATTATTTATTATTTTCATTGCTATCACTACTTCTCATTATGACAGAATTTTACAACTTAAAAGTCTAAAAATCCTGGCGAATGACAATTGAAATTTTACACATCGCTTCCGCATTATTTTTATTTATTCATTTGTTCACTTTTGTTTTGTCTTTTGCACACAGGAAGTTTTGTGAATACAGGAAAATGTTGAGGGTCTGATATGAACATTTCAATTTTCAGCTTGTTTGATATGGTTACAATTTCACCGCGTTATATTAAGCAATATTCCGCAGGCCTCATATTGCTTGTTGTTGAATCAAACAACCCCCCATATTGCTCATATTGCCTCACATTGCTTGTTGTTGTCAAAAAACATTTTAAAGCCGTGACAGGGTTATGGAAAACGTAAAAAAACATTTTTTCTAGAATTACCAACGTCGTATTTGACTGTAACCCAAAACTTTTATCCGATGTATTTTCCGCGCCAATTTACATGAAAATATGTGGCCCGAACATTTTTTAAATTCGATTTTCGATGCACAAAAAGTCCCCTTTTTCGTGACTGGAATGCGTGGCGAAAGTTGTGCGTTTTAATAAGGGTGTGTGAAAAACAATGCGCGTGCGCAATTCACACGAGTTACTTTTCGCACGCTTTGGCCGTGCAGCATACACAAAAGGGGGAGTTTTAGTGTATTGGTTACAAAATAGGACTATGCGATATTGGTGGGAAAAGCGGATTTGCGACGAAGGTTGTGAAGTTCGCCGTACGAGCCGGAAACAAGTACCACAGTAGTACGAGCTGTTGCCTAAAAAGCGGACCACTGTCGGAGGTTCGCTTTTTCGTACAAGTAAGCCACACTTCTTTTTTAAACGAATGCACAAAAAATGCCCCTTTTTATACGTGTAGCGTGGCGAAAGCGTGCGTAGAAGTAATTATAATGGTAAATAAGCGTGTTAAAAAGTAACTATAGTATTAAAAAGTGAGCAAAAAGCAAATAGTGTGTATTTGCACATGCACGGTATATTTCTCGCACGCCTTACTAAAAAGCGTCATTTTCGCCACGTCTTACAGGTACGAAATGATGGATTTTATGGGCATGTGTTATAAAAAGTAGTATGCGATACTTGTATGAAAAAGTGGACTCCCAATGGCGGTTGGGAAGTAGGCACCACTCGCCTTCAGCTCATACAACAGACAGTGGTACTACCTTCTGGCCGGTGCGAGCAATTTCACAACCTTCGTTCAAAGACCGATTTTTCGTAATAGTAGCGAAAAATGCTATTCCATGCACATATACATACATTCGGACATTTCTTTTTCGAAATATAATTTTTCGAAGTTTTGGAACATTTTGAACATACTGTCACAAAAATCTCTTTTTTCGAAAACAAAGTTTCCTCATGAGTAATCGAAAAAGTCTTGATTCAACTGTATGTGCGCAATTGGTTCAAGCGATTTTTTTCTTTGGAGTCTTCTAGACAAAGACTAAAACCACCGAAACCAACGAAATAAAAAATTTACTGTTGTATACTACTTTAAACCAAACGTAAACAAATATAGTCTATATTGAAACATACTATATGTTATCTCATATATATAAGCTGACGGAGACAGGATGAAGCGGCTCGTTTGCTCTAAAATAAAGTTTCACAACTCTGCCGGGCAGTTCGTGTGAAAATGTTTCTCTTGGGATGTAGGGATATACATATAATGTGTGCATTCCTGTGCAGGGGTCCATGGACATTCAAGCAAATAAAACGCCGCTTTCATCATTCAACTCAATTGTTCGTCGACAAGAATAAGCAACTGATTGCTTCAATTTTTCGTCCACCATTACCACTGCTTCCTTATCGATGATTCTGTCAAATCGTCAAAACCATTTATGGAGCGGCAGATTATCTCTCAAATGAGTCTTTCTCTGGCAACAAAAACTACGAGCAACTATGCCATTTCAACAATATATTACCTTTCTACAATAAAGTATCCAAGACCTACAATTCACTCATTTTGTAAAAAGTTGTACTTTAGCGTAGAAAATGTATACATACTCATACAGTAAACTACAACCGTCTACAACTCGAAATAGTTATTTGTAGTTTTTCATAAAAACTATAAATATATATGACAAATTACTACTTTCTACGGCACGATTCGGACATGAATGGAAAGCGAAAAGCTGACGGCGTATTTTTTTTGTAACTTTTCATAGAAATAACAACTTTCTACAAAAAAAAAGTTGGAAATTCAAATTTTCATATCGCTTTCTCATAATGTTCCTTTATTCGCGAAGCCTCTTCTATGAGGAAGCATTGTCTGTATCTTTGGCTTCCTCATAGAGGAAGCTTCGCGAATAAAGGAACATTATGAGGAAGCGATATGAAAATTTGAATTTCCAACTTTTATGAGAAAGCGATATAATAATTTCAATTTCCAACTTTTATGAGAAAGCGATACAATAATTTCAATTTTCAACTTTTATGAGGAAGCGCTACAACAATTTCAATTTTCAACTTTATGAGGAAGCGCTATGAAAATTTCAATTTTCAACTTTATGAGGAAGCGCTATGAAAATTTCAATTTTCAACTTTTTTCAACGTCAACGTCTTGATAGATTTTTATGCAAAACTGCTGTCCGACTCAGGTTCAGCGAGTCAAAAAATATTCCATCGTCACACTTCATTTTGTCGGACCTGCGCTTGGCGCGAAAAAATACATGGAAGTGAACGCTCGTGATTTTTTTGTTTTTGTGCCCTTCTCAATCTTTACTCAAGAATACCAAGTGATACCTCTTTATGTAGCTTTTTGTTGTGGATCATGATAGGCACCTGGGTTTTTCCGCGATGCCATTGGAAAGCAAAGAAATCGCTAATTAAAAATACCCGAAATCACTCATTTTTGCAATTTTGGCTATAAAAATGCCCGATAAACTTTTTCGTTAGTTGTCGCTCCGGGAGTATAATTCCATGTATTTTTTCACGCTGATTACGAATCTGACACTTATTTTATTCGGAGATGAATATTAGATTCGAAAAAAATGCGTAAAAAAAAAATCATGAAATGAAAAAAATTCCATATGACAAAATTAAAACGGTTCGATCGATTTTCGTGAAATTTTAATGGGATCATCGGATGATGATATTCTATCTGTATACGCGTTTTTAGCCCGATAGCTAAAAAATTGCGAAAGTAAAAATGGCGTACAAAAAAAAACAACTGAACATTTTTGGATGAAATTTTGCAGAAACATTAACTATTAACCACACATGCTGTGTGCGAAATTTCGGCTTGATCGGTCGAGGCGTTCTTGAGTTATAGCCGTTTGAATTTTTCACGTCCGATTCACACGCACACGCACACGCACACGCACACGCACACGCACACGCACACGCACACGCACACGCACACGCACACGCACACGCACACGCACACGCACACGCACACGCACACGCACACGCACACGCACACGCACACGCACACGCACACGCACACGCACACGCACACGCACACGCACACGCACACGCACACGCACACGCACACGCACACGCACACGCACACGCACACGCACACGCACACGCACACGCACACGCACACGCACACGCACACGCACACGCACACGCACACGCACACGCACACGCACACGCACACGCACACGCACACGCACACGCACACGCACACGCACACGCACACGCACACGCACACGCACACGCACACGCACACGCACACGCACACGCACACGCACACGCACACGCACACGCACACGCACACGCACACGCACACGCACACGCACACGCACACGCACACGCACACGCACACGCACACGCACACGCACACGCACACGCACACGCACACGCACACGCACACGCACACGCACACGCACACGCACACGCACACGCACACGCACACGCACACGCACACGCACACGCACACGCACACGCACACGCACACGCACACGCACACGCACACGCACACGCACACGCACACGCACACGCACACGCACACGCACACGCACACGCACACGCACACGCACACGCACACGCACACGCACACGCACACGCACACGCACACGCACACGCACACGCACACGCACACGCACACGCACACGCACACGCACACGCACACGCACACGCACACGCACACGCACACGCACACGCACACGCACACGCACACGCACACGCACACGCACACGCACACGCACACGCACACGCGGACATTTTTTCTAAATGTGATTTTTCTATGTTTTGGAACATTCTGAACACGTTTTCAGTAAAATCTCGAAAAAAAATGTTTTTCACCATCACAAAGCTTCCTCTATGAGGAAGCAAAAGTACGACTTTCTACACCATCATTGACTTGGATCGAAAAAGGAAACAAGTAAAGCATGATTACTTATAATTTTTTGCAGAAACTACAACTTTTCACGAATCACAACAATATTTTACAACATAGGTGAACTGTCCAGAGAAGAAGAAACGCAGTAGGACGTAGTTTTTCGTATCTCCCCATAGAAAGCACGGGTTTCTACGTGAATTGACGATTTTCTGCAACTACTATATTCCAGTGAAAAATGTTCATACGGCGTACATAGTTGTAATTCCGCATAAAAAGTAAAACATTTAACGAGTACCTTTGAGATGTCCTGTGTTTCGCATTTTTTTTTGTAGATAGTTGTAGAGTGTCAGGATTCTGTGTAAAATTCTAGCCATCTACGACTATCTACAAACAAATGCGAGATTTGGAACATGTTTGTAGGTAGTTGTAAATTTTCGCACAAAAGTTGTAGTTTATCCTCATTCTTTCAATACCATTAAGTAATAGTTTTCCGTAGAAAAATGTAGTTGTTGCTACAAATAACTGCAATTGACTAAAAAATTTACGAGGTAACGCGATTAGCATGTTGCTGTCAAGTTCCAACTTATTAGATTCAGCACAACTATCCGCGAACATGTTCCAATTCTCGCACTTTCTCATACGTAGTTGTCTGCGTCGGTGCATAAATTGTAGTTTTGACGACGTTTTGCGTAGTAACTTGTAGTTTCGGCGTAATTTTTTTGACAACTTCGACGTAAACAGTTGTACATACAGCGTAGTTTTAGCGTGGTAAGTTATAGAACAATTTTGGCCAGGGTTTATATTGAACATATCGCGACAACTCAGTCGAGACCACGAAGACCTCGTACCAAAGCACTATGCTGCCAGTAGATATTCAATACGTTCAGATAAATCACATAGAAAGTATCCTCGTCGTGCACACACCCCCGAAATTCGGGTTTCAAGAATTTCGGAAGTTGAGCGAAAGTACACGTGTGAGTGAAATTTTGCGCGCGCTCGAAATTGTTGTGTCGCTTTGAATTTCGTATTGTGTACGAAAATATTTGAACAGACGCTTGCATCGTATACGTGAGAATATGTATATATGCGGTTACTAACACACACTAGATTACCTGCACAGAAACATATCGCATATGTATCTGATTCGCAAACAGGTAACAGGAGTTGTGTATGGCCCGATGGTGCCACACCTAGTATGAGGCACCCAAATAGTTCTAGGTCTCGCTTCGGGTTGGAATTTATTCGAGCTGCGGTGATTATCTTAATGAACGGTGGGCGGCACCGCCGCGGTACAGTTGGGGGTGTTCAACCCCGCAGCAGCAGCAGCAGCAGCAGCAGTAGCAGCAGCAGCAGCAGCAGCAGCAGCATCAGCAGCAGCAGGTTAACTTCGCATCGACCTGTGCACTTTCGCTCCTCCGCCTCCCTGCATTATTCCGATGGTGCAATGTCGGCGCCGCCATCACCAGGCTTCGCCATCCCGACGCCAAAAGTCGTTTTGTCCGTCGTCGGTGATTTAATTCTGCCTCGTCCAGACGCGCTCATGAGACGCCCGGAAATCTCAATAATCTCCCCTCCCCCCTTCGCATCTCGGATCGCGAGTTTAAATTCCTTAATCGCCCTGCTTCTCCTGTGATCCCACCGTTAGCTGCTGAATTAATTTAAGAAATATTCGTCAAGCGAATAATCCCATGGAACTATGACGCACATTCGGATCGTATATTTTACGCAATAACGAATAATATATTAATTTCATTAGAAGTAGATATCGGAGCGCTGAGAACATGGATATCTTTTTTGTTTATTTCGTGTATTGTATCGGCATGCACAATAACGAAAAAATATGGCGGGGTTCGAAGCCTCGTCGTGTATTAACGATGGAAAATCGATGCCTATACCATCGTTTCTCCCACGTCTCTGTATTTATTTCAAACGGAAATCCGCGGAAACCCGTCGACCACCCAACCCCTTCGCCGCCCCAGGGCGAGCTTGCATGGCATTGCGAATTTTGCAACGCTGGTATTAGTGAGTTATATAGATTCACGTGAACGAATGTAAACGGGGTGCACGGCCAACAGCCCGGAGGGAACGGCTCGCCGCTGATACGCGTATTCGTGTAACTTCGCGGTCCGTACAACTCTTTCCGTCCCTACACCGCGTCAGGAATATCGCGAGTGGTGAAAAAAAAGTGAAAGCTCTACCTTCGCCTGGGGTAATATAGAAATTCATCGAAAATTCTTGTAAAATTTACGCACGGATCAAAATATAAAGTAAATGTTGGTACATTGCTGAATGCGTATCCCAAACTGGTAAAGCCGGTTAAAAAAATATCACCGAGAAATTATCGACGATCCGGTTATCATTAAAATTCGAAGTAAACATTGCAAAATGGTTGTCAAATAATGTTGAACGTTACGCATATGCGTGAATAAACACATCAGAATGTGTATTTTCAACGAAAATATATTGGAGAAATCGATAAAACCGTGGTGAATGGTACTGAAGTTTTAATTGCGATTAATCTCGTACCTCCATAATATAAACGATAAATGAATATTTATCAGCGTACAAATATGTACTTGCTGTGTATCCGTCGAGCTCGTACGAAGAGCGAATAAATTCAAGTTTTTGTCAAAAATTCGTTATTGAATGTAGCCTGTACCGACAATGCAATTACGATTGACAATATCGAGACTGCATTTCCATAACTATAACGATGATGGAATAAAACATTTTGCCTTACAAAACGATTATCTATAATAGCGCATGAAACTGGTGAAATTAGAGGATGTTTTTAACGGGCGTTATATATATCGCAAGGATTTAATATAATTCTGCACATATAATGACTATTATATTCGGACCATCAATTTTCACTTCGGTAATGATAATCAAAGAAAAAAAGTGGAAAATTGAAATTTTCATATGGCTTCCTCATATAAGTTGCAAATTGAAATGTTCATGTGGCTTTCTCATAAAAGCTGCAAATTGAAATTTTCATGTGGCTTTCTCATGAAAGCTGCAAATGGAAATTTTCATAAGGCCTTCTCATAATGTTCCTTTATTTGCGAAGCTTCTTCTATGAAGAAGCATTTTCTGTATTGGTGGCTTCCTCATAGAGGAAGCTTCGCAAATAAAGGAACATTATGAGAAGGCCATATGAAAATTTCCATTTGCAGCTTTTATGAGAAAGCCACATGAAAATGTCAATTTGCAGCTTTTATGAGTAAGTCACATGAACATTTCAATTTGCAACTTATATGAGGAAGCCATATGAAGATTTCAATTTTCCACTTTTATGAGGAAGCCATATGAAAATTTCAATTTTCAACTTTTATGAGGAAGCGATATGAAAAATTCAATTTTCAACTTGCTTTAACGTAAACGTCGTCTTTGCCTTTTATGCAAAACGACTGGCCGATTCAGGTTCAGCGCGAAACAATACACCGATGTCTTCGTTTTAACAAAACGAAGACATTAAAGTAGGTGCACGAATCTAACAGATTCGTGCACCTACTTCAATTAACAAAAATACAGGGTTTTGGAAAAAGATTTTTTTTATTATTAAGTTAATTATCCAATATTCACCGTTTTGTGGCCACACGTCTGATGTATTTTTCCCCCACCGATGACGAGTCTCCGAATTATTTTACTCCTAAGGCGACACTTGATACATAAACTCGTGTCGGACAAAAAATACAACTTTGTCAAAAAAACCAAAAAATTCAAAATCTCATAAAACTTAAACGATTAGAACAATTTTCGCTACCAAGAATTTCCAAAAAATTGAACATCGCATAAAATCTCTATTTGGGCCTCAATGTTCACGGAAATAGCACTGAACGAAGCGACGTGATCGCCCTTCTAGTGTACCAAATTTCAACTCGCTGTCTCAAGCCATTTCCGAGTTATAGTCATTTTAAACGATGCAACTCTGTCACATACACTCACACATACATCCGGACGCCAGCTAAAAATCATATTTCTCGACGTTTTAGACTATTTTAAGTATTCTGACATTAAAATCTTAATTTTTTTTACGAAAACAAAGCTTCCTCTATGAGGAAGCAAAAAGTTGGTTGCACGAATAATTACCCATGGCAATTACCCATGGATTCTATGCAACTCGTGGAAATAGAATATTAATGCCTTTTAAAACGAGGCCATAGCGCAAAAATTTGTAGCTCAATAGGGTACGTACTGAAAAATAATTTATTAGTAATCTCCAGTAATCATTTTTATAATAGTCACGCAGATTTGCAAAACTGGAAAATCAGGATAAGTCAAGAAGGAGTCATAGAATTTCTCCCAAACTCTGGAAATTGTTTGGCACTGATATTTTTTTATTTCAGTTCCGGTTTCACGGTGTTTGTATGTTTCTATTGCAATTCTTTTATGTGCACACACAAAGCAACGGGGTGATATGCTAATTTAAGGATCTAATACTACTCGACTATGGTTATTCCCAATTATTTTTTTACCGATCATTAAAGTATGTATCATCATATTGCGTCATGCAGAACGTCGATTAATAAGAGTAGTTCTCATATTGTACAGGGAGTTCCACACATTCTCGATTCCCAGAATATGTGATGTACTAACGGTCCCAAACGGTAATATACAATTTGGAACAGGACAACAAAGGACGATGACGCGAGGACTTTTGGCTCATTATTTTGGCCCAGAATCTGCAGCTCTAAGACATTCAGTTATGTCGTCCTGAATTGTACAGTATATATTTATATACATTATCGTATTCGTTGACTTTTACACTTTGTTGTCATACAATTCGATCCGAAAAAGCTGCACCGGATCCAAAAAATATATATACAGGTCATGACAAAGCCGTAAAAAAATATCACTATTCGCATAAAAAACAATTTTTCTTTGGTGGTGTTCTACACTTTCGATCGCCTCAGTGGTTTCAAAACGGCACCAGAAATTTCGTTATTTGTTATAAATTGATATTTTTATACTGTATCACATTACACATTCAGAACGCTGAACAATAGGGTCGCCATATTTAGATCATAAGTTTTGTGCAATTTTTTGCAAGCATTATACGGCTTATTATTGATTACATTAAAATTAACAGGCGGGTTATGTCTCGCGCGTTTTGTGCCCTCGCGACCGTTGACACTCACAGACGCTTACGGACACTCGTAGACACTGACAAGTATTCACAGGGTGTCTGCGAATGTCTGTGCGTGACCTCATGCGATTGTGTGTCATGTCTGTATGAGTGTTTAGTGGTTTTGTATTTTATTATTAAACAGATATTACACAAGTGTATTATTATTGATCATTATTGACGGGAAATTTATTTCATAACAATAAAGAGTCGAAGTTTTCGGTGAGGCCAAGAATAAAAAAAATAAAGGTCATAATATTGTACAGCGTTCTGAGTTATGCCTATCTCCTCCAATTGATAGTCAAAAAAATACAGTTTTTGGTCTAGAAAGCCGGCAAACATCATACTATGTTGGTCGGAGACTTTAATGGCAGCTCTACTGCGATGATAATCAAAGAAATAACTTCACTATGCAAACAATCTACCTCTGCACGAATCTCATGGAATTCGCGAAAACAGCGGATAGATTGCAATTCTTAACGAGGATAGAACAAAATCGTTTATTCCATGTCCTGGGGTACGTCCACAAAAAACACCCTGCATGTATACACATTGTAAGGAAATTAAATCGCGCAGCAACAATGCCATACAAACCAAAGAATAAACGAAAATGAAACAACAAATAAGAGTATAAACTAATATTACTAAAAAACGAACCAAAAACAAACTAAAATAACGTCATTTAACAGAAATAAAGGTTGGTTATGTATATGGCTCGTGGCTTGTCGGGATACGCCGGGTAAATTCCGGATAGCTATTTATCAATTTCGGTTAATACTAACGATTCAGGTAAGATAAATATCAATTTTTTTAATTATCGTAACGACACTCCGTGATGTATAGAGACGCGAGAGCACGGATGGATATCGTTTTCAACACGGCGCTACGAGGTAAGCCAACTTGCAAAGAGGGATTATCCCCGAGTGAATGAGAGATAGCGGAAAAGCGACGGAGAATGGCCGTCGAAGTGCTGGTTGGCCTAGCCTGCACAGAGATATCACGCGCAAGCACCTCGATTATCTGTAGCAAAAGCGGGAGCAGCTAAATGCGAAGATTAAAGTCAGAGAAACGATTATCGATTATGAAATTTTGTCGAATAATAATAAAACGAGCGGTAGAAGAAGAACGAACGTAACGTACCATGCATGAACTAGAGTCATATAGGAGCACTCATGAATGCATGACTGTGCATGTGTTTGAATTGCGGTGCCGGTTTTCCGATTGCAGAACCTACCTCCGTTCTCATCCAGATTTCCTCTCTCAACCCTTTCGTCCTCGTTCTCTTTCGCTCTCCGCCCAAAGCGCCGAGAGCCCACTCGCTACAACTTTATCCCCCTATAGCAGCTACGTGATCCGGGCACAGCGTCCTCCACCGCAGCCTGTCCCCTATTCGCTTGCACCTCTGCCGCGAATCAAAGATTCCCGATAGCTGATAGCCCCTGAAGCTTGTGCTAGTCTGTACCAGCACCGCGTATTATGGCCATAATTATTGTTTGAATATCCTCACCGATCGACCGGAGGGATTTTCTTTTAAGCAGATAGCTTTATTGGATATTCAGTACATATAGTGGATTTCAGTACTGCACTGAAAACAAAAATGGTAGGATTAACCAAATTCGCGGTCACATACGTTCAAACCTGTTATTTGGTTGACACAACTAAATCATTCTTTTGTGTACGATTATTCGCTTCAGTTAATTCAAAAGATTTCGATTCAACATTTTTTTTATTGTTCCAACTAAATAACGCCTTTGAACAGAAATGAACGCGCCTTGGTGAATCCAAATATTTTGTTTTTCTCAGTGTATGTTTCGTATTTTTGTGCATTTCAATAGAGAATGTTGGCTTTCACGTGAAAAATGGTTTGTTATTGTAACATATGGATCACTAATAATTTGTTGTTGCCGCAGAAAAAATAAAACTTGCCTCCGCAGGAAGATAGATTACTGTCGCTATATTAGGTAGGTAAATTAATAATGCTAACAAAATTCATGCTGTATCAAGACATTTTTTTCCGTACGGGTGTACTTCTTATGACATTGTAACAGGTCGACGTTATGGGAACGTATTTAATTGTCAGTATCCTCGCATGATCATGAAGTTGAGCAATTTGGAGATTTGACAAAATCGATTCGTGTCTAAAGAAAAAACACGCTTTGTTTGTTGGCATTTTTAAAGATTTTTTGACGGTGTAGTTTTTTTGCAACGTGACTTCAAAGTCACGTATTTTAACATGGGAAGGATCGGATCAACCTCAAAAAGGATGCAATGTACCGTTTATCTCCGCCAATTTCTGTTCAATTGATATTAAAAACTAACCGATTGACGAGCATACTACAGACAGTATCCAAATTTGAAAAAGATTTACGATCTCGTTTTCAACAGCCGTTAAAAAAACGAAGTATCCATCTCTTTCTAGCACACTTGCTTTCTCTTCATTCTCTCTCGCACAGTGACTACCGCGTTCAGCAGAGCCCCTCTCCCGTGCCCCCCTCGCATTTCTGGTAAGGATATCCTTAAATGGCCACAACTAACGAATTTATCCGTAATCGTCTCAGTAGTTGCAAAGAAGGGCAAATCCTTTCATATCTCCCCGACCTTACGTAGAGCAGTTAAGTAATTCCGCCCACTAAAAGTTTCCGAATCGTGCTTTGAAAAAAAACGATTTTATTAGACATTTTAATCGAATATTCCCGAGGATACGGCCAAACAGACAGAAATGAGGAGATGCTTTTTTGCATTCTGGGATATGCAAAACATGGAAACATGGAATTTTCCTGGTGATACACTGGTTCGAAGTACGTACCTGGCATGTATTTCTGATCTGGGTTTGCCGGAAAGGTACTAAACAATAGGTACTTAGGAACATTTATTCGGGTATCGATTGGTGCGAGCTTTGCTCGTAAAGTTACAATAGGCATGTCCTAGCGAGGTAGTGACTAGAAAACCTCCATAGAGATGGAATTACTGATGGCGCCTCTCAGTTGAGTTCAGCTTGCTTTTTCCTAGCCAGGAAACCAACTACTGAACTCAACTGAGAGACGCCGACTGCGGCATAATTTCCTTCCAGGTTTTTTGGCACGTGTCTAGCGTAACTTTAACAGCAAATCTGGCATTAATAGAGGGAAGTTACTACAAGCTCTAAAAATGGTAATCATTTCTCCGGGGTGATTAACACTTTGGGAAAAAGCAAACTCTCATGCCCGCCGCAAACCAATTCCGCAGGAGATTACATTTTATTTTTATTCGCAGTAACAAAAAACACTCAGAAGCACTCATTACACATACCCATAAGCGGGTGTGTCCATTAGAATGACAGAATTTAGATCACTATAATAACATTTTTAGTGACCTCAATTCTTTTACTTCGCTCATGGAAAAAAATCGACATTTTAATATCAGAGTACTTAAAATAGCCGAAAACGTCGGGAAATTCAATTTTCCCTGACGTCCGAATGTGTAGTTGTGTATGTTGTTCATAATTGTAAGACAAGAAATTCAATTGGAATATACGCGGTACACCAAACGATGTTGGAGGACGCGGCGATCGATGTATTATGCTCCACGTTCACACCCAGAAAAATATTTTGTTTGACGGCCACCGTTTATTTGGTTCAAGTAAAATAATTATTTGATTTAAATAAATATTTATTTAAATCAATTTTTTTTTTCTGGGTGCAGCCCTAAATTCTCGAGACGGGTAGTATACCCGCTCAATGTAAGAAATTCGGCAATATCAGCGGTAAGACACAAAAATCGGCCTCCTTGTCTCCGTGGACCTCGAAGACGATAGACGGGCGTACCGACGTGTCATCAATAAGGAGAGGTATCCGGACTTAGCGGATGTTACGTTTCGGAAGTCCGGATCGACCTGGCCAGCTGATCAGCCTATAAAAATCTACTCCATTCAATTTATCGTCTCCGTATTTAAAAAAAGCCATCGAGGAAGCGCTAAACACTTGAATGGAGTATCCAGAGAATTTGATAATCATACAATATAATCGACATTGCCATATCCCGTCGTGGCGTCCTATTTTTGCGTGGGCTAAGGCGGAGTTGCATGATTTTTATTTCGATTTCTCTTGGCGGTTTATTCGTGGTGTGCCGATCTATATATATAGGGTATTGATACGAAGTAAGTGACGGAATCTTTCACGGGGACCGCAAAATAATCGATTGACTGTTAATATTAACATATCAGTGGATTGAGCGCAAATTGCTGGGTGTTAATTTGTCTGTATTCATTTTTTGTTACCTTTGTATATTGACAGATATCTCATTTCTGTTTTTCTGTTATTTTGCTTCCAAATAGAGAAAGCTTTGTTATGGTAAAAAAAAAAGAACGGGATTTTAATGAAAACGTGTTCAGAATGTTCCAAAACATCGAAAAATCACATTTAGAAAAAATGTCCGGATGTGTGTGTGTGCGTGCGTGCGTGCGTGCGTGCGTGAAAAATTCAAAACACTATAACTCGAGAACGCGTTGACCGATCAAGCTGAAATTTGGCACACATTATGTGTGATCAATAGTCAACATTTGGTCGAAATTTCGTCAAAAAATGTTTAGTTGTTTTTTTTTGTACGCCATTTTTAATTTCGGCAAAAATGTCGGTTCGCGCTCTAGCACTCACAATTTTTTTAGCTATCGGGCTAAAAACGCGTACACAAATAGAATCTGATCACCCGATGGTCCCATTAAAATTTCACAAAAATCGATCGAACCGTTTAAATTTTATGGCATTTTGAATTTTTTGAATTTCATGATTTTTTTTTTAGACGCATTTTTTTCCGTATCAAACATTCATCTACGAATAAAATAAGTGTCAGATTCGTGATCAGCGTGAACAAATACATGGAATTACAGTCCCGGAGCGACAACTAACGAAAAAGTTTACGAGGCATTTTTATAACCAAAATTGCAAAAATGAGTGATTTTAGGTATTTTTAAACAACGATTTCATTGCTTTCCGATGGCATCGCGGAAAAACCCAGGTGCCTAGCATGATATACAGCAAGACATACACAAGACGATGGATATGACGGGATTACAAAGCTAGATAAAGAGGTATTACTAGGACTTCTGGAATAAAAACCGAAAGGGCAAAAAAAAAAAACAGGATCGCATACTTCCATGTATTTTTTCGCGCCAAGGGCAGAAAGTGAAACGTGACGATGGAATATTTTTTTACGCGCTGAACCTGAATCGGTCAGCCGTTTTGCATAAAAGTGTACGACGTTGACGTTGAAAAAAGTTGAAAATTGTAATTTTCATAGCGCTTCCTCATAAAAGTTGAAAATTGAAATTTTCATATGGCTTCCTCATAAAAGTGGAAAATTGAAATTTTCATATGGCTTCCTCATATAAGTTGCAAATTGAAATGTTCATGTGACTTACTCATAAAAGCTGCAAATTGACATTTTCATGTGGCTTTCTCATAAAAGCTGCAAATGGAAATTTTCATATGGCCTTCTCATAATGTTCCTTTATTTGCGAAGCTTCCTCTATGAGGAAGCCACCAATACAGAAAATGCTTCTTCATAGAAGAAGCTTCGCAAATAAAGGAACATTATGAGAAGGCCTTATGAAAATTTCCATTTGCAGCTTTCATGAGAAAGCCACATGAAAATTTCAATTTGCAGCTTTTATGAGAAAGCCACATGAACATTTCAATTTGCAACTTATATGAGAAAGCCATATGAAAATTTCAATTTTCCACTTCAATTTTCCACGCAGAAAGTGAAACGTGACGATGGAATATTTTTTTACGCGCTGAACCTGAATCGGTCAGCCGTTTTGCATAAAAGTGTACGACGTTGACGTTGAAAAAAGTTGAAAATTGAAATTTTCATAGGGCTTCCTCATAAAGTTGAAAATTGAAATTTTCATATCGCTTCCTCATAAAAGATGAAAACTGAAATTTTTATATCGCTTTCTCATAAAAGTTAGAAGGAGAAATTTTCATATCGCTTTCTCATAAAAGTTGGAAGTTGAAATTTTCATATCGCTTTTTTATAAGGTTCCTTTATACGCGAAGCTTCCTCTATGAGGAAGCCAAAAATACAGACAATGCTTCCTCATAGAAGAAGCTTCGCGTATAAAGGAACCTTATGAAAAAGCGATATGAAAATTTCAACTTCCAACTTTTTTTTTTTATCTCGCGATATTGGGTCTTTCAGCGGCATTAGAAAAACAAAAATCTCTCTTCAATCGCTAAATTGCATATTCACTTCCCGACTCGTAGGGAAGTTGTTCGGCAAGCACATCGGAGAATACCAGCGGATGTAAGAGCCGGGAAGGCGGTCAGAGCTATTTGAAAATTAAAACTATTTTTCCATTGTTTGCAGCCGTACTGATTATGTTATTTTTGTGTGTATTCATTTTTATATTGTGAATGTCTGGGAGTATCTACCTGGATTAACTCACATTAGAATACCATTCGATTTGATCGACTTATTTCTACTCATTACCACCCTGACGAGATTTTATTAGAATTACAACAAAAGGCAAGTTTTCATGAAGAGTATGGAAGTTACCAAATCCTCACTTTTATTTTTATACAACTATAATTTTGTACTCCTTTCAAGTACCTTTCCTTGAACGTCTGTACTCTGGTGCATAGTGTGTTTCGAGTAATGGCGAATTGTGAGGCTTTTGTCATAATTCATTGTCCCATCAGACTTCACCGCGTCACCCTAGACAACGTAACTCCATGATTGACTATTCGTAGTTCCAACGTAGGTTTTCACCATTTTTCTCTGCTATTGTAAATAAACAATAGCAGCATCTATTTCACATTGTGTAACGAAGTTTATGACGCCAAAGACGCCACCGAGTGTTTGAAAACTGAAGAAATTCTAACTTCGAAGGGATGTTATTAAAGGTTGGAGCTTACACAATGGCATTGGCGTTGTCGATGGAGACGTCTTACAGACCACGTAACCTATTAACACGGTAACAATACGAAACTTGTTTATACCAAAAAAAAGAAGGTCGTGGCAAAAATACGTCAAAAATAGATTTCATCAAAAATCATTCGAAAAATTCGTTAGATAAAAAATGTACAAGAAATAAAATCAAAAGAATTTGCTCAAAACTTATACCATTGCAAATGAAAATATTAACTTCAAATGGTGGCTCAAGTATTGTGAAAACCTTCAAACTGGGTATCGGGCAATAAGACTAAACTAAGAATAAAATAGGGCGTGAGAGTTGCAAAAAAAAAAATCCGATTTTTGGATTCGTGGAGCGATATTTAAATATTTTTTGCCAGACTAAATTATTTGCAAAGTTGATTGGGCAAAATGAAAAAAATTTGGGGGTAGACTAAAAAAATAAATAACTCCCGTCTTTATGCCGTCATCTCCTGCCTGTTAATTCGATCAACGAGGTATTCCTTTCGATCAACCAAACATTTGTTTCGCCACCCGTAAGCGCATATTTTGTTGACGCAATTGATTTTTTTTCTCTGCGTACTCCGTAAGGGATGAGAAAGTTAAAATTACCTAGTGTCTTATATTACTCGTTTTGCGTTGACTTGATAGAACCTTATAATTTCGTCTTCGCTTTACGTCCTCATTAAGAACTTGATACCGGTTTTTGCTAGGAATAAATTAGCACGAGATAAACAGTATGCAGGGTGCCAGTAGTCGTGGCTAATATTGAGATAAACGGTACGTTTTCTCTACGCCTCCCTTCATACGAACACCCACGTCAGTCACGACCTTGATACACATCCACCCTTTGCACACTGTGTGGTTTTTGTTCCCGATTTCTCTATCTGTCTCTCTCTCCTTCCCTCTTTCTAGTTCTCGGAATGTTACGTGTTACGTATATTCCTCGCTTGTTTGAATTGGCGGATGTTCTGCCAGAGTTGACGAAACGGCGAAACTGACGTACGAGGGACTAATTACGAACAGCACACCGTACTTACCACTCCCCGTATGGTGAGCCTGTGCAATACGTTTTGAGCTCGAGCTTGCGTGTACGATGTACTGTTCACATTTATATATCATACATTTCCCTATAATTACAACCAAAGTACAATTTGCCATTGTGTATTCAAGGCGAAATACTCGCTCATACGGAAATTTCGCTAACTTAACATAGAATATGGATGTGCAGAATTCATATTTTCGGCGTTTGACGTATACGTAAAATATTTTCATGAAATATTTCGCAATAATATTATTTCCACAGGGGAGGCACCGAAAAAGTGAAAAAGTACGTTATTCGGCTGGCTGTCTAAAAAGTGATTTCACTGAATATTTTTCAATTTAACTTTGTGGGGGTAGATGTAACCATGCTTTAGCTTCTTCGAAATGTGAGTCATTACCTTTGATATGTTTACAATGAGAGTGATAAAGTTTCTGTGAGGAAAGTTAACATGAAAAAAAAAAAAAAACTGCACTTGTAAGGAAGCCGTGTACACAGTAATATGCACACGGCTTCCGCATTTATTACAATTTTGCGCATAGCTTTCTCCATGAGAAAGTTCGCTGATCGATTTTGGCTTCCTCATAGATGAAGCTATGCGCAAAATTGTAATAAATGAGGAAGCCATATGCAATGACTTTGCACCTATTTTCGTATCATAAAAAATGTTTGCGTCCCATAAAATTCGAACCGTCAAAATTTACCGCAACATTTATTGTAGCAAATCTGCATATTCCGTCGTTTAGAGACCATTTTTAATCTATTCTTCACTACTGACTACAACGTTATAACTCATTTTGCTATTAGCGTGATACTGGATTCGGAAAGTCGTGCCGAACATAACATACAAATTAAAAAAAAAAAAATTTAATCCCTTAAAATTTAAACGATTAGATCGCAGTTTAACATATTTAATACCAAACACTGTACAGTATCAGTCGATTCCCATATCAAATTATAGTTCGAGAGCTCCATGTTTACTTGAATTAGACCGTTTTTAGTAATTTTTGCAAAAAATCAAACTTCCATAAAATGTGACCTCTTGTATAGATTTTAACCAAATTCAATACCAAAGGTCGTTGATGAAAATATTATATTCGTATTCAGTTTTAGGACGATAACACAAAATCTATGCAAGTTAGAGATACCAGACACTTTTCAAAAAATTCAAAAGCTCTTAAAATCTCCAATTCGGCCTCAATCTTCATAAAAATTGCACTGGATGAAGAGACGTGACCATTCTACTAGTAAATTTCAACTGGCTCAAACAGTTTCCTAGTTATAGTCGTTTTGAACAATGTAAGTCACACGCACGCACGCTCACCAGGTAAAAATTACATTTCTCGACGTTTCAGACGATTTTAAGTACTCTGACACTAAAATGGTGAAACATTTTTTTTTTTTACGAAAACATACCTTCCTCTATGAGGAAGTAAAATACCAGAAAATCCTACGAATACCAATAAGCTGCACATGTATCCTCGCTAATAGTATGCTAATTAAGATGCGCCACTTGAATCATGTAAGTTCGCTGCTTTTTCTAAACAACTCAATCATACTAATAAAAAAAATATCTTGGATAAGGTAATCCTTGGAAACGAAGATTTTTTACTCACTTTATTCTGTTGTAGACGAGTAATTCGGCAATCTCGCGACCAAGCCTCGAGTAAAGTGTTTCCACAAAGACGAGAACTTTCGGATCTATCCTGAGACGTGCCTCGCTTCGATGATCCGGTGCTGCTGGCAATCTCGTGGCTCCTCTGAGGGTAGAGCATCTTATCGAAGGTTCGGGCCTCGTGTCGCGATGTATAAGGCTGCAAAAAGAAAAAGAAAACGAAGTGGTATTCGATACAGTCTATTCTCCATTCGATGAATTATAGGTTTTTTTCAGTTCGAGTTGTTCGGATCTCTGGACATAAGCATTAGAGGCTTGTCCTCGTGATGTAACCAGCACCTCATATCGTGTAGTAGGAGTGAGCGGGATAAGACGGAATTTTGGGGGAGAAACAGTACTACAGTTGGACCGGGCTTATCCGAGCCTCCGCGTTATCCGAAGCACCCAACTCATCCGAGCTGGGTGTAGGCTCGGATAGTACGGAAAACTCGGATGATACGGATAAAGCAGCATACCCGTGCGCGAAGTAGTCTGTAACTGCTACATAGTTGCATACGCGCTTAAACTTATACACGTTTGCTGCGTCTTTATATTGCGAGCTGTAAATACATCAGTTCTGATTCTAGAGTCAATGGTAGACCATCAAAAATGGTGATGTCTCAAAATAGCAAAAAAGTCGTCAATTAATTAGTAAAGTTAATGTTTATATGAAATGGTGTGTTATTTATGAAATATATAATAGTAGTACAAGTTTGAATTGAGTATGTTATACGTGTTATTCGAGTTTTCGCTTATCCGACATACGCTCTCCCCACATTACCTCGGATAAACGGGGTTCTACTATATTTTTACAAATTTCTTGCGGGACATTCAAAACAAAGTCTCATCTTAAATGGGGAGCACGCGTTTGTTTTGTCCGGGTCTCTCCTAAGTATATACTATATAGTGTAATGTATACATAGTACGCAATGATTAAGTATGCGGAGGTGAAAATTGAGGGATGCACAGATAAGTGGGTTTTATCGCTTCGTGGCCAAACATGCACGCCTGGAAAACCGTCGGAGCATCGGCACGACGATACGACGATGCCATACCGGTTAATCGATACGACGGTGGATAAGAAAAATGATCGGAAATTCTCAGGGCAATTGCGGCTTCGGTGCGGAGCGACGGCGTGATACATGAAAAATTAACTACCTCGCGGCTCTGATAACCCGTACCGCACTCAACAGCTCTTACTCCATATCTTATCGAGCGTTTTACCCATAAATCTGATGAGGGAATGAAGACTCTCTGCATTTCAATTATAGCCGCGAGGGTAGATGAAAAATAAGATTTAAAAAATATGAATTATAGAAAAATGAGCTTCTGATAGGTGCACCAATACCGAAAGAGCCCAAATTAATAACCGATTTCGTTAATTACAAATAATTTTTTATGCGGAGAAAAGGTTTTGAGAAAACCTTCAAGTGTCCTACACAATTAAAATTATTTGTACATTAAATAAACATTTCTTGTCCACACAGGCCCACAATTTTTTGCTTCTTCATAGAGTAGCTTCTTCAGTGCGCTTTGTTTTCATGAAAAAAATTATTTCGAGATTTTCATGTACACGTGTTTAGAATGTTCAGAAATTAGTGAATGTTTAGACAATGTGTTGAGACAATTTGCACCCTAATTTAGTTATCACCAATGTTGTTTGGTACTGAATTTCGCCAGAACCGGCCAAAATAATTCAAAAATCGTGCCTATTTGCTTCTTTCAAACATGTTTTGTTCGCTGTCTTTTGCACAATTTGTAAGCTATCGAGCTGAAACTGTGCATATAAGCCGACTTACTACCAAGGTATTAAATTTGGTTAGAATCGGTCAAAGTATTCAAAAGTTATGAAAATTCGCTTCTATGTTTTCTTTTGATTTTTTAAAAGTTTGTGCTTACTGATGTCTGCGCAATTTACAAGCTATCGGTCGAAAACTTTATATAAAATTCACGTTGCCATAAAGGTAATTTGGTATTAAATGTGGCTTAAATCGGTAAAAAGATTCAAAATTTATAAATATTTAGTTACTGGTTTTTTTTTCTAAACTATTTATGCTCGACGTCACTTGTGTGATTTTCAAGCTATCAGGGTAAGATTTTCTACACAAGTTAAATTATTTGAGGAAGCTTGACACGAAATCTGTTAAAAAAGAAATAAGGCATTTCTTAGGGTGCATAAGATTCATAGGGTCCGGATGTGAAGATCAAATTTTACTTTCAATCGACAAAACGTTGGGCGTTGGATTAGTTGAAAATTGAAAAATCCAAACGCGATAATTTTCTCTTTCTCATAAAGCTTCCTCTATGAGGAAGGCAAATAATGACAGAAAATAATATTTCATAGAAACTTTGTACACTAAAGTTATTACATGAATAACCTCTGTGAAACGCTCGATTTTCACCGGTTTTCTATCTATACTTTACTTTTTTTAAATTTAACGAACCGTCTTTTCAACTAAAAAAAAATGGGCCACATAAGTTGCTGATGGTGAGACCGCAACGCATGACTTTCTTATCTCATTCGTTTTAGTGTGAAGTTCTGTCGTAAATTTACTAAGGTACAATGACGCATTCGACAAACTATAACTATATTTTTTATCGAATTACGCTTATTTTGGCTTATAATGTGATGTGCAGAAAAATTAAGAAAATGGGGTGACAGATTGTCGAAAATGTAAAAGAAAGTAAAAAGCTAAAGCAATTTCCCAACAAAATGGACAGAAATTTAAGAATCTAGTATAGTAAATTTAATCTACGTTCCTCGTTACAACTTCTGATCGTCCTTTTGATTTTGAATATTTTATTAGATATGATAAAACATTTGACAGATCCGTTGAGAATGTTACTCCATATTTTGAAAAAATTACCAGATTTTTTGAAAATAAATTGTATCAACGAACATGACCATATAATTTTTTTTGTTGCGAAACGTAGTTTAATGTAAAAATACTAATAATATTATCATTAGTCATACAGAGTGTTTTTATCGAGTTTTAAGTAAAAAAATATGAAGTTTCGCTAGGTATTACTCTCTCCAATTTTGACCAACAAAATCACGAAAATTATTGGTTGTAAACCACAAATTTTAAGCCTAGAGCGATGTTGGAGAAATAATAACTTCACATAGCAAAAAAAATTGCCATGTAAATTTTATCTTTCCTTAATTAACTTACTAACAAGCTAATTTCTGATAAATGAAGTCGAGTTAAACGCCTGACGAACATTTTTAAAAAGTTTTAAAATAAAAAGATAACATTTTTTTTTAAATGTATAAAATAAAAAAAATATTTAACTTCTCCGGCCGTAGGCGAAGAGCTAACTTGATCAGTTAATATATAGTAGCTGAATAAAACATTGAAGGTAATTTTCATAAACTCGAAAAACAGTACGGCCGGACTTAAGTAAAAAATTTGTTTTCAATTTTATTAAATTATAATTATTTCTCCATCATCGCTCCAGGCTTAACATTTCTGGTTTTCAACGAACAATTTTCGTGATCTTTTTTTCGGCGAAATTGGAGGGGGTGTATTTAGTGAAACTTCATATTTTTTACGTAAAACTCGATGAAAACACTCTTTATGACACACCGATCACTTTGGTCTCGTAATTAGAGTACCTCGAGAACAAAGTATCGAGAGGTCTCGGGTTCGAATCTCGGTGACGTAGTCTTGCTGGCAGAAAAATATTATGACGCGACGTAGCTCTTGGCATCTATCGTGCGATAGCCGATATATATGTCAGTAGACGTCCAATGTTTACAGCCAGTAATCGACGTGACGTAGCTCCGGCGCCGTGAAGCAAATCTAGAAGACCGACTGTTACTGACATCCAAAAGTACAGTCAACGTTCACTCATATTGAGTAACCCCCAAAGTGATACGCTTCCCACTAAAGGAAAAATAGTAGGTTCCGTCGCTAATAACGATAGCAGTTGATGCGACTTTAAATAATAACAAATAAAAAAAACTCTTCATGACTTATGATATTATTCTTAGTATTTTTATATTAAACTACGTTTCACGACGAAAAAAATTCAGCGGAGAAAGTTTTACAGGTTTTTTTTTATTTTTATCGTGCTCTATTGTTAACATCATCCCTTGTCAAATCACCGACAGGGCCTTAAAAATTGTTATTTATAAGTTATTGCACTAATACCAAATATGCTTGTCATATGAAAACATCAGCCAACCAGGCAACGTTATAATTGTGTCGCATGTTACCGGATGAAATAGTTTAATACTAGATAACAGTGACCTTTAAAAAGTATAACATGATATTAAAATTAAATTTTTCTTTAAACTCGCGCCTGTATATGAATTTAAAAAGTCAGTTAATTCAAAATACAACGGATTAACAAAAAATCATACAAAGCGATTAAATATTATTTTCCACGGAAGCTCCCGCCATTTTATGGATATTAGCGACACCCCCAGTGAGAAATTAATATATAATGTTAACCTATATTAATTATCCAAATTAATTATAATTATTTCATCACCCATTGCGGTCGGGAAATGTTTTTTCGCACTCAAATTGATATCAAGTGTATTTGTGACCCTAAAGGAGACGTCTCCCAACAGAAATGAGTGATGGAATAACGATTATTAATTTTGATAATTAACAAAGCATAACATTATACATTAATTTCTCAGCGAGGAAGTCGCTAATATCGATGGACAAAACGGAGTTTCCGTGGAACATTATTTTTCCAGATAGAAAAACGTGCCGTCAAACACGTATCGTACCATTGGCACCGCTACTGTTCCGTCCCTGTGCCGTCATTTTTCTATCTGGGTTTAATCGTTGTTTATTTCATCGTTTTCGTATGATTTTTTTTTATCAAATCGTTGTATTTTGAATTGAGTAACTTATAAAAAAATGTATGGAGGCAGGAGTTTGTAAACAAATATTGTTTGGCTTTCCCGGAACTAGTTATTTTCTTCTCTGCTCTTTAATCTGCGCTTCAACCTTTCATCTTTTCAGTTACCAGCCACCATTACTATTACTGTTAGGAATATAACTCTGGCCGTCTTTACGAATGGAAAAAAAATGTAGTTATATTTACGCGAATGAACCTCACGGGTATATATAACCATATATAACCATAGCCTCATAACATCCTCGTCCGAATGCTCAAAGGATTCGAAATATGTCCAGCTTCCTCGCATCAACGAGACTCCAAGCTTTTTCAGACCTTCTGGCTATATGTGCAATGAGCGAGAGTTCCCAACGAAACCCCGATGAATATACGAGGCGGGCTTGCATACATACTCGAAAACTATATCAAAGTAGGGCAAATCAACCCTACTACCATCTGTGATACTTTAACCCTTCACGTACGGAATCCTTGTTTAAAGAGGACCTAGAATTTGCCAAGACGAAACCTTGGGACGATTCGAATAACAAGTTAATGTGATAAAAAAAAAATCTGAAAATTCACAGACGTATCTTGAAGTGTTGCTTTTTGATAATGCAGAAGAAAATTTATTTATCAGTATCGTTTTTGTGCTTAAAAGAAGGCATCGTCGTTTGCTCTCGGTAAAAACTCACCCATACTTGAAGGGTTAATATTCATATGGCACTGTTACGAGATTCTTTGCTTTCCAGAAAGAAAAAAAAAACTATATGTTTGTGCAGCGAGCGTTAATACTTTTTTATACCACTCTAATAATCTGTACCATTATACTATGACGACGTTGACACAATATATTGAAAAATGGTATGCATGCTTTTTTATAACACAAATTTTTATTACAAACAAGCCAACGAGAAAATCATGACGTCGAATTCGTAGCTGAGTACTGAAATCTTTATTATTGTTATTATTATAGCCGTGTGTATTGCGAAAGCGTGTCATATATCAATGACAGATAATATCTCGAGAGAATATGAAATAATTATAGTGTGATTATTAGTATAGCTGGTCAAAATATTATTATTGTTCGAAAATTTGTGTGGTGGTCGTGAATTTAATATTACCGTTCGACAATTAGGGCGAACGGCGCAAACTCATTATTGATATGTTGAGTTGCGTTTCTCGATTCAATTTTTATATCAACCGGTCCATATTCATTTAAATAATATTTAGCAACATATTTTTACCAGCAAAATTGTTTCTTTGCCTAAATAACAATATTGACAAAGTCTGGGGCTAATCGGTCAACATTTGACAATTATTCGTTTAAACAATAACGAATAACAATTTTTTACTCGCAATAGGGTAAGCCAGCTAATGAATGGACATAACCAATGAATGACACTTTCCATAAGAGCACGTGCATAAAAAACTCTATTCACTGGCTTTTTCGTTTGCTTAACTGTCCATTCATTGGCCGGTTTATCCTATAGAGCTTTTCACGAAATAAGAATATTCAGCAAATTGGGGCCAATCAGTTGCTTTCGGTATATACTGCTCACTATGGCTATGATTCAGGATGCCGGGTACACGGAAGTATAGCAGTTTGCGGGTGTGCGATGACAGAGTGTTCGACCAACATGACGACTGAATACTCCTTTTTGTCGCGATCCAAGAACGCAAAATCAACGTTTATTTTTCATTTAAAATAAACGTTTTTTTATTATCTCGTCTAATATAATGATAGAATATTTATAATAATTTAATTTAAAAAATAGAACCGAAGGAATATTGTTCATTACTGTCATACTTGAAAGCTCGTAATACATCTGGAAATATATCTATGCAGCAATGCCCGGAATGTTAATATTCAATATTTGTTTTAAAAAATCGGATAACAAAATCTCGAGAAGCTGAAAAACCCGGTCCGTCGAGTAAAAGAGTCTTGGTTGGGTCAGCCTGCCCTCATTCGGTATATAAATCGAAACACTGCCGCGTCTCTTGACATTTGTGAAAGGCTATTTGCGCAGGGGTTGTGCTTGAATGTGGTTTTAGGCGATTGAAGGGTGATTTTTATTATCGAAGATGAGTATCTGCGATTCCCATGTATTTGGCTTAAGTACCTAGTGATTAAACCATGTTATGATATTGTTGGCGTTTTGAAGTGACTCTGTAGTTTTTTGTAGATTGTTCTGGGGGCAAATTAGAGTTGCATCATCGTCGACTTGTAGTATATATTGGCTGAGGTCTATGGATTTTTTGCTGGCTAAGTTACTATTGCACATGTCATTGCAGAAGATATTATATATAATAATGGGGAGAGCGGTGAGCCTTGTGAGACCCCCTGTTCCGGTGTGAATGCGCCAGAGATTGCATTTACCGTTATAACAATTAGTGAGCCCGACTGAAGGAAATCTTTTATCGTAAATATTAGATGTTATTCGTACCGCAGTTGGTGTAATTTATAGAGTAGCCCTTTGTGCCACACGATTTCGAAGGACTTCGCGATATCCAGAAACAGGTCTGATGTTTTTTATTAGATACACTCAACTCCCTCTAACTCAACACTCTCGGGATTGAATTTCCATAGTACTAGAGAGAGTGGAGACTCCAATGGCTGCTCGGGAGGGGGAGGGGGTAGGGCGCACCACAACCGACTGTGAGCCGTTTGATGTGCGTGAAACGGTTAGGTTAGGTGAATAATGCAAAATCGACCACAGCTCGGTCATACACACGAGTGTTTATGAAATATATGGTAAATTATAAGGAAAATTTGCCGGTGTAGAATTTACTTTTTTTTTACTTTGAGGTTAAATGAACCATATTGCTAATACTACTATTACGAGAGACCACGAATGGCCGCATGTGTGTGACGGCCAAATTCAAGAAAGTGGGGGTAACGCCTTATCCTCTCGGGCTTCGCGTTGAGTAAGAATTGATGGAAAATGGCCTACTAGATAGCGTCAAGTTAGAGGAAGTGACTGTCGTTTCCTTGATTCTACGTTGGAGATTAGTACTGCGAGCGCTTTTGGAGTTGATTTATTGCTTCTTAAACCGAATTGATAGTTTGGACTACTTGCTTCTACAGTTTGTTCGATTTTATCATTAACAATTGACTCTATGCTAAACAAATTTGCTGATGGTAGATACTAAGGTTATTGGACGGTGATTACTCATTTCACTATGTTCTTGGTTGGGTTTCAGCGATGATTGCGCCAGTTTTCCAAATTTTCGGAAGTGTGCATTTTTTACGTAAAAGATGAGCCGACTTCAGTGATGAATAGATGAGATCTATTGTCCAGTTTTTAATTCCTTCAATCGGCATATTGTCGATGCCTAGTGATGTGTTCTTACATTTCTTCAAAATGTTATTTACTTCAGATGTTATCACTGTACTGATGTCTTGATTTTTGGAAAGTCGCTTTAGACTTTAGTATTCCGCACACCAGAGGGAAAACGTACATTTATGAATATGTATTATATGTATACAAAATGTTTTCAAATTAATCCGATGTCCAATCTAACTCCGCTACTTGAAGAAGAGTATTGAAACTAACGAAATTGCTATTTCGCTAGTTCTTCTTTGTATATTCTCAGCGATATTTTTCCGAAACGGACCTCTCCCCCTCCTGTCAAAGCAAAAAGTATAGAATCGTTAGCAAATGCTGACGAAACTTACGGAAAAGAAGATTCAACCGACTGAAAGCGACCTGCCACGCTTGAAATTGAGGGTACCGCGGTTTTCGCCAAAGTAATTTCGTGTCCGAGCAGCGAAAATCAGTTTGGGTGCACACGAACGTCCTAGTAAATTGCTAGAAGCCTTAGTCTGGTTGGCCCTGTCGATCTCGGCATCACTTGGAGCGGGATTTCTCGTTCGAGTGTTTTTGCAACTCGTCTTTCCACGTGAGCCCGGTGAAGCCTCGACGACCTCAGTCGATTTTCCTCTCGCATTCACCCTCGACTAAAAAGAGTTTCGCTGTCGGTGGCCGACGAGACTGGTAGCTCAACGCAACGACAAAAAACTACGATTCAATTTATTACGCGTGTGTGGTCGTCGTGGACTTGTCCAGTTTTCTATCGTAGCGGGCTACGATCATTTTATTCCCGGGGAGCCGGCAAACTGGGCTAGGAGTGATGCGACGGACGAAATTTTTGCTAATCGTCGAATCAAAATAAGGTAAACTATTGCATCTGTTAAACGGCTAGATGTATAATAACATAATTAAATTTGTAAGACACCGTCAAAGTTTTTGTGTCCGTTCGAGAATTTCATCAAATTGTTCATAACATTTTATCGAAGGTAATATATATATATATATATATGAATTGGAAAATGGTGTTCCATATGTAAAACACTATACGCTTCAGAGTATCAATAACGAACACAAATAAAGATATTTATATTTGAGACATGTAAGGCTCTTCGATCTTTCTTCATTCCTTTTACGACGCATTGTATATCACCACCGGTTTTCTTTTGTAAATTCATTAGACGACTGTAGACTTGGGCATTAAAAAAAGCCTACACTTGTTCCATAACTAAACTTATTACGAAGAAACGCGACAGAAGTCAATCAAGCGCGGCAGCGCAATCCGGGATCTCGTGAAATTATAATTACAATAATTTTATTCTCGGAGCATTCCAAGAAGCCGTTCCAATTATGAAACTCTGCAAAGTTCGTACGCTCGCTCTTGTAGTTCAAATGGTTTGTACATTTGGCAAACATTTTTTGCCTGTTAACATCGACCATAAAAAAAATATATATATTAATTATACATTTTCTAGCTAAAAATACTGTTCGTTAACAAAGAAAATTGTAAGATTAAAAAGAAACAAATTGTGCACCTTTGTGAACAAGTAATGCTTGTTATATAAAGAAAACTTTTTTATTGTGAGGGTTACATTTCTGAAAATAATTTCCCCGTCACGACTCTTTACTTTGTCACAAATGGCCATAGCTCTTATTCACAAACACAAGATGCGTATGGTAAGGGTTTTTTTTATAAATGTATAGACTTCTTATCGACTTATCCAAATATTCTCACATAGTCGATTCGTCGTTTTTCCACGTGTTAGTGGTGGAAATCGAGACATCGGTACATGTAATAAAGAACAGAGAAAGAGCAAACAAAGAACAAGCACAAGTGAGAAAAAAGTCCTTTCTCTACCCAACGCATATTTTATTCAAGGGATGTCGAAGAACGTGCCGTTTGAAAATGTGGCTCGAACACGCAGCCCCCGAACGGTTTCGTGCGACAAGACAGTTAAAGCGCTACGCTCCGCTTTGTAGTACGTAACGACGGGGAGAACGATTACCCCAATATCGCTAATAATAATCCCGTAGAAACGGGCTACGCGGTTGGGGAGAAAGTGAGATGAGTTAGCGATACAGCGAGAATCGCCCTATATGCTAAGCTGAAGCAAACGTGTGGCACTCCGCGTTTTGTACGAACGAGCGACGGAACCGTACGAATCGTGTTATGCTCGCTATCATGGCGTTATCTTCTGGAAACTATGACTCTATCGCACGAGGTTCGCATTACAAACACGAGGCGCCGACTGCTGGTACTCTGTTCTGTTGATGGTAAAGTACACACGAAACTCCATGGAATTTCCTTCTCCACGATTCACACACATTTTCCTGTGCTCTGTCTACTATAATGTTCGCGATTTACCTGCTAACCACAGTAGCATCAGTGCATACAGAACGCGCTAATTCCACTTGTGTCGTCGGTCTGCCCGCACACGATCCCTATCTACTAACGCGTCTGTTTCCAACCCTGACCGTCCCGTCTAAGTGTGCGCAAAATAGCTTACCAGTGAGCTTGCGACAGCACATCGAGTTCTGGTTAGTTACGCACAGTCAAACTAGTACATAAATATACGTGTATTTTTACTTGAAGAAGAAAGGCATTTATAATTGTGAAGAAGAAAGTGGCAAGACAAAACAAAGTTGCGTATTGAAATTTTTATGAAGAAGCGGTATGAAAATTACTATTTTCAACTTTTTTAACGTTAACGTTGTGGTTGACTTTTATGCACAACGGCGCTCTACTTTGTCGGATCTGTGCTCGGCGCGAAAGAAAACATGGAATTATGCGCTCCTGAGTTTCTTTTTGACAGTCGATTTTTACTCGAGAAATCCAAATGATACCTTTCTATCTGGCTTTTTAAGCCCCGTCATATACATCATCTTTCATATTTCTTATCGTAGAACATGATAGGCACCTGACCTTTTTCGCGATGCTACGGAGAAGCAAAGAAATCGTTGTTTAAAAATACGCAAGGCAACTAATTTTTGCATTATTGCTTATAAAAATGCCCGAAGAAGTTTTTCTTTGATCGTCGCTCAGGAACTATATTTAATCTATTTTTCACACTGATCACGAATCTTCCACTTATTTAGCTTGTTCCTCAATCTTTAAAACGGAAATGGCGTCTGTTGTGAGGTACGATTTTTTTTGTCAACATTTTATAACATTCAGACGGGTGGAGAGATTCTTGCCAAATTTAATAGAGAACGTAGGTCCATAATAATTTATTTATGCTGAATTGTTTGGGCAAACATTTTAAAAAATAATAAGAGCTAGAGGTGAAATTATATGTTTCAAAAAATGTTAAAAGTGATAAAAACCGAAACCCCTCGACAGATTCTTACCAAATTCAATAACGAAAATGTTTTGATGTTACTCTACTTCTGTAGAAGGTTTCAGCCTGATATCTCAAAATTTGCGAAAGGTAGAGTTTCAAACACACTTTTTTCGCAAATTTTAGCAAAGTAACATTTGAGATTTTCACAGATCTATTAAAGGACTTTGCAGGATCAATAGTGTATTGATAGATCATTTGCATGACCGATCCTTCAATGAACTACAGCGGTGAATGAATTCTTGCTATAATTTTGAAAACAGTCAAGTGTTTCCATTGTCACCACTAAAAATAGTATGGCTAACTATTATGAATAGTATCCAATAACATAATCGTAATCAGTAGCAGAAAAATAAAAGTCTCGCTGACTTCTAAGCTTATATAAGGTTAATGTCAATGAGGCTTATAATGAAACGAAAATAATATCGATGTCGTATTCTTTGTGTAACATGTGTTGAGTAATAGATGCTATATCTCTAAGATCTGTAACGATAACGGTTCAAATTCAATGAACCGACTGTTTTACTGCATTTCGAGGCGAACACGATTTTAACCCTTTTGGTGCCTGATTCAGCGCAACGCACTTGAAATGATGCCATTGGAAACATCCACGGCAAATAACACAATTGTCTACATCTCGTTCACCGCAACTTTCGTAGGTGAACCGATTCTTTTATTTTTGATGACCAAAGATTTCGTCAGATTTGAACTCAATAGGGTCGACGTATGAAACCAGAAAATTCATACTGACGGCCCCGACGTTTGTAAAATTAGAAGCGTTATATATGAGTCAGCGCCTGTTTGATTTCACCGATCTTGCCTGATCTGGCAGCCTGACTCAATGTTTACTCGGGATACTGCTCTGATCCGTTCAAAGTATAGCAAATATAAATCATTTGAAAAATTTTCTATCACAATTATAAATGCCTCATCCGTTCCTGTCTTAGACCAGAACTGAAACAGTAACTTTTCGAGATCCGGCGAATTGAAGGAATTTCATATCGGCACCGGATCCGGCGACATGTAAGAAAATACATCCGGCGTGCTTTACTGCAACCTGCAAGAGCCCAGCTCAGGTGGAAATCCGCCAAATCTGATGTCGCCTGCCTTCTTAGTACCTGCACTGATGCGTATCAGGTAATAGTCCAGCGATCCTGAAAAGACCGACTGAGTCATCGTTGATGTGACCATGATGAAACATATGGCAGCCCGAAAATGTTTCTCCTCCGTATTGCCCCCATACCAAGCCCCGCGAAGGGTAGGTTTGTTAAGTACCATTTTTGTCTATCCAATTTATCTGATACAGTGTTTGCTACTTACGAGTATTAGACCAGGGAAAAAGGGAGATATCAGGACAAGCTTGAAAGGATATCACGAAGAAGTATCCAATATTAATGTCGATACTTTCGTTCTGCACGAGTTCGAGCGAGCGAGCGAGTTTTTCGGTATTATTTGGAAATTGCGTATTGGTAAAAAACAAAACTTCGATGCCGATTGGAAACACAAAAAATCTTCTGGGAATAATCGCTTAACTGCAAGAACTCACCAACCGAATCGTTACGTTCAGAGTACTATACTAAAGATTGTAAAGTACGCACACTATTACAAAATAACGATACCTATACATTTCCCGCGCAACCCTACGATTTGATCAACTTTCGGGGCACCTTTGAATGTATACAGTTCAAACGTAAACCAACAGTACCAATGCTCGGACATGTCCCAGTCATCGGACACCAATATGTCGCTTTGATTTATTCCAAATTTAAGTATTAGAAATCCAATTTGACAATTGTAATCGTATCTTCAAACATTATTTGATAGACAGAAAAAAGTTATACAAGGTTTGAGTCTACATTATTTTTTATGGTTGCATTTTGTTAAAAGACAGATGATATAGAGTCCGGAAATTGGTACATGCGTTACTACATACGCGACGCAATAATTGGACAGTTCGAAGAAATTAGGTTATCCAACTTTCTACGTACCTTATCTTCAGTATTGTTTCGCGTAAATATAATTTTTTTATTGATTTCATTAATAAATGGCAAAGAAAATCTTGTAGTTAATACGAACTAGTTGAGTTCGTACATCAGAATTCTCGAAATATATGACTGTCCGAAACATTGGGGCATACAGTGTCCGAATACAGGGATATACCAAAAGACCGCGTCAGTAGACTGGGGCATTTGGACTTCCGTGTTATTTTCTTCCGTAATTAAAAAAAGATTACCTCTTTGCAATCAATCGATGTGTTTTGGAAACTAGAAACTACCAGCTTGACATTGGTTTTTATTAAACATTATTTGTTAACAATGGTGCAATATAAGAACTTCAAAAGCGGGCTGGTCAAATTCGTAGCAGACGTTGGTTCGCACATCCGTGCAACCTAATACGTGTTAACAGGGAAAGGGGTGGTTCGAAACCGCGGTTGACGAGAACTACTGCTACTGTGCAAGTGAAATGGGCTATACACATCCGATTACCGGGTGAATAACAGACAGACCCTACAATAGAACAATTCGGTTTGACGATAGAAATCGACAGACATCGAACATAAGATCCCATGCTATTTCAAGACTCGTCGAAATGAGCTTTTATCATCGATATTCCGTGCTTTCTGACGGATCCTTTCCCTGTACCTCAATTACCTAATTCGGATTTATTATTTCAACTATCACGGCTACTATTACGATCATGCCACTTTCTCATTATCAGCATCCATGTATAGACATCCACTAGTTGTACCTTCTAATAATAGGAGATTAATCAATTTCGTGCTGCTTTGAGGATTAGCGAACGCATTTCATGTGAATTTCATGACGTGGAATGTTCTCATTGCCGCATTACTCTTTGCATTTTCCGCAATCGGAGAAACGTGGGTTCGTAATGTCGCATAAGTGATACTGATAAATTGCAACTCGCTACGAGCGTTAATACCGCGGTAGCATAATTAATGAATTGTCGTAGCAGTTTAGCTGTTTTCCAAAACGAATCAAAAAATTCAATAAGCGCAACAAAAATATGCACGTAACACAATAGACATGTAGATTATTTTTAGTTGATAGGTTAAAGGATTAAGTAAGGTATACCTAATATAATGTTCGAAATGTAATGGCAATATAGTAATGATTTAATAATTGTTTTCAAAAAATTGTATTGTATACTAAAATGATAAATTCAGCGAGAAAAAATATAGTGTTGCTCATAGAATTCTCAGGCACTGCAAAAACATACATAAATATTGAATCCGTGTGCGGTGTGCGGTAGTATTTTTTTTTTTTAGCGTGTCACAGAAACCGGGTTACCGTTGATTCCGAGGACGCGTCCGCTCCACTGACAGTGTCCCAGGTGATTTCATCGGTTCAAATTATGTCAGGCAGAATGTAATCATTGACTTCATAATTTTATTTTATGATATATTCTTTACGAGCAATTGCGAGGTGGTCGCTGAGCGACAAAAGTGGATTATATTAGTATTCTTCTTGGCTTCCGAAAATGTTTGATTAATTAGATGAATGAATTAATGTAACATTAATTTTTTAAATTAGTGGAAGGATGGAAGGAAGTAAGTCCTCCAATTATCGACATAATATTCGTTTCTTGCCGGTAGGGCTTGTGCTCTCGTTTCTCCTCGGACTTGTGTCAACCATTTGAATTTCTACACGTCATATTTTTCAAGTGTACGCATCACTTGTCGCAGCGAAGGTTTCCGACCCAGGCAAATACAACTTTTCGCCTTCGCTTTTGTTGGATTGGTGTTCGTTCGTGCGCAGGGTGGAGTGGCCGGGTACCGGACGATCTCACCTCGCTATTTTCATTAGCTTAATTAGAGTGATTGGCATTGCCTGTATTAATTAATTTATGCGAGAGATCCATATAATATCGTGGCATACGGGTGTTTTGTTTTTCGCACGCGTCGCCTAATCTATAGGCCCCAGGTGCGGTTGGTCGACACTCAGAGTATGGCCGACGATTGGCTGATAGCCGGCAGCTGATGATCGAATGTCGAATAGTGCCCAACATTAACTGAACTGTTAATTGATAACCACTCCGACGTTGGGCTCGCCAGTTGGCAAGACGCTGCCTACCAAATAAGTGTTGCCTATTCGGAAATATCAAGTGGACGTTCGCTTACGATGTCGAACGACTTTGAAACTTCATTCGCTACACTGAGAGAAGGATTTAGTGAAAACTACCGATCATCTAAGACAAATTACCATAGCACATAGTAGTAGAGCACTAGGGCGCCACCTATGGCGGAAAGTCTCAGATTTTTCAAGAATTTTTACCATAATATCTACGAAAAATTCATATAAATCCGGTACGTCCGACCATAGGTGGCGCCCTAGTTCCCTACACCTATGTGTTATATGCATATAACATCCCTTAAGCGATATACTCATATTTACTAGATCCTTCTCTCAGTGTACAGATGTTGGACTAATATTCAATACAAAATACTTATAAACAACGATATTTTTTTAACTCTTCCGCGATTTATTATTCTATACTGAATGCTTTTTATTATTTCAAATTTCGTTATTATAGTTTTTATTTACAGTACTGTAGTGCTGACAGCTTAAGGTACGTCAAAATTATTAATTAAAGTGTGAATAAAAAATGAAATAATAAAATTTAGATAATTTAAAACAATTGGTAAGTTAATGTTAGATAGATGTGCAGTAGACGTACAGCTTATATATAAAATTCGAAAAAAAATCTTTAAGAAGAGGATAGTCGAGTGCGCAAGAGCGTCGACCAGTAGTGCGGGGGTTACGTCCCCATTACCGACTAAAAAAATTATTCTGATGATTTCAAAATGTGTAAAGATAAAGAACTACAAAAAAGCAATCATAAAATGATGAAAAAACATTTCGGAGTCACACAAAGTTCGATAATAATATCCTTTTGTCGATTATTGATATTTTTTATTCAACATTGGTTGGACATCAGCAGACAACATTGGGTCAACGTCGTTTGACAACGTTAGGCCAATGTTATCATCCTGACGTTAACTGGTCGCCGGACCTACATTGGCGACCTGAGTCGGGTCAACTTTCTAAGTCAGCCGGTCATAGAGTTGTTCCAACGTCAGCCCGTCTCTTAAACCGCAACTGGGCGTTGATTAACTATTAACTCTGTTTAACGGGCATCGCAATTGACAAATGTGCCGCGAAGTGCGAATCCGACGTGCCGGGATTCTCCGGTTAGTTGATGTACATATTTTTTTACTGAAATCGTTCGCGACCGAAAGTGCACGTGTAAATCCTTTATGTCCCAGCGAAGATGAATTCCGCATGTCTCGAAAAGCAACCATGTTAAACGTGACATTTTTCAATCGTGTTCGTCGCGGCATAAACGGCGGTTTAGTTTCGCGAATAAGTAAATATAGCAGAGATTTTAGGGAAGGATTTGTAGTTTATTAGTTTTATTAAGTGTTAGAAATTGTGAACCGAATAACTGAGGAACATTTTCGTAAGGATTTTTTTTTTTTTGCATTCTGTAGAATCATTTTAGCAACGAGCAATAAAATGTATCGAAGCCTTTGCGAGCCATTTGTTGGTGACCCATGTTTTTTCCATGCTTTCATTTAAGATGTATCACACGTACGCGTTTATATATTCAAACTATTTTACATTAGATTTAAAATGAACGTTCTTTTATTAATTTGCAATGCCGACTGAGTTAATCTGTTATGCAATCTCATGCATTCTTTAATTCATCCAGTATGCAGTTGGATCCAATGTCACATATTTTATTAGAAAGAGAGAACGCGAAGATAGCATTTACGGAAAAAAAACTTTGTTTCTTAACGCTGAATGAGTTAAGACACACATGGTATTTAATGGATATATAGTTGCGAGTTTACCATTAAAGATCAATCGCGGCACGAATAAAATGGCAATGATTGTTATATAGAAAATACGATTATTTCATGCCGTAAGTTCGATTGTTAAAAAATATATATCACGACATACTAACAACTTTGTTGAAAACGCAAATACAGAAAAGTTTGAATTTTGAGATTCACAATAACTATATATATGGTATGAACCATCGCCAAGTGCGTACATAGTAAAAAAAAAAGGTTTGTAAATTTAACAAACATGTCTTGCCGACAATGATCCACCATTCTGACCTTGGTAATTTTCGATTTTTTATAAATTATACGAACCGAACTTTAAAAAAAAAAAATTGCTTTTAATTAACAAGACAAACATTATCAACACCAGCTAGTATGCCGGCGCAATAACAACGCTGGAATAAAAGAAATACGATTTAAACAATAATAGGGAAACATTTGTGACATTTCCCTTAGGACTTACGGTCCATGTTAGCAGAGTCTAAATCTATTCCATCGAGAGCATCGGTAATAAAACTATACAGTTAACGAAGCAAACTATCGTAAATTGTCAAACGAAAGTTTAGAAACGTTATATCGAATGTATTATGCCTTTGGATTGTGTTTGCACACTGTAGCTGGACGCTATTGGACCTCATGTCGATGAGATCAGAGGAAAAGCCACAATAGTGATTATACAATAGATCGCGGGCGTCCAAGTGGAACGGCAGGATTTCGCATCAAACGGGAAGCAATTAATGTGTCATTAAAGCTCGCGGTTGGCATATCGCGGTGAAGAAGGGGTGGATGGGTACGGCTATTCCTGAGTCTTATGGTACGTTACCGGGGGTAGAATTGAAACTCGGAAATTGGTTTACCTTCGAGCATTGTAGCTTTGGAAACACTTCTATAAAGGACACATTCACATAGAATATACTGGCGATTATATAACTATGCATAGCCAGAGGAAGACGAGAACCCGCAGAGATATATGCAAAGGGCTTCAAACGCTTAGCGTTAGAGCAATTTAGTAGGCAACGTCTCTAATAACGCCGCGGGGCAGTATCGCTACAGTGCGCGCTTTGTGAGCCTTCTCGTATAGCGCGTTATGTTACTGCATGCAACACACGTTAGACGTTTATCGTCCTATGTGTATTGTAATCTAATAAAGCAAATATGGTTAAACAAAAAGTCGCTCACACAAATAACAGCTGCAAATAAAATAAAAAAGGTGCAAAATGACTTGCACATTCCTTAATTAGTTTTTAGTGCCTTGCGCATGACGTCAGCTTCTAGGACTAAATTCCTCCGATTAATTTCCGCAGACAAGATTACGCTCGGGCAAAATGTCCTCCAACAATAGCCTCAAGATTTTAAACCTCTAAAAAAAAAACACGACCCTGTCATTATCGTACTTCCGATGTAAATAAATTAAGTTGTGTATATTTTATTTTTTTGTTGTCCATTTCTGTTTTTTGTCCTTACGCACCGAGCCAGTCCCCTTATTTCGGGCCCGCAGCCGACTTCCCCCCTGTATCGCATTCGCCTTAGTGTGACAATTAAAGGCATAGGGAAACTGCAAAAAACCTATGCCGATACAGTCAGTCTCAGACTCGCTTCACGGCACCGGAGCTACGTCCAGTTTCGCCGAGAATATAAACATGGTCTACAGCTATATACTTGTGGCACACATGGACAAGTACGCGTGTGCCTCAAGTATATATCTGGAGCTATGTCCCGCCCATATTTTTATTTCTCGACGAAACGATGGCACCGGGAAGCGAACCCTCCATCTACCGATGTTCTGGTTTAGAGGCAAGCACGCTAACCACTAGACCAACGCACTGGTTTACGTCGTGTATATACTCGTGTACAGACACTCGTGCCGATTTATAGCCCATTAGAGAGAGTCTAACATAAATACACACATCGAATGAAGACTATTTATTCCTCGGTCTACAAAGGAAGATTTTGGGTGATTCCCCGGAATTAATCAACAACAATCGGGTAATTGTTGTTGATTCACTCGTCGAACGAGCACAAACACATCTACGAACTAATATGCTTCAACGTTAATTACACCCAGAGTATTATGCGATTTACTGAATTTCACTAATAACTGCAATATCGTACACTCAACGATATTACACCGAAAATGAATGGCATATAAAGGAGCCTATGCACATTCACGTATAAATGTGAAATAATTACTATTACCTACACTATCATCCTGTATGTATGACATTCGGTGTATAATATTTCACCGAAAATTAACCGAAACAGAAATTTATTTGCTGTTACGAGCAATCGGGTGCTCCACGCTTGGCTCTCGGTTTGGCTCCGCTTGTTAAACTAATAAAAATGCGACTTTATCATCGTGCAGCTTACCACTTATTGAATAGTCACAGACGTAATAGTCGCGAACTCCGACGTATTCGCAAACCGCTAATCTTTGCAGTCTTAAACATAGTCATCCTCGTGGCCGTAATTATAGCTGTGATAATCGTCGGTGGGATCGTATATATAGATCGTATTTCTCGTGCGTAATTCGGTTAGAGGTTTTGGAAGAGATTGCTAACCGAAAACTATCACCGTAACTGTAATGGATCAAAAAACAACTTATTATGAAAAACATGTGGGTACCTACGGATATCAACCGGAAGAGGTTAGATTCTAAATGTGCCGTCGTTGCGGGTTATTCTAAAATATATTTTCAATACTTTATATTCAAAAGCAAGGTTCCAACACGAATGAAAATATCATCACCTTTCCTTTATTTGACATGATCGAGAACTGTCGAGGTGACACTGACAGCTCGGAAAACAATAAACTCTCAAAATCGAGGGGCGGCACAATGGTCATGGATCATCTTGAGACTTTATATTTACATTATAACTGTTTACAATTCTTTCAGAATTTTGTTTAGCAAGGATGGGTGAATTCATTAAAAATTCAAAACCAAAACTAAGTTTTATATGTAGAAGATATACAGCAAATTTCGCGGTGATCCGAAGTCAAAGTTATTGCGTTTTCGGACGCAGCAGACCTACAGTCAGACAGAAATGGGAAATGCTTTTCTTGCAACTTTGCAGATAAGAAATGTTTGTAAAATGTAGAAATCTGTTCACATTTCTCAAGTAGTAATTACAGATTTCCAGAAGTAGCGCGTCGAGAAAATATCCCGAGCTGCCAACTGGGTGGGGCCGCCATATTGAAGTTTCTAAGGTCGGTATCGTATGATCGTAAAGTAGCTTGAAAAACTGGTTCTACGCAATAGTTCTTGAGCTCGCCGAGCTACACAACGTCCTCGAATAAAAGTCGATCGCGTGTGCTCGATTATTCTTAGGTGGGCATTTTGACAATTCCTCGAATCTCTCTTCCAAATTATAAAGAAAAACCGAAAGATATTTAAAAAGTCATTGTGATTCAAAGTGTTGCCTCGAGTGGTTATAATTTGCACAGAGCGGTGAGGAAAGATTCTCAACCACGTATTCGCCACTAGCGTGAAAAGTTCAACGGTGTTTTGTAGTACAGTGAAACTCTCAACCTCGGTAAACTAATCTAATGATCGCTCGTAGCTTCGGGCAATGCTAGCTCTATATAGGTAGGCGAAGAGATTCGCTGAAGCGAAGAAGTGGACCGGTGAGAAGAAGTTCGAGAGGGCCTACAGCCCTCGTACAAAGTACGGAGTACCTAATACCATGTGCTAAGAAAGTTTTCCACGCGATGGAAGCAGCACGCGAATCGACCCAGCGCCACAACCTCGAGTAGTTCTGGCAGCGGGAATGTTGCTACGTGACCACACGAAGCTTCCCTCGTCGTTGAAATAAAAGTCGAATATTTGGATGAATTTGAAGCTAAAAGTTTTGGAACTAGAAAAACGACGCCACGAGCCTGAAATTCGATAGGAGAAGAAACTTTTTTACGCGACACCGAAAAAAAAAAAATTCTGGTGAATTCCGAAAATCATTATTGATTGAATTGAGCATACACCCAGAAAAATAATTTATTTGCCGTGCGGCCGCGAATAAATATTTATTTAAACTAAATAAATATTTATTTGCGGGACGCCCGTCAAGTAAATTATTTTTCTGGGTTTGCGTATCACAGGCTATAAAAAATGTACTTACTACCAATACAGTTGAAGTAATTTTCACGTTCTAGAAAGGCGTATTGCGACTTATACACCCAGAAAAATAATTGATTTGACGGCCACCGTTTATTTGGTTTAAATAAAATATTTATTTGATTTGAATAAATAATTATTTCATTTAAGTAACTATTTACTTAATTTAAATAAATATTCATTTAAATCAAATAAATATTTTACTTGAACCAAATAAACGGCGGCCGTCAAATATTTTTTTTTCTGGGTGTCAATTCAATGATGTACACCCAGAAAAAAGATTTATTAAAATCAAATAAATTTCGGTCTTCAAATGGCGTTTATGAAGATGAAAGAAATGTTTACTTGCCGGGAACGATTATAAAAAGGAGAATAAAAACTAGAACGTATGTACCTAATATTTGCAAAAATGTCATCCTGCACAAGTGACACAATTTAATCTTTGCTGAAATGAATCGTAATTTTTAACCACCCGCCATTTGATTTGTACCAAGTTCTATAAAACTTATACTCCTCCTTTTTCCGTATGTACATTCGTTGAAATCATCATCCGCCATTCGATTTGTACCAAGTTCTATAAAACTTGTACTCATCCTTTTTCCGTATGTACATTCGTTGCAATCATCATCCCTCGATTAAGCGGTAAACGCAGTCTCATCTGTATGTACTGTTTGAATCGCGGTAAAGTGAATGAGAATCAGCTAGTGCTTTCGACTTTTATAATCCCGATCGATCACAGAATAGTCGAGGCACGACGAGAGAACGAGAGATGGAACGAGTGCGAGATAGCTAAGAGTCTATTGGCGCGTGGCGGATTACGACAAATGCAAACGATCCGCGGATCCAGGGTGGCAGGGAGGAATGGAGGATGTAGTCGGACGGAAGAGGAACCGAGAGGTCGACCGATTAAGGTCGTCGAGCATGGAATTAAGCCGCAAGCCTCACTCAGCCAAATCGTTTGATCGAAAGTCGATTTTGTTCGTAGCATCGATCGTGAACGTAGAGTACACGAATTCGCGAATTTGTGTCGCGCTTACGAAGGACTTTGAATGAATCTGCTTCAAACGACAACGATCGAAGTACCTAGGTAAACTTGCTGTACGGATATGTACGTCGATGAAGCATTGGCGCGATTCTGTTGCACTTCGCCCTAATTGCATTGTGAAGTAAAAAGAAAGTACTTATGCTCGCGTTATCTATCGTTTTACAGTTTCGAATACAGCATTTATTCGTCAAAGTAGCATTCCCTTCGTAAGAATTTTTGAAGCTTTGCCATAACTGGTCAAATTTCGCTGCCATTCATAGCAGATTACTAAACTGCTAAAAGATGAATTTACTGGCTTACACTGTAAAAAAAAAAAAAACGGTGTTAAATTCAACACCGCCATGTGTTTCATATAGGTCCACTACTTTGATGTTAAAAGCAGTGTTAAAATATGGTGTAAAACATGCGGTGTAAAATCAATCGCATTTTCAGAACGTACATTCTAACACTGTAATGGTGTACAGTAACACCGAACCTTACTCCCAATTGAGTAAAAAGGGTTTAAGCGGTGAAGCAGATGTAAAAGATGTAATGAATCGTAACTAATAATTGCCCAACAAAGTAATTACGTTGTACATCGTGATAATTATAAATAAAAAAGAATATTCATTTAAAAAAGGCTACGAACACGAATATCTATGATGGCGAATTGCTTGAGATGCGATTCGAGCGACCTACCTAATGCTTATTCGTACCTACCTATGCCTACTACCTAACACGCTACCATCTATGCTATTGCTTACTTGTGAATTTCACTGATTCAAATTCTGTTTAAGCTACTTCGCTTATTAATGGTCATACATTACTGTCATTCAGATGATTACACCGTATGATTATGTACTTGTATATTCTTTTATTGTACTATTAAAAAGAAATATCATTTTTTTGTCTTCAAATCAAGAATTGGTAATCAATTAAATGATAATTATCATCTTTTTAAAGTATATGTTTTTCCATAAGTACGGATGTACTTTAAATTTAATATTTGGAAGATTTTGAGTTCACCGTTCAAAGAACCCAAAATCCAAAATGGAAGACGCTGCTCGATTAAAAATACCGTTTAGGGGTTGAAGATTTATTAGAGTACACCGCGTTACCGGTTTACCACATGTCCGGTGCACTTTCCACTGCGAAATGTTGTTAATTTTAACACCGGTTTTTTACCACTCACACCATCGCAGTTTACACCGCAGATTTCTGACAGTATATAGTACTTTTTTATCTTCAGAGTCGGAATGGCCGCAAACCTTATTTTTATGTTTGGAGAGTGTTATTGCCTTTAAGAAGTTGCGATATACAATTAAGGGTCAGAAATAAATGGCAAGAAAATTCTGGAAAAACTCCCGAGGTTAATTATAATTGTAGTAACCATTTTTAATGATTTCTGTAATTATTTATTCACGGTTCTTACTCCAGTTGGGTGACGTCGCCCATCTCTTGGCAACCATATATGCGGTTTTTCTTTTAAATATATTAACTGATCTGATCCTCAGTCACGTTGAATGTTATTGGCACCTGTAGTATGCGTCACATAATAAGTAGACAAATAATTGAAATTCGTAGTCACAATTATAAATAACCGCGGGAATTATTCCAGGGTTTTGTTTCTCGCGTGCGTGCGTGCGTGCGATATCGATGGCTTAATGCCATAAGGCCATATGGGCCGTGTATAGCTCGCATGCCCTTCTGGCATTAGACCGGCTATATCAAAGTGTGACTATATATAGAGAGATTGTACGAATAGAACATTGTATCTTAGAAGGAGTGCGGAGAGATACCGTGAATAAATATAAAAATCACTTTGGAGTAATTCTACCAGTATAAACTCGAATATGAACTGAACTCTCTACACTGATTAATCAAATTTACGAAGAAGTTGCACTGACAGTCGAAACAGTACCGTGACGCTGGATAAATAAAATAGTAATAATCAAATTTCCTGAAAATTATGATTTCTATTAAAAATGCGTCCATTCGGAAAAAGGTGTTATTCATTTCGATTGAAAAAAGTTGCAAGTGGAAATTTTCATATGGCTTTCTCATAATGTTCCTTTATTCACGAAGCTTCATCTATGAGAAAGCACTTTCTGTATAATTCGCTTTCTCATAGAGGAAGCTTCGCGAATACAAGAACATTACGAGAAAGCCATATGAAAATGTCAATTTGCAACTTTTATGAGAAAGTCATATGAAAATGTCAATTTTCAACGTCAACGTCGTGTTTGACTTTTATGCAAAACGACGGGCCGATTTAGATTCTGCGCGAAAAAATACACCAACGCGTTTCACTTTGTCGAATCTGTTAAATCTACTTCATTTAACGAAAATACAGGGTCTTAGAAAAATATTTTTTTATTCGTCTAATATTCGCGGTTTTGTGTCCACTCCTAATGTATTTTTCGCCGCTGATTACGAATCTCGAACTTATTTTACTCCTGGAGCGATATTCGATGCAGAAACACTCGTCAGACATACAATAAATATTTTCCGAAATATTTAAAAAATGTCAAAATCTTACAAAATCTAAATGTTTCAATCGTTTCCACTGACCCCTTCGATAGATTTTTACCAAATCCAATACCAAAGGTATTTGATCAAAATCGAATGTTTGTGTGCAGTTTTAGGATGATAGCTCAAAATTTACGCAAGTTAGAGCTACCACAGAGAATTTTCAAAAAAATCAAAATCGTGTAACATCTCCAATTTTGTAAGTCGATCACACTATTTTGGTGTACCAAATTTCAACTGGCTGTCTCAAGCCGTTCAAGAGTTATAGTCGTTTTAAATTATGCAAATCTGTCACATACACACACACTCACATACTCATACACCGAGAAAAAGGATGGTATTTCCTACTATAACGAATAGTTCCCAGAGGGGACGTCTATATAGATAGTTTGTGATAGTATATACTCAATTGATTAAACTATAATTACAGTTACAACTACAATTTTTGGTCATTGTCGTAACTATGAAATGTAGACGTCCCCCCTGGGAACTATTTACTATGTAATTTTTTCTCAGTGTATACACGTACTATTTTAAGTACTCTGACATAAAAATCTCGATGTTATTTTATTTATTTTTTTTTACGAAAACTTAGCTTCTTGTATGAGGGAGCAAAAAAATTAAAAAATTGAAATGACCCATGGATCTTATTATGAACGGAATACACAAAAATTTGGGAATTCTTGTAAAATAATTATAATCCACGTGGATTCTAAATGACAGAGACACCACCATGTTACGCAGAGAACGCGTCGCCAATTTGGTATATCAAACCGAGTCTTACGATGAATGGAGATACAAACAGCGAAACTGTATGCGCCAAGTACTTCCGGGTAAAACAACGGCGGAGCGTCATTCAACTTAAGTATCTCTCGATACATCGAATACGTTATCGTATTATATATTTAATGATGTCGGGTGTTAAGCGAATCGACTTCGTATCTCGTTATGGCGTAATTCTTGGCGCTGTTATAGTCTTCGTCACGTGTGCGAGTGTGTGGACCGGCACGATACAATATTCTAAGCTCGCTTATTCGCGCCTCAAGTAGTCTCGTCTGCAACTGTGTCACGTCTGTCTTGCACTTCTCTTCTTTAATTAGAATGCAAACAGTCGAAGAGCTTCAGTGCATACCGATTCGGGTACCGGGCTAATGCTGATCCTGTTGCCGCTTCTTGCGCTACTCTGAGTGAATCGATATTCGATACGGTAACAAGCCTCCTTACGCAGCAGAAATTTCAACTGTACAGCAAGGAAGAGGAAATTGTGGAAGACGACGATTGGCAATTTGTTGAAAACTCTGTTTGCTTTCATATTCCGAGAAAAAATTATCATATATCGTATATGGATTAGACCGGATTGATCATATTTTATCACAAGCGAAATGGCCAGATCTGATAACATATGAACGTATCTGACCAGATATATCCGACATAGTCACATCCAACAAGACATTATTCTGGTAACCATAGATGGACTGATCTAGTGAAATATGGTAATATCTGAAAAGCCTTTTTGGCGAAAAAAATGCTCAAAAATAGATTTTATAGATGGATTTTCCCCTGAAATAACTTTTTTCTTAATATGTTTAATGAATGTGTAAATAAAGAAACAGCACTCAACGGGAATCGATAACTTTGGTGATATAGTGTCAAAATAACAAGCGTATAAGCGGCGCCTGATTGAAAGTTCGACTTAGACATTTTTTCTTTTCAATCGATGATAAACGATTTTTACTTCAACCATAAAATTATACGTTCTGTTGCACATGTAATAATGCATAGAAGAGGTAAATTTCTTACCTTCGTTTAAATCTGTTCACATAAATCTCCGATATATGAGTGTGCGTGTGTGAGCGGCGGAGGGATGGCAGTGAGATGCGAATGAGCGGGATCACGAGACAACGATGAATCGTTGTTACAGACTCAAATAAAAAAGGAAGTAGTCGAGAATCGGACGTCGTCGAAAACGGTTGTATGTTGGAAATGTCTTGAGATATATAAACGTTTCCCTATATAGTTTATTTAAGTATGCGTGAATCATTATTTACCATATAATTACTCCATATAAATTTGTTCAAATCTGATATTAGATAGCAGATATGTTCAGATATTATTTATATATGATCAGATATCATTCGATGAGATTTAGGTATGATCCGATATGGTTTATATCCGATGTGATCATTTTACATCACTAAACCGTGTCCGGATATGATCAAATATGAATATAAGCTCATGTATGGTCGGATGTTGTATCATATTTGGTCGGAAATGATCATGCATGACATATGTTCAGATATGGTCGGATATGAATTTATATCTGAACATATCTTACCAGGTATGAAACGCTACCTGAACATGCATAGACTTATATATGTTCATATCTGATCGTATATGATTATATATGATCCGATCAGATTCATATATGATCGGATATGATGTTTTTTCCCCGGGATCCCATGTGGTTTAGTGAGCACACGAGATAAGAGTGCAATCGTGTATAATTTTATAGACTATCTGTCTCCAGACACTTACGACGAAAGACATAACTTTCTAGACTGCTACATATCAGTCACGAACATCAGTTCATCAATAAAAAAAAAGTATAGATTGTGCGGTACTTGAACTGTCGTAAGGTTCGTCTCTGTTAGCTTGGTCGATTCTATCGAATGTTTCATGATATACGAAGCGTCTCGGTGCCGTTTCGGGAATATTTTTTTCTTTGAAAGCTCGATATAAATTGAGATGGCTGATAACCTCTGTAAATGGATCAATTATCGAAGTCAGAGAACGAGGCGAACGCGATATAAATAAATAACTCGGAGTGAATAGAGCGCAGGCTACCAGGAACAAAGAATAGGAGAATCAACGGCAAAAAAATGCGAAGGTCCAAAAAATAAAAAAGTCAATTCGGTCCAATAATTGGAATCCTAATCAATAGAGGGCAATCGGTCAAGCGTGCTGTACGTTTCGATGAACGCGAGGGGATTCCGAGAGAGAGAGAGAAGCGAGGTAGACTATAGTTTGCTTTTTGTCCGAGCGTTCTGGGCTTGTGCTTTTTGTATCTCCTTTTCTGGTAACGTACATACAGCCGTATGCATACTATACACGAACGACATATATGCTCGCGTATATCGACCTACGTGGAACAGAAATTTTATTGGACAAAACGGAATTATTGGATACCGAATTACGAACATAATTCGGTAGCATAGCAACTGATGCTTCAACGGTATGGTCCCGTGAATATTTTCATTTCACCGTTGAGCAATTAATGATCCATGCTTTAGGAATTCCGATCCTTGCAAACATTTTAGAGTTTCCCTGGTCAGATGCAGAAAACACCTTTTCGGAGCCTTAGCAATTAGGGCCTCATGTAATGCTCAAAAATATCTACTAAGATACTTTGATTCGATGCATTGAACGAAATGACAGTGGGTCGAGAAAATCGATGCTACGTTTGTAGTGATTTGTTTTAAGTAGATCAGGGAGGTTAAACCGACTGAAAATTTAGTCACTTTAGATTATTTATAACAAGACTGTATAACAAACTAAAAATAGTTATCCTTATGATAAGTATCCATGGCAATACTACCATTTTCGAATACATCGAAAACTGTACACCGTAAATTGATTAAATTTCAAAAATCGAGAAGTGAAGTTTACGATATGTTCAAAAGTCCTTTGTCACAAATACGCCGCGTATTTTTGTGCACTGTACGATTTCGTTGGCTTACGAAGAACGTGTTTACGTTTGAACAGTGTATTTGAAGGAGCCTTATTGGACTCAACGAAATAGACTGTTGCGATTTCGTAAATTCGACTCTTCGCACTCTGCTCCTTTATCGTTCACTGAGATCAGGCATGCTTGTCGCTGAGAGCATTCACCTTCGGAAATCTTTCGTCGACTATATCTGGCTATATCGCGAATAGCTTATACGAACAGCCATTCGTATAAACTATTCGCGATAATGATGTGCGTGCCTCGGTGCCGATTATTTATTTATTCTGCGGTGGATGGATAAGTGCCCTGTTTCATACAACTTGGAAAAAAACTTAACTGGATACATCTACACGACGTGTAATTCCGCTAAGTTTTTCAAAACCCACTCTCGTGCTCTATTATTGTTGAAAGTAAAAAAAGTCTTATAAATGAATGAATTATTAACGGATTGACAACGTAGAAATAAGTCAAAATGTTAACGTTCAAAACATGGTTTAATAGAAAAACTTTTAACTGCGTTGATTTATAAAACGTAATGTACATTTTATTGAGCGTCATTATAAATAGCAAATATGGATGGGGATGTTCAGTAATACGTAATTGGAATGTAATTATGCATCACTAGAAGAACGATCAATTGTCATAACTTATTATTGTTATCTTTGACGCGAATCGTTGCCTTTCCAAGTATATATCACTATACATTGACATAATAAACGACACAGCACATCAGCGTTTCATGATGATTCACTTACTGGGTCGGTAGAGTTTAAATTCAATGTAATTTTTCCAATTTACTTTTGCTAACGGATTGCGTGCGACATCGATGACTTAATGCCATAAGGCCATATGGGCCGTGTACAGCCCGATTGCTCTTCTGGCATTAGACCGGCTATATCAAAGAGTAACTATATATAGAGAGATTGTACGAATAGAACATTGTATCTCAGGAGTGCGGAGAGATACCGTGAGTGGATATAAAAATCACTTTTATACGTTTCGTATTATTTTTTGTATATCTGCACGCAGAAAAAATATTTATTCAAATCAAATAAATTTCGATCTTCAAATGACATTTATTAAGATAAAAGAAATGTTTCGTTGCCTTAACAAAATCTTTATTAGATTCAAATAACGGCTTTTCTTTACTATCAGTAAAAAAATGTATTCGAAGTGACTATTTATTGATTTGTACATTAAAATAAATGTTTATTCGACACAAAGAAATTGAATCATTGAAAATACGATTTTAAATAGATATTTATTCGCGCCAAAGAAATTATATATTTGGCACCAAGACAAAACACGGCTATTATCCGGCAACGCGCATCATAGAGTCGTGAATACGTCAGTCGTCTGGGAACATTACCACATTTCGGGTTAGTTTCAGCGATTTTCGTTAGGCAAGACGTAGTTATCTCCGCTTGTAATATTATTCTTACGGTCGGTTTTGACCAGCATTACCATTCATATATTGTTGAAATCCCACAACATCCACTCGGAAATCAAGCCCAACATTTTCAGTATATTAAGATGAACGACTTGTCGGATTTGACGTCCCTTCACATGCGTAAATTCTTAAATCTTAAATATTCTTAAATAAGTTTCATATTACGGTTCCCTATACTGTATAAAAAAACTTCTATATTATTTGTAATCTTATTTAATCGGTGTGCTTATTCAATAAGAATAAAACATTGTTTGATCATACTTCATTGATAATTAATGACCTATTTAACAAAAATTTCGTTTCTACGACAAATTATTTCCATAGTATCGAAATCCGCTCGCTGGTCGTAATATAAATAAAAAATTAATTTGACATAAATATCTGTTCATTAGATTCAAATAAATACTTTTGAAGAACATGAATGTAAGCATTAAAGAAATAAACATATTAGAAATGAATATCTGTGTTGGCGAGTGGACGTGTTCTGCGTAGTGGCGAAAAGAATCGTGAGATTAGAGGAAAAAATCTAACCAAATGTAAGGGAAAGATAGCAGAGTGAGGGGAAAAGAGGGAAGAACGGGCAGTGATAATAAGTTCGGAAGGAAAGGTGGAGGAAATGAGGAAATAGCCCGGAATCAGGAAAAGTGGTGAAAGTGAGGTTAGTGGAAAAACCGGGAAGAAAGTATGGCTGGAAGCGGGAAGGCAGACGCCAGCGCCGCCATAGAAGAAAGATGAAACGGAAAGAAGGGGAACAACGAACTGGAATCGGCGGTCGATAAAAAGGAACGAGGACCGTCAAGGAAGTCGATGAGAGGATCGACAAGCACCTCCGGCGAAGAAAGTCAAGTCGCCGGGCGGGCAGAAAGCAACTGCGCCGCGACGAGAAGGAACGTGGCACATTTCTCCAGTGGAGGCCATGTGGAAGTGTTATTTGGAAAATGGACTGTGTACCAAAAAAGATCGGGATTGTTTCGATGGGCATGCCTGGGGGAGGCTAGCCGGGAATATGACGGCGAATAAGAAAATTTGGAATGCGGAATAAAGACTTGGAATGGCGCTAGACGAAGGAGATCCGCAATCGATAATACGGGAAAATCAGGAAACGTGAGCCGCAGTCCCGTGGGCGCTTGATAATGACTAGGAACGAAATGGAAGGAGCAAGGAAATTAAGAAGAGTGTTTCAGACAATGGAAATGACACAGGAAATAGCTAGGAAGAATAAAGATCGAGAACAAGAAATAAGATAAAAGAAATATGATGGTTTTTGGGATTAGTAAAAATGCGGTGGAACGATTCAAGTGTGGACTGGCCGAGGAGTACAAGAAAATAGGAAGAAAGTGGCCGATACGGGAAAATAACGGAGGAATAATTGGGAAACAAGTACGAGGGAAGAGAAAAAAGGAGAGAGCTGCAAAACGGGAAATACTGGGAAGGACGGAATTACGACTAAGCAACAAAAGCTTGTGACTGAAGGAAACTTCACAATCTACCGAGCTTCGTGTTAAAACAAGCCGCTGGAAGAGTGCGGCACCATGACAAACGGTGATTTGTGAAGAAAGGGATTAGAGACAATTTATGTATATGGAATATTAAAGTGGAATGTGTTGGGAAATTGTACTAGGAATATTTGGAAATGGTTATATGTGTTTATATATATATTATTTTCTAGGCTTGTGAAATGGAATTATTATAAGGGTTGGGGTATGTAAAAACCCGATAGGGTATACATGGAGTAAAACTACCAGTACAGTAGTACTATCAAGCAAATAAATATATTAGAATTTAATAAATGCTCTATTAGGTTATGAACCAAATAAACATTTTTCTTCGTCCCTAATAAATGTTTTTTTATTGGAATAAACTTTTTTCTGGGTGTGAGGCAGGGCGTCACATTAAAGGTCTTTTTACGTTCTACATTATCCTGTCCTAGTTAAACCTTATTCAAATGATAATACTGCTTTGCACTTGAAATCTGTTAGCAATAAAATAAATGATAGAATAAACGATGATTTTATATATGCTAGTGGTGAATAAAAATTGCCGTTCATGCGAAGGCGTCGTTATGAGATAAGTCTGGCGTCAAAAATTGTAACTTCCTGAACCCTACAATGGTACTTAAAGACTTCTATTCTGATTTTGGCGTAGAACTTGAGCGCGGAAAATATGTAAATAATGGAAATTTCTGTAAAAAAAACGATCTATAAATTCTAATTTGTAAGGTTTTTAAAATAATTAATCTTTTAAGTACACATGTAAACACTTTCTTTCAAGTTCCATTTCAAATGGTTTCGGTAGAGTACAGAGCTATAGTCGTATGGTCATGCCATACACAAAACAGCAGTATACGATCCTGCTAAATGGTCGGTGCAGCCTCCTACCCTCGTTACCCGATGCTGGCGCATCTCGGATTACTTCCTTTGAGCCCGTAGTCCTCTCGGGGACGTCCCGTGGCTCACCAACGGCTAATTTCGTCCGTCGGCGCGTGATTAGAAGCATGATTAGCGTCGTGCCGAGGTTCGCCAGGACCAGGCCGCAAACATCCAGTACACATCTCCTATACGCATTCGCCTGCCACAACTACCGTCAAACTCTCAGTCGCCCGCTCCCGCCAGACATCAGCACACGTACGCATCATAATATCATCTTCCCTCTCCACGCTTCATCCTTCTCGATTAAACCTTCGACAATATTACGAGATACGTGTCCTAGCTCAACGGTGTAGAGTGCAGCAAGGCCGCTGTGGATACGCCCGGTAAAGCATTTGGCGGTACGGGAGGATCAGGAAATTGGACATTCCAAGCGCGCATGCTGCGTCAGCACAGCCCTGTACCAGATTTCGTTGTTATTGCAATTCGACATTTTTTTAACGAACGATTGCCTGTCTCTAATAGCTATCCGCTTACATTATTATCTAATGCTCTTATTGGTCTAGAGAATCGGACATTTTACATGCTAACGTAACTCTCCGATTACCGATGATTAGAGTACTAGCCTCGAGAACAAGGTATCGGGAGGTCTCGGGCTCGAATCCCGGTGCCGTAGTCTTGCTGGCAGAAAAATATTGTGACGCGATGTAGCTCCTGGCATCTATCGTGCAATAGCCGATGTATATGTCAGTAGACCCCCAATGTTTACAGCCAGTAATCGACGTGACGTAGCTCTAGCGCCGTGAAGCAAACCTAGAAGACCGACTGTTACTGACATCCAAAAGTACATTTAATGTTCACTCATATTGAGAAACCCCCAAAGTGGTACGGTTCCCACTAAAGGAAAAATAGTAGGTCCCGTCGCTAATAACCATAGCAGTTGAGGCGACGTTAAATAATAACAAATAAAAAAAGTAACTCTCCGATTCTCCACTATTTTATTTCCAATTATAATGAAGGACAGTTTCTGATAGGAAATTGTTTAAACTTTTTTTTTTTTAATGGACGGTGACCAAACGTCATCGATGCACTCTGACTCAACTACAGTAAAATATGAACCAGAAATACCCAATTTGCGAAAGTTATCTAATGGTCTAATGGTTAACCACACGGCTCTGCGTTACCAAAAGTAACACTGCTCATTCATACAACAGTACGATCCAGTGTATAAATTATCGAACCTGCCTTAAATCTGGGAGAATTCACTCATTTCCACAAGTAAAGATTTATTAAGAGACGCGGTAGCGTCTCGACACCAATTACTTTTCAAAAGCGGGTTTTAAAAATAAAGTCTACTACGGTAGAGAGACAGATAATTAAATGACTTTATTTTTACTCGGTATAGTTCGATAACTGAAATCCCCCGCTATCAGCCTTCTCACCCTTCCAGTGCCGAAATGTCCCTTTCCAGTCGCGGTTGTGCATTACGGGTGAGTATATTTACAGCAGTCAAAGTGGGAAGACTCTATTCAACTCTGCTTCGAAGCAAGCTTCCTGATGTGTGTGAAGTTAGCATATCAAAAGTCAGCATATCAAAATTTAAGTTGAGTTCCTTTCGCATCCCACTGAGTTCTATAGTTCCCGATACATTTTGGCAATAGTTCTGTTCATTTGTCAATAGAAATCGATTTCAAATTATGATATGCTAACTTCCGGAACATAATTTTTTCAGTGACCATCGGATTTAATACAATTTAACCTGCTTTATAGTTCTATGAACAAATTAATAATAGTTCTGTTCATTAAGCGGCAGAAAACAAATTTTTCATGATTTTATTACGCATACATATGCGTATATCCTCATCTGAGCTTTCTAATGGGATGGTACTATAACGTAGGCTTTACTTTGGACACGTTTCAGCTCCTAAACGATAGTGCTAGTCGTCCTGGCCAATTCTGAGCATAGTTCCCATCCTTGAATACCTATCAACAATTCTTTGTCACCATATCATCAGCTTTATGATAATCATATGCTAATAATTGAGAGTGAGTTCTGGCCTCCCTCCACGTAACAATAGATAGTTCTCGTCCTCCTGCGTAATATCAAAAAGAGTTCTGGCCTCTATCAACCACAAAATAATTATTAACAATTATTTATCGGCATATCAGTGATGTAATAGTGATATGCTGATAATATGGGGGTGAGTTCTGATCTCTCTCGACGTAGCGATCGACAGTTCTCGTCTGTCTATGCCATATCGAAAAAGAGTTCCGGCCTCTATCCACCAACAAATAATTATTAACAATTATTTATCGGCATATCAGTGAGATAATAGTGATATGCGGATCATCGGCGGTGAGTTCTGGTCTCTTTCGACGCTGCAATTGACAGTTCTATTTTTTCTTCCCTGAGAAACAGTTCCAGGTTCTAGCTATTCTTAAATACTTATTAATAATTGTTTATTGATAATTAAAACATATGACCTAGGAGGAATTCACTTCCAATTTAGTCACTTTTGTTCGACCCTCTCCGATTCGTCATATAATTGGCCTTGTTTTAGTGCTACTTGAAGGTATCTTCCCAGAACTTTTTCAGATTTAACGGTCTAATATTTCAAAATACGATATTTTTTTAAGTCGCTCTATCTCGAATATTCCGACTTATTGAATAAAAACATCTCATAAAAGTTGTAGTTCCATACAGACTGATCACTGGAATCTTAAAAATTATTTTTTCGATCCGACAATATTGATTTCCGACCAGAAAATGTAAACATTATATTTTGTTTTAAAAATGTATTTTTTATTGTGCTGTAAAATTTACAGATTCGCAAGAGAAAATCGCTGGAATAGCACCGTTGAAGATTCCGGAGAAAAAAATAATTTGACGAAAGAAAATGTTTAAAAATAATATTTTGTAATCGAATGAAATTCAAAAGGATGAAGGGTCTTAAAAGCAGCCTCAATTTTCGCGTTACCCGAAGCTAACGATATGGACGTGTTGACATCTGGCTCCCTTTTGCTTCCTCATAGAGGAAGCTATGTTTTTGTGAGAAACAAGAATTTCGCGATTTTAATGTCAGCGTACCAGAAATGGTCGGAAAAGTCGACAAATGAGATTTGTAACTAGCGTCCGGATGTGCGTGTGCGTGTGCGTGTGCGTGTGCGTGTGCGTGTGCGTGTGCGTGTGCGTGTGCGTGTGCGTGTGCGTGTGCGTGTGCGTGTGCGTGTGCGTGTGCGTGTGCGTGTGCGTGTGCGTGTGCGTGTGCGTGTGCGTGTGCGTGTGCGTGTGCGTGTGCGTGTGCGTGTGCGTGTGCGTGTGCGTGTGCGTGTGCGTGTGCGTGTGCGTGTGCGTGTGCGTGTGCGTGTGCGTGTGCGTGTGCGTGTGCGTGTGCGTGTGCGTGTGCGTGTGCGTGTGCGTGTGCGTGTGCGTGTGCGTGTGCGTGTGCGTGTGCGTGTGCGTGTGCGTGTGCGTGTGCGTGTGCGTGTGCGTGTGCGTGTGCGTGTGCGTGTGCGTGTGCGTGTGCGTGCGCGAGCGCGTGCGCGTGCGCGTGTGCGTGCGCGTGTGTGACGGACTTGCATCGTTTAGAACTCGCTTGAGATAGCGGGTTGAAATTTTGTACACTAGTAGAGTGGTCATCTACCTTCCTTCGGTGTCATTTTCATGAAGATTGAGGCCCCATTCGAGATTTTACGCGATTTTGAAGTTTTTGAAAAATGTCTGTGGTAGCTCTGGTTTCCGTCAATTTTGAGCTATCCTCCTAAAAATGCATATAAATACAATGCTATAAACAAAGACCTTTGGTATTGAATTTGGCCGAAATCTACAGAAGGGATCAGATTTTATGGAATTTAGATTTTTTTGAAAAATTACTATTAATGGTCCAATTCAAGTTAACATGGAGGTATCAAGCTTAAATTTGGCACAGGAATGGATCAATACCTTACAATATTTCGTATTAAATTTGGCAAAAATTGACCAAACTGTTTAAATTTTATGGGATATTGAAAATTTTGAATTTCGTGAAAAATTTGATTTTACGTCTGTCACGAGTTTCTGAATCAAATATCACGTAAAGAGTAAAATGTTATATTTTTGTAATCAGCGGTGAAGAAGAGATTAAAAATTGCCTTAAGACAACAAAATCCCCAAATTTCAGTTTGCGATTTCCTGCAATAAATTCTGGTGTAAATTTCGACGGTTATAATTTTATGAGAGGTAGACATTTTTTTATGTTCCTAAAAAAGTGCAAAGTAATTTGTACATGGTTTTTTTATACTCAACTCAAAAATACTATTAAAAAGAGTTTTAAATTGAAATTTTCATATCGCTTTCGTATAATGGACATTTTTTTTTTTTCTTTTGTGAAAATTGTATTTTAATTATAGCTTCCTCTGTGAGGAAGCCATAATCGAACATAGCAATTTATCATAGAGGAAGACATACACAAAACCGTAAAACATGAGGAAGTAATTGTGCAAATCACTTTGCACGCTTTCTTTTTGTAGTTTCTTCCGTTTTTTTTTTTTATTTTGGTTTTAATACGTTACAAGCATTAGTGTTATCTAATGATTTTAATGTATCATACGTATCAGTGTTATGTTGGGTACTAATATATTCATTTCTATACGCTTATATGACAGTACAACCGACTAATTATCGGATGGTGGACTCAGAGTTACGAAAAAAAAGTTGTCAGAGATACGCTCCGGCGAACCGACGATATTTCTGTGAGCAAAGCGCATGAGCGGGCCGGCTAGTCCGTGGAGGGAAGTCTCTCCCACTGCGGCGGTCAACGTCGAAGCACATGCGCTGGATAGAGTGGGAGAACGTTTACCGCTCACATTCGCTGGACTACCCGCTCACGCCTCTCTTCGATCTCCAACTACTCTTCTAGCGCGGCCGAGCGAAACTTTCTTTCTGCGTTAATGGGATGTCCAATTGCCTAGGTCTGGGTTAACAACTCTCCCGAATTCGCTGTATCATTCGATCAAACTATCTCTTTCGTCTCGGATTATTCTTCTCCTGCTCCTACTATTATCGTCGTTGTTAGGTCGCATATCAAGGGAAAAAATTGTATTAAATATTCTGCGAAAAAGATGGCAGGAAGTTCGGTAGGAAAGAAGAAGGGATACGATAAAATTTCTTTGGAGGAAATTTTATCGATGGACGAATGTTGTACCGTCGATAAAAATGGTAAAACCTATTCACCTGCTCACAAGGTTTTTCGGACGATTTCTGACTTAATGGTGACAAAGGGTTCAACAATAACACCGAAGCACGTACACACGATTATTAATAATAACCGCAATGGTTTTAAGGAATATGTGTTGAAAACTTTTGACATCAAAGAGAAAGAATTGTCCAAGTGCATTGATGACGGGGATTTTACGATGCACGTTAGTGCCGACGATAAAACCAGCGACGGAATGACCACCGCTATCACTGTAGATATTAATCTCGTGATATCCCCTGAAAAATGGCATTCTATAAGACCCGAATAAAAAGTATACGGTAACCGTGTATATTGGAAACTGCGCTTTGGATGGGCGGACGTATTAGCCGAAGCAATATGAGTGCAGCACCACGTTGATTGTGTATTCGCGTTCAAAAATAATGCTGTTTATCGCACGGCTGGTGCTCAACAGTACCTATCACTTCATGGTCGTTGCGTTGAATGTGGATCGACAATCACGGGTAGTCTGCTAAAGAAACCAGCTGAAAATGTTGATATTATTTTGAAATGTTACATCGAAGGCATCAATGCTAAATCACATTCGAACAATAAACGGAGACACCTTAGCGGCGATCGTCGTCGGAAACTTGCCGACGCAATGATTAATGAGCGTAAGGATGCGGTAGTTCTGCGACGTCAAGAGGCACGTCGCTTAAAGACATTCGCCGGTAAAAATCCACCAGTTCTGCCAAGCACGGCGGTTATGCGTAAAGCAAAAGAAGAACGATTGATGGCTAAACGTGGTTTCAGCTTGGCAACTCCTGTGTTAAATTTATTAGATAAATCAAAACACGGGGAGTATGCAGGTTCGATCCATTCGATAGCGTTGCTGAAATTTAACTGTATTTATTGGCTACCGGAACAGTTACAAATATATGTAGCTCGTTGCCGCGGAAACCCAAATGCGGTGTTCGCTATTGACGGAACGGGCGGCATTACCAAACGTAACAAGCGCAGCGAGCCGCATACGTTTCTTTATCAGTGCGTACTTGCAACTGACGGAAGCAGTCTGCCGGTATTTTAGATGATTTTGGCAGACCATCGAGCGCTCAGTATCGCTCATTTTTTGCGTCTTGTACTCGCCGCGAACGCGCCAATTCCACCGATCGTAGTGACAGACTTTGGATGGGCGTTCCTGATAGCTGTATCCTCAAAGTGTTCGAGCTTTGAGGACTATTTACAACAATGGTACGATGCTGTAATGCAAAAGCCCGCTTCCTTGCCATCGACGTACATTCGATTGGACGTAAGTCATATCGTAGCGATGGTCTCACGTTGAAAGTGCTTGAAGGGAAAAGGTATGGTGGGCCGATTCTACAAAAGATGCGTCGCGAAAGTCTATCGAATCTCCGACATAAAAGAACTAAAATATTTTATCTCGTGCGTACTGTCTGTAGCGCTCAGTCGTTACATCAGGTCTGCAAAGCAGGTTCTGCAATCAGACGAACATCTGAATTTCCTGAACGATCAGATAAAAGGCATATCGTTGACGAAGCCAAAAGTAATTGACGATCTGAACGCCGAAAAGAGCGACGATGACTACACAAACGTCGACGAGAGCGACGATGACGATAATGATACCGAAGTAGAGAAAAAGGTGAAGGAGATCGATGGTGAAAGCGATGACGACGAAGGTCGCGAAAATCCGGATGACATAAAACCGGCAAAAACTGAGAAAAGTAAAACAAAAGATCTAGACAGAGACCTAACCCGCGAAGAAATACTAGTGGAGTTAAATAAGTATGATGGTCCCGATAAGATCGAGAGCAGCAGTTCCAGCTGGAAAGAGTGGATAAAGACATTGATAAAGTTGCCAAAGACCATGCTGCCACAGCTTCCAAAGGTAATATTATGAATGCTCACTATAATCCGACGTTTGCTGCAAGGCTTACAAAGTAACTGCTGCCGTATGTCGCATTATGGACTGGCGTCATGCGACCAATTTTTGGTAGAGGATCAGAAATTGCTACATCAGCTTACGTCGAGTCAGAATTTGCCGACATAAAAAACCGCTGCTTCAAGGGACAGCTGCCTATACGAGCAGACGGCTTCGTTGTAGATCACCTTACATATCGATAAAAAATTAACGACGTCTTCGAAGGAATCCGATTTAGTGAACGGACAATCAGTACAATCGGCAGCAGAAGAAACTGCTCTCAAGTCCGACATTTCGTTTGCGATCACCGATCGAAAATTGTGCAGTACTCCCAAAAAAGTTCCCGCGAGATCGAAAGGTGTCTTGGAGCCTGAAGAGTATACGGAAGTTTTTTCGGTAGCCGGGGCACAAAGCAGCCAATCACCTATAAGTGTGAACAAGGCCGAAAATGATAATACGAATGCGATGACCACCGACGCAGCTGTATCGAAAGAAGGCAACGATGACGCAAAATATCCGAAGATCGCGAAGAGGCCTCACGAATCGACACCTTCGACGATGGACGAGAATATCAAGGCCGATAACGAATGGGTCGTCCAAGAAGAATGGGGAGGCCACTGCAAAAACAAAAAGGACAACGAGAGCATCGAGCCACCGAAAACGAAACGCCGAAAACCGTCGTATTTAGATGACGTCCCAGAATGGGACTTTATCAAACACGCTGCAAGCGGGAGTATGCCCATGTTTGCGAACGGTAATACGGCGCCCCCGGTACGAATCGACGGTAAGCTTTTAAACGTCAAGTTTACCCATGCGTTCGATGCGATCTTTCAAATCACTCTTAGCGGCGTTTCAGCGAACAGGACGTACAGAGAAAAGCTGGACACATCAACCTCTCCACTAATATGCCTGCGCCGGGATGTGCACGGCACAAAAAAAAAACAAAAAAACATTATGTGGATCGAGCAAGGATACTAAAAGGGACCTGCCTGTTTGAGGTAGTACCTTATACAAGGAAGATAGAACGATTAAATACTAAGTGCAATGCTGCGAATCTCGCCGAATTTCTGTTTAGCGGGGAACCCAGCTATCGGTGCACGGTTTCTTGTCCTTGTGGGTACACCAACAGCAGAAAGTATCCACTGTTGAATGTGAACGTTGACATCCTCTTGTGTGGCGGGTTAAACCGGATGAAAGAAGCCATCGACGAAGTGATGCAAATCAGACGATCGTGCTTTGAGTGTAAAGTGAGCGTCGAATGTCTCACGGAGTATGGACAACACCTACTCATCGACACAAGTGTCATATCCGACGAGAATTATCTCGAAAAAAAACAATATCATCGTTCACACATTGGGCTCAATACAAAGAACGATAAAGATTGGGGAAAATGAGTATCTGCTGGTGGGTGTCGCCGATTATGTGAATCGGGAGAGCATTATGTAGCGTACGTGTTAGCTGGTTTTTACTGGTACGTTTATGATGATATGACAAAAAAGCCAGCTACCGTTAACCCGAACACAAAAATACATCCGCATCTAATAATGTATGCCGTATGCGGAAACACCGTTTAAACGGTATTGGTCGAAATCAGCGTTGTTCTAAATAATAAACTTTTAAAAATAATTAGACTATTAACTATTAACTGTACTAGCTCTTAAATTACTACTCTTAACTACTAACTCGTAAACTATTTAAAATAATGGAATTGAAAAAAAGAACGAAAAAAACTAAAAAAAAAACAAAACAAAAATAAAAAAGAAGCCAGTTCTCAACACGTTGGCTTCGGGCAATGCTGAAATTGAGATAACTATCGAAACCGAACTGGAACTCTTTTCGATATTGCATAGAAAGACGAGAACTGTCGATTTCCACGTCGAGGGAGACCAGAACTCAACCGCGATGATCAGCATATCATTATTGTTTCATTGATATGTCGATAAATAATTGTTAATAATTATTTGGCGGTGGATAGAGGCCGGAACTCTTTTCAATGTCACACAGAAAGACGAGAACTGTCGATTGCAACGTCGAGAAAGATCAGAACTCACCCCCCATTATCAGCATATCACTATTATATCACTGATATGCCGGTAAATAATTGGTAATAATTATTTTGTGTTGATACAGGCTGGAACTCTTCGCGATATAGACAGACGAGAACTGTCGATCGCTACGTCGAGAAAGATCAGAACTCACCTCCAATTATCAACATATCACGATTACATCGTTGATATGCTGATAAATAATTGTTAATGATTATTTGACGGTTGATAGAGGCCAGAACTCTTTTTGATATTACGCAGGAGGACGAGAACTATCTATTGTTACGTGGAGGGAGGCCAGAACTCACTTTCAATTATTAGCATATGATTATCATAAAGCTGATAATATGGTGACAAAGAATTGTTGATAGGTATTCAAGGATACGAACTATGCTCAGAATTGGCCAGGACGACTAGCACTATCGTTTAGGAGCTGAAACGTGTCCAAAGTAAAGCCTACGTTATAGTACCATCCCATTAGAAAGCTCAGATGAGGATATACGCATATGTATGCGTAATAAAATCATGAAAAATTCGTTTTCTGCCGCTTAATAAACAGAACTATTATTAATTTGTTCATAGAACTATAAAGCAGGTTGAATTGTATTAAATCCGATGGGCACTGAAAAAATTATGTTCCGGAAGTTAGCATATCATAATTTAAAATCGATTTCTATTGAAAAATGAACAGAACTATTGCCAAAATGTATCGGGAACTATAGAACTCAGTGGGATACGAAGGGAACTCAACTTAAATTTTGATATGCTAACTTCACACACATTAACTCATGCATGAAAAGCGCTACTTTTCATGCTAGCCGAGAGTGGCGCTTTACAGCCACGTGTACTATAAATACCCGGCGCATGCGCACATTGGCCCGATCTTATTTTATGCACCCTCAAGCGTGCGTAAAGTATACGCTTTCCGCAAGTGAACTTTATACACACTTCACAGAGTGTGTATGAAGTTCACTTTACCGCACTTGTATCGCAAATTATTAAAATGTTATATCTCAGATATAATTTTCTAATGGTATTTGAGACATGTTGTTTCTCTCCAATACAATTAGTCAATTGTACAATCTTCTAAATGTTGTGCCCCTTAAATGCCAAAAAAAGTCATCTGTACGGTGGACTTCAAAAAGCAGAAAAAAAAATTGTTTAACAATTCCCGACTGTAAAACGAATTATCTGCTTCAAGTACGGAAAGTTCGGAGACTAAAAGTTTGGGACCACTTTTATCCTTATAAGATCGGCTTCTGATACTTGCAGGTATATAGAAATTTTTTAAAAACTCAACATTTTGGAGGGGACCGTGGGCGACACGCTATAAGATTCCGCACAACGGGAGTAGTGAAGCGAAAAAAAATCATTGCTTACGAAGAGAGCTTCGGACCAAGTTTCTCTTTGCAGGGTATGTTCTTCGCGGTCTTACCGAAAATATAAAAAATACAAACCCTGAAGTTTCCGAGCGAAACGAGCTCGAAATAATGAAAATGTGGATCGGTAGCAAAATAAAAATAATAAAAAAAAAAAACTCCCGACTGCAAATTAGTTGTTATGCATTTAGAAAAAACATTTGTCAAAAAAAATACGAAAAACATCTTTCAAAAAGATTGAAATAATTAATAATCAAATATACATTTTCACAGAAGCTCCCTCTTTTCCATCGATATTTTCAATAATAATAATAATAATAATAATAATGATAATAAAAGTCGGGAGACGTCTCCGGCCGTGTCACATAGGGACTTGGTAGGTGCACTTGAAAAGCGTTTGTGACACGGTCGGAGACGTCTCCCGACTTTTATTATCATTATTATTATTATTATTATTATTATTATTATTATTGAAAATCTCGATGGAAAAGAGGGAGCTTCTGTGAAAATTTATATTTTATTATTAATTATTTCAATCTTTTTGTAAGTTTCTTTTTGTATTTTTTTTTACAAATGTTTTTTTAAAATGCATAACGACTAATTTGCAGTCGGGAGTTTTTAAAAAATTTTATATTTTTATTTCATATTTTTTGAAAGTCACTATTACGTAGCATTAAGCCATTACATCCGTTACCATGCAAAACTGATTCTTCTTCGTAAGCTTGACATGAATATAATAATTTTATTAAATATGTAATAACAGTCTCTATTTGCAATATCTACGCATGCTGCAAAACATTAATATTTTATTCAGATCTAGTGTGTAGCTCTGAAAGAAGTTTTCTGACTTCTACGGAGGGACTCGAATGGTCCTGCCATTATTTGTACTGTCTACGTAGGCTGCGAAGACTTTAAAAATCATACTGGGCTAGTGCGCAGTATTGAATATAAAATCATCCTGGGATAGTGCGCAGTATTGAATAAAAAAATCGTGTCGTAGAGATACAATATTTAGAAAATTATATCGGAGAGGATGAACACATAGAAAATTGTATCAGATAGGAACGACACATAAAAAATTTCATCAGAGAAAAAAGAACCATAGAAAATTATATCGCTGACATATCTCAGAACACCACATAAAAAATGGTATTTTTGAGGAACGACACAGACAAAATTTCATCGAAGAAGAAAGACACAGAGAAAATTATATTGCTGGCATATATCACTTTGCAAATATGACGTTACACTAAAGTGATCGAGTTATTATATAATTAATCTCGATAAGACAAAAAATTATAAATTAGGTTAAGTGCATAATTTATGATAATTTTTTATTATTAATGTATTCGGTGATTATTGCACCAGATATTATAGACACGGCATCGCATAAATTTTTTCACACACTGATCACGCACTAAGCACCGACAACGTAAAAAAACGCGAATAAAAAACGCTACGATTATAAATAAATAACAATTCCAAGCTTCCCATGGGGCATTGGAAACTCGGCACTATCTCGGCAGGAGCGTGAAATTTGCGGTATCATTTACGATTGTAACTAGAGGTTAGGATCGCCGACGTGATTTTTCGATATGTCACCGCGACGTTTTAATCGGATTTCTCTAATTATGGTTTAATACCGCGAGTTCACCTCCGCTCACGTATGTATTGTCACAAACATAGATCAGGCTCCCATAACTCCCGTCTTTTTGCCCTAGCGGGCAGTCCGGAGTAAAAATGAAGAGAATACAACAGCTAATGAAAAAAAAGGATTCTTGTTTCTCATTGGCTAATCGATATGACACCACGAATTATTAATTTGTTTATCGGAATATGATTTATTTACGTTGCGTTTACACCTTAGCTTACATTTTTTTGGTCACAAACATAGATCATTATATAGAGAATCATTATGCCAAATTAAGTAATATTTTGTCGTTTCGACAAACACTGGCGCCTTCGAAAAGATGCCATAGTGGGTCATCGCAGTCAAACGCATTGCACACAACTCCTGTTTTGTGCCCGGGGGGCAGTCGGGAGTTAAAAATAATTTGTCGCGAATGAAGCTTCGGACCACTGGTCTCTCCACAACCGAAAAAAGTATATTGCCTCAAGGTCCGAAAGTGAATAAGGGTCAATTATAACTATATTTTGATATTTTAAAGAATATATTCTGTGGAGAGAAAAGTTGTCCGATTCTTTATTCGCGGAAAATTATTTTTATTTTGCGACCGATGCACACTCGAACAGCATTCTCGTTGTCGTCTGGGCTCGTTCCCCGTATATCTTCTGTGGGATCTCAAGAATAAACCCTGTGAAGAGAAAAGTGGTCCGGACCTACATTCGCGAACAATGATTTTTTTCGCTTCATGATTCGCAGTTTGCGGGTTGCTATGGCGTTACGCCCCTGTTTCCTTAACAAAATGTTGGATTTCTCTTTATTTTCTATATAATTCTGCAGGTATGAGAAGTCAATCTTATAGAGATTTAAAAAAATGTTAAACTCCCGACTGTAAAAAGAATTACAATTACATTGAATTTGCTTTACATTACGTATTTCGATATAAGCAGAATACAATAATAACCGTTTGTTTATCATTTTAACAACAGCTGGGCGCCATTTCCGGAAAAAACAATTAAATCAACCTTATTAGTTGGAATATAGATACGATTAAGCCGGCTGAGAAAAGACCCTTTTCGACTGTTATTCAAATGATAATCAAGCAGGTATTAATTTATTTTATCTTATAGCGAAATATGTAATGTGACTTTTTTTAAAGTCGGGAGTTTTTAAAAAAAGTTTACTTTTTTATTTTATGCTTTTTGAATTCTATTGTATACATTTATTGGTTTAACGTTTAAGAGATACAACATTTATAAAGTTGTATCCGAGAGTAGATATCACTTTGCGAATATAACGTTGCACTACAGCGATCAAGTTAGATCTATACAACTGTTGAATTGTTTGGGGTTATATTACAGGTTGAGTGAGTTCAACAGAATATAGTATGGTACACGGAGTATAGCATTTTTGTAGCGGACGACTGAAATCATCGTACGGGCATTAGTTGTTCTGGTGTCCTCATCGCATTGGCTCATGGATATGACATCGCGAACAGATACTTGTTTATTCGAATATGGTTTATTTACGTGTGTTTACACCTTAGCTTACGTTTTTTTCGTCATAAACATACATCGTTATACAGAGAATCAATATGCCAAATTTGGTTAAGTAATATTTTGTCGTTTCAACAAACACAAGCGCCTTCGAAAAGAGGCCAAAGTCGGCCATCGCCGCGAAACGCATAATTGCCGTCTTTTGACCGGAGGGCAATCGGGAGTTAAAAAGTGATCCCTAACTTCCAGTCACCGAACATTCCGCACTTCAGCCACATAAAGAATTACATTATTTTTTCTTCGGCAGACCTCGCCCGACTGATAAACAAACGGATATAAATTTATTCTTTTTTATAGCAAAATATATAATGTAATTCTTTGTACCATCGGGAGCTTTATACCAATTTTAATTTTTGTTTACAACATATAGGGGAGACCGGGACAAAATGGCACAGCGGGGTAAAACGGGACAGTAAGGGCAAAACTCAGTATTCCAATAATTTTTGGATGCCCTATTTTGTCCCAACGATCCTTCCGGATTTTCAAACCCGTTTTGCCCGACGTACCACCATCGCAACCATCTAAAAGTTATTGAACAATTGCCTTTTGCCTGGTAATCCCGTTTTGCCCCGCTCTCCCCTATTCTGTTCTCTCGATTCTGCCCGAAGCCCATTATAACGCGTTAATTAGTTTTGGAAATTTTGCCCCACTGCAGTTATCGGATTTATAGCGTTGCATGTCTGTATATTAATAGTGTACATGACGTATCTCTACTTGCTGAAAAAAACAGAAGGAACACAAAAATGTGAACAACGAAATCACTTATATATGCGCATTTATTATCGAGCCTTAACGATCCATTAATCCGATTCGCAGGTTAGAGTTTCGTCGAGTTATTCGCGTCGGTAAGCTATATTGCAAATTTAATTGGGTACGCACGTATGAGTAATTTCGACAGAGATCTGGGTGGAATACATCTCGTTCATGAGTATTGTGTTTAGGTACTCTCTCGAATGGGGCCGCTGGTCGAGAGGGTACGCTTGTAAGCGCGATTCACGAAGGGTTACGTATCCATCATGTGTGTATTCGTGCGGGCACATATAGTGGAGACACTCGAGGATCCGATTGTGGACGGAGATGATGAGACCAGTCTGTAGGCGTGCTGATAGTCGTGCTTTGGAGCACGTTGTGCACGTGCCAAAGAGCGTGGGCACCTAACGAGTACGCACAACCGCAATGTGAATAATACGACATCTAAAAGTCCTTGAAATCAGTGCCGGTTGACCCTCGGATCCTTTTCAATTCGAGTGCGGGCTATGGGATATGCTACACTGAAAGGATCATGACGAGCTTATTGGGAGCTCCCAACAGCATAATTAAAGGTACAACTCGGAGATCGCACCGGTGTATTCCAAGAATTTCACTTAAATTGCAAGTTGTTCGATAGTTTCATCGAACGAATACTCAGTTTTGTCAATCGTATTTCATTCATGTTAATTTTACAAAAAAATCCTCCATTTTGCTTCTAAATAGAGGAAGCTTTGTATGGTGAAATTTTTTTTTCGAGATTTTAATGAAAACGTGTTCAGCATGTTCCAAAACATCGAAAAATCACATTTAAAAAAATGTCCGGATGTATGTGTGGGTGTGTGCGTATGTGTGAATCGGACGCGAAAAATTCAAACTGCTATAACTCGAGAACGCCTCCTCTGATCGAGCTGAAATTTTGCACACAGCTTGTGGAGTTAATAGTTCTGCAAACTTTCATCAAAAAATATTTAATTGTTTTTTTTGTACGCCATTTTTTATTTCTTCAAAAATGTCTGTACGCACTGTAGCGATTGCAATTTTTTTTAGCTATCAGGCTAAAAACGCGTACACAGATGGAATATGATCACCCGATGATCCCATTAAAATTTCAGAAAAATCGATCGAACCGCTTAAATTTTATGTCATTTTTTTTTTTTTTTTTACGCATTTTTTATTATTAAACATTCATGTATGCATAAAAAAGTGTCAGATTCGTCATCAGCGTTAAAAAATACATGGAAGTACAGTCCCGGAGCAACGACTAACGAAAAAGTTTACCGGGCATTTGTAACGGCCCTGCATTGCATATAAGAGGACGATTCGAATGAGAGAAGCATATAGGTGACATTAGCGCAGTGGTGAGCGCTCTTACTCAGTAACCGATTAATCCGGGTTCGAATCCCGGTGATCACCATATGTTTTCTCTCTTCGATACTTCGCCCGTCCATCTGCAATACTAATATCTACAGGTTCCCAAACTCTCCGCTCGATCATTACACATTTTTATAGTAAAAATTGAAAAATAAGTGATTTTGGGTATTTTTTTTTAAATAGTGATTTCTTTGCTTTCCGATGGCAGCGCGGAAAACCCAGGCGCCTGTCGTGATCTACAGCAAGATATATACGAGACGATGGATATGACGGGGTTAAAAAAACTAGATAAAGAGGTATCACTTGGATTTCTGGAGTAAAAATCGAAAGTGCAAAAAAAAAATTCAGGAGCGCATACTTCCATGTATTTTTTCGCGCCAAGCGCAGAACCGACAAAGTGAAGCACGATGATGGAGTATTTTTTATCGCGCTGAACCGGAATCGGCCAGCCATTTGCATACAAGTCTAACAAGACGTTGACGTTGAAAAGAGTTGAAAATTGAAATTTTCATAGAGCTTCCTCATAAAGTTGAAAATGGAAATTTTCATAGAGCTTCCTCATAAAGTTGAAAATGGAAATTTTCATAGAGCTTCCTCACAAAGTTGAAAATGGAAATTTTCATAGCGCTTTCTCATAAAGTTGAAAATGGAAATTTTCATAGCGCTTCCTCATAAAGTTGAAAATTGAAAAATACAGACAATGCTTCCTCATAGAAGAAGCTTCGCGAATAAAGGAACATTATGAGAAAGCGATATGAAAATTTCTAACTTTTATGAAAAAGCGATATAATAATTTCAATTTTTAACTTTTACGAGGAAGCGATATGAAAATTTCAATTTTCAATTTTATGAGGAAGCGCTGTGAAAATTTCAATTTTGCAACTTTTTTGTAAAATTACCATCAATTCCATGTTCATGTTAATTTTACAAAAAAAATCTTGTCCATTGTACAAAAATGTCTGTCAATTTTACGAATATTTGTTGTAAAATTAATATCAAAATAATTGTGGACGTTTGCGGAAAAAAAAAGTTTGTTAAATGTACAATTCTTTTTTGCTGTGTATAATAATATTGCAGAATTTTAATATAGCTCGAACAATTTATTCGGTTTATTCGTGGAGCAGTCGTGAGCACTGCTGATATTATACGAACACAGTGTATTTAGTAAAAACACGAGCGATAGTTAGAAAGGAAACAAAAAATATGAGTGCGCATTTATCTACATGTTCGCACACACTCCCGCCCGGATTAATGTTTGTTTTCATTGATAAGACTGTTCAACTCTACTATCTCATACTCGTCCCCATGAGCCGCCGGTCGTCCCTTGAGAATTCTTTCGGTACGCGCGACACTTCGAAGATTGCGGCATTATAAAATATCCTCGACCGGAAATCGTGTCGACCCGCCGGATTTTAATCGCATCTACAACCAAGAAGAAATTATCGCACCGCCTTCATCGTCGTCGCATTCTTGTAATTTTCTCATACTATATTACGACACACGTGCATCAACAGTTAATACATACATCTATCGAAACTTTTCCCCGCGAGAAGTAATTGAATTTCACAAGTTCATTTCGATGACAAATGAGGCGTCGGCTGGGTTGAAATTTCGACAAATACTAAAACTGTGTGCAGGATGCCACGAGTAACAACGTTGAAATCCAATTCTCGGAAGTTCTGGTTTAACGATGGAAATTTAGAGCACCGGTAGTACGTAGGATGTCGGTGGAAAGACGACGAATTAGTGGGCGCGAGTCAGTTGCACAGCGTCCCCGAATGTTCTCGAGGGCAGATTAGCATGCGCGTTATCCACGCCACCGGTGTACGCTGTTACGCTTAACTATGCGCCCTATTCCAGAGGGCGCGACGAGAGTGTTATCCGCGATCAGCAACCTGTGTGTTCCCGACGAAACTGCCCAGAGTTTTCACGATTCTTTCCGCCCATTTCCTCTACTCTCGCGCTCTCCAACGCTTATGTTGTATATTCGAGAAAACTGCATCGAAAGGACTTCGTGTACTATCAAGTTGAGGTCATTTTACGCTTTTGGAAAAAAAAATTATTTTACCGCTTAATAACATTCGAAATGTTATGAAAGTTAAAAATTTTAATTGTCATATCGCCTCTATAAGGAAGCCAAAAATACAGATAATTCTCTCTCATAGAAGAAGCTTCGCGAAGAAAGAAACATTATGAGAAAGCGATATGAACATTTCAATTTGAATCTTAAAAAAAAGAGATTATTTCGATAAACACCATTTTTTTAAACAGGAAACAAATTGTAAGAACTCGGAGTGCCATTGTTGGTTTCTTTAATGATCGAACGGAGAGTTTGGGGACTTGTAGATATTAGTATTACAGATGGACGGGCGAAGTATTGAAGAGAGAAAACATATGGTGATCACCGGGATTCGAACCCGGATTAATCGGTTACTGAGTAAGAGCGCTAACCACTGCGCTAATGTCACCTATGTATTTCTCTCATTCGAATCGTCCTCTTATATGCAATGCAGGACCGTCACATTTCGGCGAAAAAAGAAATTTCGAGATTTTAATGAAAACGTGTTCAGAATGTTCCAAAACATCGAAAAATCACATTTAGATGACATGTCCGGATGTATGTATGTGTGTATGACTCAGACGCGTAGAATTCAAACTGCTATAATTCGAGAATGCTTCAAAAGATCAAGCTGAAATTTTGCACACAGTATGTGTGATCAAAAATCACCGGTTGGTCAAAATTTCATCCAAAAAAGTTCAGTTGTTTTTTTTTGTACGCTATTTTTAATTTTTTCGAAAATGTCCGTGCGCGCTCTATCGCTCACAATTTTGTAGCTATCAGGCTGAAAACACAGATGGAATATGTCCACCCGATCCCATTAAATATGTATCACCCGATGATCCCATTAAAATTTTAAGAAAATCGATCGAGCCGTTTAAATTTTATGTCATTTTGCATTTTTTCAATTTCATGCAATTTTTTTTTCCGAGACTCATTTTTCCGTATTAAATATTCATCTAAGAATTTAAAAATTTTAGATTCGTGATCAGCGTGAGAAAATACATGGAATCACAGTCCCGGAGCGACAACTAACGAAAAAGTTTATCGGGCATTTTTATAGCCAAAATTGCAAAAATGAGTGATTTTGGGTATTTTTAAACAGCGATTTCTTTGCTTTCCGATGGCATCCTGGAAGAACCCAGGTGCCTATCGTGATTTACAGCAAAACATACACAAAACTATGGATATGACGGGGTTGAAAAGCTAGATAAAAAGGTATCACTTGGATTTCTAGAGTAAAAATCGTAAGTCCGAACAAAAATTCAGGAGCGCAAACTTCCATGTATTTTTTCGCGCCAAGTGCAGATCCGACAAAGTGAAGCGTGACGATGGAGTATTTTTTTACGCGCTGAGCCTAAATCGGCCCGCCGTTTTGCATGAAAGTCTAACAAGATGAAAATTGAAAAAAGTTGAAAATTGAAATTTTCATATCGCTTTCTCGTAATGTTCCTTTATTTTTGTAAAAAGATTTTTTATTCTTATTAATAGATAATATGTATTTTTGCTTCCTCATAGAGGAAGCTTTGTTTTCGTGCAATTTTTTTTTTTCGAGATTATAGTGTCAGAGTACTTAAAATAGTCCGGTACGTCGAGAAATGTGATTTTTAGCTGGCGCCCGGCCGTATGTGTGTGTGCGTGTGTGCGTGCGTGCTTGCGTGCATGCGTGCTTGCGTGCATGCGCGCGTGCGCGCGCACGTGTGTGTGTGTGTGTGTGTGTGTGTGTGTGTGTGTGACTCGCGTCGTTTAAAACGACTATAACTCGGAAACGGTTTGAGATAGCTAGTTGAAATTTGGTACACTAATAGAGTGGTCACGTCTCTTCCCTCATGAAAATTGAGGCCTATTTCGAGATTTTACGCGCTTTTGAAATTTTTGAAAAAAGGTCGTGGTAGCTCTAGCTTGCGTAAATTTTGAACGATTGTCCTGAAATTGCACATAAATATAATACTATGACCAAAGATCTTTGGTATTGAATTTGGGCGAAATCTATAGGATCAGTCAGATTTTATGGATTTTTTTTTTTTTTTTTTTTGAAAAATTACTAAAAACGGTCTAATTCGACTAAACATGGAGGTATCGAGCTTAAATTGGGCACGGGAATGGACTAACACTGTACAATCTTTCGTATTATATTTGCCGAAAATGGACCGTTTAAATTTTCTGGGATTTTGAAGTTTTTGAATTTTTTCAAAAGTTGTCTTTTTTGTCCGACACGAGTTTGTGTATCAAGTGTCGCCCTAGGAGTAAAATGATTTGGAGACTCGTCATCGGTGGGGGAAAAATATATTAGACGTGGCCACAAAACGGTGAATATTAGATAATTGACTTAATAATTTAAAAAAAATCTTTTTCCAAAATCCTGTATTTTCGTTAATTGAAGTAGGTAATGGCACGGATCTGTCAAAGCGAGAAATCGGTTTATTTTTTCGCGGTGAACCTGAATCGGCCAGTCGTTTTGAATAAAAGGCAAACACGACGTTGACGTTAAAACAAGTTGAAAATAAAAATTTTCATATCGCTTCCTCATAAAAGTTGAAAATTGAAATTTTCATATAGCTTCCTCATAAAAGTTGAAAATTGAAATTTTCATATGGCTTCCTTATATAAGTTGCAAATTGAAATTTTCATGTGGCTTTCTCATAAAAGCTGCAAATTGAAATTTTTATATGGCCTTCTCATAATGTTCCTTTATTTGCGAAGTTTCCTCCATAAGGAAGCCAACAATACAGAAAATGCTTCCTCATAGAAGAAGCTTCGCAAATAAAGGAACATTATGAGAAGGCCATATGAAAATTTCAATTTTCAACTTTTTTAAGGTAGCATGTATATATTTATTACATAAAAAACACTTTAGAATATACTTTATTTCCATGAGGTATATTCCGGGGTCATTTTCTTTAGTACTGTAATAAATTAATGAAATTCTTCGCGGTAAGTTCAAGCCATCTTTTTTTCTTCACTCTTTCATTGACTCCGCAGTGTACAAGATAGGAGCGTCCGTAGCGAAAGGCCGCGTAGACGCTTTTCGCTAGTGCAGCACTCGACAATCTGAAAACGCCGTCGATTTCATGTTAGGACTAAGAAGCGAAGCGGCCGAATCTCGTTGAATACGGCACGCTTCGGCAATGCAATGCTGCTGGCACGCTGTACATCGCATAGCGCCACAGTCAATAGTATACACAGGCATGTGTTGGAAAGGGCATCCAGTTTGACGGGAAACGTGCGAGGGAAATAGTGCACCCCGAGAAACCGAAGGGATATCGAATTTGGCGCGAGGAGCGCGATGGGACCAAGGAATATCTATATCTACATCCATAGGTATAACTGGGATACACAGGCGCGAGAGACTTGAATTGACGGTGATTGGGCGTGCGAGAAACATCCGGTAGCGTTTCAAGACTCGGTTCTCTCCCGCACTATCTCCGTCACTCGCCCATGTAAAAGAGCATGGGTATACACGATAGGACAAGTTGACACCTGGGAACGTGACCGCAAGCCCGAGGTTGTCAAGACGCTTCGCTTGGTTGTGTACTTACAGCGCCACGGGAATCCTGACGAGTATACGTGCCGGGATATACCAAACAGAATCATAAATATTGGAACGCCGACGCTAAAATAAAGTACACAGATATGCATTATATATATATATATATAATATAAAAATATTTCGCCGCCGTGTACAAGGATCGAGGGGCGGTCAATAATTGGGTCAGTGGAGTCTATAATAGGGTCAGAGGGGTCAAGAATAGGGCCAGAGGGTCAATAATACGGACGTGACTTTGGTTAATAATAGGAAAGTAATAGTGGGGCTTAGAATTGTAACGGTATACGCCTTTCAAAGGTGCTTAGAATAATAAGGGCTTAAAGGAGTCCATAAAGGAGTGCGAGAGCGCGAAGTGCGCGAGCCACCAGCTCCACTAGTATATACACATATATATATTTTGTTGGAATGACCGAGGCTCAGACGTATGTGATAAAATGCGTTATACTGTCGATACAGTGAGAGGATTAATTTGTTCAACGATTATTCTCGTCAGTCGATCAAAATATGTTTGTGGCGACCGACAATTTTGATGTGTCAAGCAAATAACACATATGAACCCATATCTGACTGGGCCTTAGTTAATCGGACAGTTTTTGCTTCCTCATAAAAGCTATGTTTTCGTACAAAAAAAATCGAGATTTTATGGTTGAAGTTCCTTAAATAATCTACAACATCGAGGAAGGTGATTTTTAGCTCGCATCCGGATGTGTGTGCGTGTGTAAGCAATCGAATCTGGGCTGGTTTGAACCAACTGGTTGAAGTTTGGTCACAGGGAAAGTAATCACTTCGCTTGGTTCAGTACAATTTTCATGAAAATTTATGTCCGATTTCAGATTTTGTAGCTATAATCTTTAAAAGTAGATTTAGAGCTATAATCTTAAAAATGCGTACAGATGTAGAATATCGATGAAGGGCGGGATCTTTGGTATCGAATTTGTCCGAAATCTATTCAAGCAGATAGATTTTACGAAATTGTAAGTTGTTTGAAAAATACATTAAGATTTTAAAAAATGTTCAAGTATTTTCGAAAAAAAATATTTTACGTCCGACCCGAGTTTCTGCATCAAATATCGCGCTAAGGGTAAGTGTTGTTGTAGATTTATAATCAGGCGGGAAAAATACATTAGCTACGTTCTCGAAACAACAAGTTACGATAATTTGAATTAACGACTGTTGACAAAAACTTGTTCGATAAATGTCAACCATTTAAATTTTATATTATAAGCATAGCTTCCTCTACGAGGAAGCCGAAAACTATTGGCGAAACGATAAAAATGAGGAAGCTATGTGGGAATTACTTTTTTTTGTTTCAGTGCTCGTGAATAACCAAACGTATTGTTCGCGTTGGGCTGATTGTATGAACTATAGAAACGGTGCCGTATTTTCTGTATCGCGATTTATCGTTGGCCGCACATACGGGAGTTTTTTGTTTTAATAACTTTTACCAAACGGATAATAAGGATTGTTTGATACTTACTCTATCTACTTCCGAAAATGTATTAACTTTTTGACGGGACTTTGGATCGCAGCAAAAATTGGTGTATCTCCTGCATATATAAAATGCAATTTTGATATTTAATTTCGAATTAATTAATTTATACTTTCCGGCACTTTACCTTAAATGTAGAAACGAAACGAATAAATGGTTGTAAAATTTAACGTTAAGTCTGCAGTCAGACTTACACTCAAATAGCCAGTAAAGAATTAGCTTTGCGGTATAGCGGTGACTTCTCTCTTATGTAATCACTCGAACGAGATAAAAAAAAGTCCATCGAATCTCAAATATGTGCAGCATGAAAACTGGATTTCAATTATCAAACGAAATTAAAAAATGTCCATATCAATCGTTCATAATTGTCTAGTTTCGCCACAAATTCAAGTAAATAAATAAGATGAGAAAGTCACGAGTCGCGGTTACGCTGGTAGCAACTGCTTTCCACATTTCATTTTCAGATATCACTAGTTCCTGTTAGCCTGTAATACGCTTCTTGTGATTGTACCGTCATAACAATGTAACAAGGACAATACAGCACAATTCGCATGACTAAAATGGGAATGTTGTATTTATTATGTATGAGCTTATATGTCTGTTCTGAGAAGGCTCCGCATCGGTTGAATTGCAAGATTGGTTGTGTAAAGTCAGCATGCCATATAACCCTCGAACGAACAGTTCCCAAGAGCCCCAACGTTATTTCTCTTCTCTAATTAACTGTGGACTCGCTGAGCTCTGCGAGCCTGCATACTACCTGATATCTACTCGAACAGTGTTCTCGTCGTCCGCTCCAGCGATTTCACTCCAAGAGCGAACGGGCAATATCGGAACGACGCGAAGGGAAGTTTATCGAGAGGGCCGAGAAGGAGAGAATGAAAGAGCACATCAGTGCTATCAACTGTGAGAGCAGCACAGGTAGAAGGGTGAAAGAGCATCACGGTGCGAGAGTTCGCGGACCCGTGATCGTCCAGAATTGGAATTGGACTGGTTACATTACTAAAATATACGTCGGTCATATATCTTGACTTAAATTGGGCCACCGCCACAAGAGCTGGGTCCCGCACTCAACGGTCCTCCTCGCTAAGAGCAAAGGTTACCGGCAATTTGCTGAGTCCACAAGCTACTCGGAAATTCGGGAGCACAACGAGAGCGCGAGGACGGCGACCATTTCTGGGTATCGTGAAATCTTCGTACCGCAGGCGTTCCCAAATGTCGAATGAAAACCGCAGGTCATTTTTTTCAAAACTTTTCCCAGGTTGACGTAAATTATTATAGAGTGACGCTATTAATATAGATTGGAAAATGGACTGCCACCTCATAATATAGCATCACCCTTGTCGAGAATTGGAGTATAAAATGTGGAATTTTTTTTTGTTTGTTTTCTTGGCAAAAGTTACGGGTTGCCGTGAGAATCGAATGAAATATTTTTTATCCTATAAAACTGCGTGCTTGTCAATTTATGATGTTATCAAAGTTCGGCTATAATGTCGCCACATTAATAGATACATTTTCATTTTTACAAGATTATACTCTATAAATCGCATTAAAGATTTAAATAAATTTTCTAAAAATATAAATAATCCTAGATTAACAAGCGCATAACTGCTAATGTTTTACCGAACATGCAACGGCAATTTTCAACCCTCAGAAAATTACAGACAATTGTGCTTGCCTTCAATGCTTCAATTCGCCTGGAATAACCCGGTGATGTGGGCATTAATTTTATCCGGTAGCACCATGCGAACATCTTGTGCTTTGAATGACTCATCTGTCCTACATACGGTCGTACACCCAGAAAAAATATTGATTTAAATCAAATAAATTTCGATCTTCAAATGACGTTTATTAAGATAAAAGAAATGTTTCGTTGCCTTAACAAAATCTTTATTAGATTCAAATAACGGCTTTTCTTTACTTTCAGTAAAAAAATTTATCCGAAGGGAGTATTTATTGATTTGTACTTTAAAATAAATGTTTATTCGACACAAAGAAATCGAATCATTGAAAATACGATTTTAAATAGATATTTATTCGCGCTAAAGAAATTATATATTTGGCACCAAGACAAAACACGGCTATTATCCGGCAACGCGCATTATAGAGTCGTGAACACGTCGATCGTCTGGAAACATTACCACATTTCGGGTTAGTTTCAGCGATTTTCGTTAGGCAAGACGCAGTCATCTCCGCTTGTAACATTATTCTTACGGCCGGTTTTGACCAGCATTACCATCCATATATTGTTGAAATCAGTATATTAAGATGAACGACCTGTTGCATTCGACGCCCCTTCACATGCGTAAATTCTTAAATAAGTTTTATATTACGGTTCCATATACTGTATAAAAAAAACTTCTGTATTATTCGTAATCTTATTTAATCTGTGTGCTTATTTAATAAGAATAAAACATTGTTTGTTCATACTTCATTGATAAACGACTTATTTAACAAAAATTTCGTTTCTGCGTGAAATTATTTCCATAGTATCGAAAGCAGCTCGCTGGTCGCAAAATAAATAAAAAAATTATTTGACATAAATATCTGTTTATTAGGTTCAAATAAATACTTTCGAAGAACATGAATGTAATCATTAAAGAAATAAACATATTAGAAATGAATATCTGTTTATTAGATCGAAATAAACACAATTAAATAAAAAGAATAATTCTATCAAACAAATAAATATATTAGAATTTAATAATTATTAGGTTATGAACCAAATAAACATTTTTCTTCGTCCCTAATAAATTTTCTTTGATTGGAATAAACTTTTTTCTGGGTATAGAGATACGGAAGGGATCGACAATTTTTGTGCATGTAAATTCGTGATAATTTGTTGCGGTAGAACAAAAATGTCTGCCGCAGCAAGATACCTTGCATTAGCGCAAATGAGCTAAAATCAATAGTTACGAAAGTACAAAATCTAGCGTAGATAGTACAATACTCCACGAGAGCGAAAAAGTGTCTCGCACGAGGGATGTACGAAATTTTTCATCACAACGTGCGAAAATGGCGGTTTTACGCACGCGAAGCGGGCGAAAAGTAGCCATTTCCGCACCGAGCGATGAAAAATAATTCTCGTGTGCACCCATGTAGGTTTTGCCGATGGAACGGACGCGGCCGATGGTCGGGCTAGTGTTGGCGTGGCGATTGTTGAATCCCCAACGCTCGGCCAATATTCGGCTAAGTATTGTCTCGCCAATGGTTGGTTTGATAATTTGAGGCCAATGTTCGGCCGACTATTTGCTCACTATTGGTTGGTTTGACAGTTGGCGGCCAATGCGTGGTCAAGTAGTGACTCTCCAATTATTGGTTTGTCGATTTGAGGCCAATGTTCGGCCGAGTATTGATTCGCCAACAGATGGTCTGTTAATGTATGATCTCACGAACCATCGGTCTGCCGATTTCAGGCCAATGTTCGACCGAATATCGAGTCGCCAATTATTGGTTTACCGATGTGACGCCTACATTGGACCATCAATCATCGGCTTTCGCCGCTAGATGTCGTTAACCCAAGTTGTTTCTCGCAAGTGAAAGTGTATCCGAGCGTCAATATAAGAGCATGCGAAATGACACCTTTTTTAACTTTCGCAAAGTATGTGTATTATTTTTGGATTCGGTACTAGGTACTCAATAAATGCATTGACATACCAGTATACAATATGTATTGCCAACACATTGACTAAGTATGATCGCTTTGAGAATTCTCGCAGGAGAGAATATGTACAATATAATCTCTTGCAGACCAATTCCAACTTTTACAATATAATAAAAGTATTGCTTCAAAATCACTTTCGCCCTATATATATGTAACCTATAGAGGGCCGACATTGACAACCAATTATCGGCCGATCCTCTTGATCGGCCTTGGGGCCAATGTTGGGTGCCAATATTGGCAAGTACTTATCATCCAAGGCTACCTCAATGATTGGGCCAAGCCCGCATGCCAATGTTGGCAACATCGGTACCAAGCTTCGCCCAACCATTGGCCACATCCGATCACCCTACATGGGCAGACGTCAGAATTACAATAACAAAATGTAAAAAATTGACCATTCGTTGATTCCGATTTTACGAAATAATTTTTTACTGTGCAGTAACACTTTTTTTACTGTGCGTTTTTTACTTGCATCACAAGCAAGGCTCAAAGGTAACGTTTTCAAAAATCATTATATTCGAACATGCCTACATAACCCGGCATTGTCATATTATATCCGCAGTTAAAAGTAATGCTGCAAGTTGGTGTTGATGGTGAAGACCGTCGATGGGCATTCGCGACGAAGTTTATTCATCTCCGGTTTCATGCCGCAAGATATTTGGTAGAACTAACACAGTATACTATACTTGTATATATTGTATGTAAGTGCGCATTCGAAGTTGAATTTACTCATGAGTATAGAAAGACAGACAGAGAGGGAAATAGTACCGCACGAATTCTCTGTTTAAGATAGCTCGCCCTCGTCCCTCGTATGCCTCTCTCGCTCTCTCTCTCTCTCTCTCTCTCTCTGTCACGCGCTTTTGGGACGCAGGGGCTTCGAGAAACTAACTTTGCATTCAACGGAGGCCGCGCGTATAGCACAGTCGGCGGTGATGGTGTCGGTTCGGGTACGGTGCGCAGTTTCCGAGCGAGCAAGCCAGAGACGTGCGCTCAACTAACTCGTTACCCTAAGTGACCCGCTTCCCTCGATTCGCTAGTTTATTAACTAAAAGTTGGCTGTGGGCACCCCCTCCGGGCAGCGAACATTTCGAAGCTAGAGCAATGCCGCAGTCCAGCGAGCAAGCAAGCGCCTGGCCTGCGCTCAAACTCGCGAATCTATAGTAACCGCGAGAGAATACGCGCACGACGGGCCAGCCAGCGAGCTCTGTTTGCTCATCTTGATGCTGGTACCCGAGTGAGAAAGCCATTATATCTACTGTGTAGAGTCCCGACCACGCTGGTTTGCTATGTACAGAGCCAACCTTCCATGCCCGTATTCGTATAATGAATTTTCTTCTTTACATCCAAAAAATTTTCATTCGGACAAAGGTTTGCCCGAACTTTACACACCGGTTTCATGTATTATATTTTGGTCCTTCCCCCCCACCCCACCCCTTCCACTTTTTTTGTCGACTCAGCATACGACCGAGCCAGAAAACGAATCGAACGCCGATAAGCGAGCAGCCATAATCGCTATGAACGAATAAAATTCGGGCAGGGTGATCGATGCGAGTATTACGTGAGTTTTACCAGTATGTAACGTATACATAAACCAGTTTATACATAGATTGGTCAAGGCAGTAAACTCCGGTGTAGATAGGGATGTCGATAGGACGTTGGGCTACGTGCAGAACGCTGGTGCAACGTGAACGACGAGTTTGCACGCTCGCGTGTACTATTTTTCCAGAGTTTGTTCGGTGACCCGTAATAAAAGTTTTTGTAAGAATATCGAAGATATCGGGTTACGACATCGGGAAATTCATTATTCGTCCGGAAATAACCTTTCCCCACTACTTCATTCGACCTCTGACGGTGTAATGAACTCGAACTCCTCGTTATTCTCTTTCTCGCAGTTGATGCGATGTAATTTTTTTTTTTTGCTTCCTCATAGAGGAAGCTTTGTGATGGTGAAAAAAAAAATTTCGAGATTTTAATGAAAACGTGTTCAGAATGTTCCAAAGCATCGAAAAATCACATTTAGAAAAAATGTCCGGATGTGTGTGTGTGTGTGTGTGTGTGTGTGTGTGTGTGTGTGTGTGTGTGTGTGTGTGTGTGTGTGTGTGCGTGTGCGTGTGCGTGTGCGTGTGCGTGTGCGTGTGCGTGTGCGTGTGCGTGTGCGTGTGCGTGTGCGTGTGCGTGTGCGTGTGCGTGTGCGTGTGCGTGTGCGTGTGCGTGTGCGTGTGCGTGTGCGTGTGCGTGTGCGTGTGCGTGTGCGTGTGCGTGTGCGTGTGCGTGTGCGTGTGCGTGTGCGTGTGTGTGTGAATCGGACGTGAGAAATTCAAAACGCTATAACTCGAGAACGCGTTGACCGATCAAGCTGAAATTTGGCACACATCATGTGTGATTAATAGTCAACATTTGGTCGAAATTTCGTCAAAAAATGTTCAGTTGTTTTTTTTGTATGCCATTTTTTATTTCGTCAAAAATGTCGGTTCGCGCTCTAGCACTCACAATTTTTTAGCTATCGGGCTAAAAACGCGTATACAGATAGAATATCATCACCCGATAATCCCATTAAAATTTCAGGAAAATCGATCGAACCGTTTAAATTTTATGTCATTTTGAATTTTTTGAATTTCATGGTTTTTTTTTTAGACGCATTTTTTTCGTATCAAATATTCATCTACGAATAAAATAAGTGTCAGATTCGTGATCAGCGTGAAAAAATACATGGAATTACAGTCCCGGAGCGACAACTAACGAAAAAGTTTCCCAGGCATTTTTATAGCCAAAATTGCAAAAATGAGTGATTTTAGGTATTTGTAAACGACGATTTCTTTGCTTTCTAATGGCATCGCGGAAAAACCCAGGTGCCTATCGTGATCTACAGCAAGACATACACAAGACGATGGATATGACGGGATTAAAAAGCTAGATAAAGAGGTATCACTAGGAATTCTGGAATAAAAATCGAAAGGGCAAAAAAAAATTCTGGAGCGCATACTTCCATGTATTTTTTCGCGCCAAACGCAGATTCGACAAAGTGAAACGTGACGATGGAATATTTTTTTACGCGCTGAACCTGAATCGGTCAACCGTTTTGCATAAAACTCTAAGACGTTGACTTTGAAAAAAGTTGAAAATTGAAATTTTCATATCACTTCCTCATAAAGTTGAAAATTGAAATTTTCATATCACTTCCTCATAAAGTTGAAAATTGAAATTTTCATATCGCTTGGTTGAAAGCCAAAAATACAGGCAATGCTTCCTCATAGAAGAAGCTTCGCGAATAAAGGAACCTTATGAGAAAGCGATATAAAAATTTCAATTTTCAACTTTTATGAAGAAGCGATATGAAAATTTCAATTTTCAGCTTTTATGAGGAAGCGATATGAAAATTTCAATTTTCAACTTTATGAGGAAGCGATATGAAAATTTCAATTTTCAATTTTTTTTTTATAAAGTGTAAACGACTAATCATCATAATTTTTTCAAAAAGTCTCAAAGTGATTTGCACATTGACTCCTCATGTTTTGTTATTTTATGCATATGTTTCCTCTATGAGAAAGTTCGTTGACAGATTTTGGTTTCCTCATAGAGGAAGCTAAGCTTATTACTAAAATTGGCGCAAATACACATTTTTCGAAAAATAAAAAAAAATATATTATTAAATTTAAACGATCCGATCTATTTTGTCCAAATTTAATCACAAATGTTGTGCAGTATTCGTCCATTCGCTTTAAAAATTTGAACTCGATACCTTCATTTTTAATAAAATTAGAGCGTTTTTTATTCTTTTTAAAAAACTCAAATTTTCATACAATCTGACGGCTCGAATAGATTTCGGCCAAATTCAATGCCAAAAATCCTTGATTATTTTTGTGTACACTTTAAAAATTGTCGTTCTATATTTACGAGAGTTACAGAACCCACTTCAGTGTTTCAAGAATGCTAAATCTCATAAAAGCTCAAATCGAACATCACTTTTCATGAAAATGGTACGAATCAAAGGGAACAAGAGGGAAATAACCGCTTTACCTGTGTTCCAAATTTCAACCAGCGTCTCACATCATTCGTCAGTTATAGATAATCACTTTAAAGGTCTAGAACTATTATATATACACACAAATTTTTGATAGTCGCTAAAATCGCTTTTTCTCTGAGGAAGCCAAATATCAACGAACATACTCAGAAATGGCGAATACAAATGAAAAATGCAATTTTCATTCGCAGTCAAATAATTTTTTGCATATATCTTCGAAATAACTATGTCAAAGTGCTCGATAATTAGAAACCGTTGTATAAAAATCATCGATTAGGAAACTCTTTGTTTTGAAAATATAAAAATAAACTCACCTGGACAGCGGACTGCTTATAATGTAGTGAGTGTAGTAGAATATACTGGCAACGGAGACGAGGAGAAGCGCCGCAACGCATCGCTTGACCGTAGCCTGTTTGACGACGCAACGGGGTCCCACAGACCCGAGTAGAGGGACACTTGCTTCGCCGCTCGGTATCTTCATATCTTGTTTTCTTCTTTGCCGATGTAAATTGAGAAAAACTCGCGAGCAGGGACTTCTATACCCGGACGTAGTCAGCCCAAGGTCTTTGAACCGATGAACAACGTCACACCGATAATTACGAACGATCTATTCTATAAGGTGCAATTGTAATCCTGTCGAAGTGGATTCTAGGTGATCACGAATCGATTATGAGAAAATCGAATATCGATACGTGGGAGTGGCTCGATACTCTTTTGTATCGCGAATTGAGTTCGGCGGCCCAAAAGCCTCTTCCTCATCGACGAGTCCAATGACGCGTGAGGTAGCACAATAGCTGGATCGTTTGTGCCCGATTGTCTTGAATTCTCGACACTCCCAATCGACTCCATGGACTTTCGAACAGGTTATTGAGAGAAAAAAGCTTTCGAACTACAACGAAAAAATAATGGCGTGATTAAAAAAAAAAAAATGTAGATCACCTGGCGGTTTACCAAAAGTCCTTCTCGTTCCCGAACACTCGACACCGGATTGAAATTATTAATCGTAGCACCGATTCTCACCTATTTACAACATCGATCGAGAGACACGAGTAAAATCGAACGACAATGATAAATTTGAACGACGCGACGAAGCGCTAGAGTTTATGATCTATAAATTGTAATTTACTTGTTTTCTGTCCTCGATAAAACACCGCGGTAGACCACCGTGTTGAAGCTGAATTTCGAGTTCCTCGTTGTACGATAACGCGACCCATTTTCGAAGGAGCGAAGAACCGAGTCGTGGTTCATCTCGTATTCTTCGGTTAACCCATTTGAGCGAGATTAGTTAATATCGTCGTAGTGGAGAGTTTCTCGCGCAGTCACGAAATTCTAACTCACCATTCCGCATTAATCTTTTACCCTCTCGAAGCCCGTGCACATGCTTTATGTACGTGCGAATTATCGGATGGAACGAATGCCGAAGGGAAACTAATGAAACGTGGACGTTTTTTTTTTTTTTCACCTACAGCGTCACCGACAGAACGAGACACTTTTATCGAATATCGCAATGACACTTCAATTAGATTTTCGTACAACAGGAAGATATGTTTTGTAAATAAAATATATTCTGTCGTTTACGACAGGTCGATCAGAGTTTCCTCGTTAGACTTTTGCTCTTTGACTGGATTCTTTTGCTGTCGTTCTCTCCGTTTTTTTTTCTTTAATTTTACAGTATAACTGTACAGCGAATGAAAAATCAATTTTTATTGCAACGAGGTGGACGGCAGTGGCCACTTCCGCTCTCGTGGTTCTCGGTCGGCAGTTCGTTTCTCTGGGAGGCCATTCGTTAGAGTAGGAGGTGAAGCGAGGGGTGGTCGTCGCTACCCTTTCTCACTCGCGGCAACCAGAAACCTCTCTTCCTGCCTGGCCGTTTCCGCCTCGTAGCGAGAACCCGCGCCGCTGGCCCGAACTCGTAAATTTTAACGTTGCGCGAATCTCCTCTTTCCTCTTCGCTCTTCTTCTTTACTTCCCCTTACCCCCTTGCGGATCGTGGCGCTCACCCTTGCGGCAACCTACTCTCTTTTTTCACCCTGTCAATTAGGGGCGATGTAAAGCCGCGGTTTCCTGGACAACGCGTTTCCCTTTCGCCAGCACACTCGCTGCTTTTCTTTTTCGGAACAGCGGCGAACGAAAGGCTCCGACGAATTATCGATAGATATTCCTCAGGTATCGCCTCACAGGATCTGGGCTGCAACAAAGATACGAGGAAAAATCATTAGTCTCACATATAGTTCTATCACGTTGATTCGTTTAGGGTGATGATCCGAGTCATTGGACTCGGCAACCTAATTTACCGATGCAGGCTTATCCAGTCAGCAACAAATTTACGCATTTTGTACCATTTTTTAAATTAATTGTATTTAGAATTTATACTGTGGCCTCAGCACCGAAAAAATTATCAATATAATAAAATTAATAAAATAGTAAAAACATAAATATTCATTCTAAAATTATAGAGTAGCATATATTCGATTTTTTATAAATATCAACTTAATTTATTTATCGTATGACTCATGAAAACCGATGAGTGGAAAGAAAAAAAAATTCCGAATTCTTGCAAATTTACACCGTAAACAAACAGATATACATTTAATTTTTTTTTAATCGAGTCCGTCAATTCATACAGAATCTTTCAAGGAACAAAATGAGTCGTCAAACATAAATTTCAAATAACCTTTGCGCGAAAAAGCAATAATCAAATTATGCAAAGTTATACTACACACGTTCTTATGTAGATTACGTTAGCTTTGTGCGTTATTATGCGTGTCACTCGCGCTTTTACGTCAGTTCTCCTGTTGAAAAATGTAAAAGCAATTTTCCATTTCCCGATTCTGATTCAACTAATTTACATAGTTCCATTCTCATTCGGCGAGCGAATGGAGGGTTTTATTGTAAATGTTTTTCATAAACTACAACATACACTAGCAGAAACGATTTAATTCATTCATTTCAGTTAAATCAACTAAAGTTTGCTTGTTCAATTGCCCGATAGAACAGTTAATAGGCCGGGAGGTGAGCACACGAATATCATTGCTTGTTCGCTCTTATTGTGAACAGTTAGTGTCCCATCTATGGTGTTTGGTGTACGAAATTTGTGTTTAACCATTTCCAGTGTCTACTCACGACCTTAGAAAAAACGAGAAGCAAGCAAAAGCAAAAAGCAAGCAACATATAGGCTACTTTTTCCATTCGCAGTTGTCTTGATTGCCTCATGAAATTACGTCGTGACACTATCAAAAATATTTGTAGTATGAGTGAACGCATTTGGATAAAAGAGTATATAGTGCTGTTTCCCTAATATTTTGGTACTCGTTGCTTGCACATTATCTCAGGGTACTTGTCTGCATATGCGAACGTACTTTAACCTTCTCATACCCTCTCATAAGACTGCCTACTATGCAGTCGCACGAGCGTACATCAAGAAAAAAAATTATTTGACGGCCACCATTTATTTTACATAAACCAAATAAACGGTGGCGGTCAAATACATTTTTTTTCTGGGTGTAGGTTAGACTATGCAAGTTGCGAGATGCCCGGACAATCAGATTCCTTATACCGGGGTCTTCGTGAAATACAGTAGGGCATTTGCACTGTAAAATTTAGTGAGTAGGTGTCGTCACAGCCGCTTTCGAAAAAGGTTCCCGAAGGAATAGCTCTATTGTTAAGAAAGCATACATTAAAATATGATTCTAACAGCAAAACATCGACATGTTTTGTAGTACATTGAAAATACTATCATTTTCGAGCTTGATCAACTCCATTACTGTGAGTAACGGTGTGTATTTGTGCTATAAAGGGAGACATCCTCTGACTCTAATCAAAATTATTAACAAATTGTTATAATTGTAAATTTAAATTATCAGTCATGATGTTATATTATGCATTATTTCATGCTTTCTAGAGTGACTTTAAAAAAACGTTTATTGTACACTTCAATTTCAATTTTAGCTGTCGGGAGTAAAAAATAATAATTTTATTTCGTACTACTACTAAGCTATTGAATCATTAAACATTTAGAACAAACAAAGCATCCCATGCTGTTTCAGAAAGATTGAGCCGTTGATTTGAATATTCCAATTATAGGTGTATTTGGTAACAATAACATTTCCAGTGGAAACTATTAAAGGTCGTTCGTTAAATCTGTAATATAGTTTAACAAGGTTTGTCTGTAAAACGATGACCGTAATATAATATCATATAGCACGCTTTATTCGAATGTTAAATTACATTAATGCTATTCTTAGGACTAAATTTATAGTCCCAAGTCGTAACTGAAGTTGGAATATAAGTTTTAAGTGTGAAGACAGAATTCGTCAAACCTATTTTATCCTCTGCAGCACAGATGTATTTCTCAAAAATGTTTTCGTAACTGCCAACTGCAACGAGTTCTCAATCAACTTTTTTATTTTGTGCGAAATAATCAGTTGGCGTGAAAATTTTGTCTACCTCGTATTGAAAATACAGTATAAAAAAAATGTATTTTATCCATCGGTGCAGAGATGCAATTTGTCAGAATCCCCTACTTTTCACAGGGAGAATTTATCAAATCTTTTTATGTTTTTTTAGAGCATTATTCCATCGCTAAGAACGAAGTCAGTTTGCAAAAAAAACTTTATTGTTATAGTTACTGGCATCGCCGGTAACTGCAACAAGTGGCAAATAACTGTTGGCATTCCTTGCGGAACAAAATTTTTTGTCATCATTTTGTATGCCTTGCAGCTATACCTTTACGAAATTAATACTAATAACTTTTAAACAAGAAACATGAAACAATACGGCTGCTTAATAATGAATTGATAAATAATTTGAATGTCCAATATAAAACAGCACTGAACCAACCATAACACTTGGGTAAATTCTATAAAAAAATAAAAATCAGACATGAGCCAAGTAAAAGTAAGTAAAGTAAGTAAGTAAGTAAAGTAAGTTTTATAAAGAAAAAAATTCTTTCAAAAAAATATATTCACCAAAACAAGTATAAAAACTTGTCGTCCCAGTTTTTGTTTGTAAAAAAAAGGACACGCCAGGTTTTTGTACTTGTTTTGGTGAATATATTTTTTTGGAAGAATTTTTTTCTTTATAAAACTACTTGGCTCATGAGAGATTTTTTTTTTTTTTTTGAGAGCGATTGTTTTGATAAATATCTTATTTTGGATAAATGATTATTTTCTTGTTATTTTAACAAACACATTTTCTGAACGGCAAACAAGTTTTAAGTACTTGGCGTACCATTTTTACTTTTTAAAAGAAAAAAAAAGTATTTTTAGGTTTGTTTTCACCTTTTTGTGACATCCAGACATGTAGTTTGATCGTTTGTTACCAACATGCCGGGAATGCAGAAAGAAAGCATTGTTTATAGTTGATAATAAGATGTATAAATAAATATTGTTTATACAAAAATTCCGTCACAATATCTCACCAACATACCGCTAATATTGTTCCTTTATTACAGCTACTAGAGGTGAAAAGAAAATCTCGTTTGTCGGAGCCCTTAATTATATAATTTTTTAATATTATTCCATCAAGAAATTAAAAATGTTTTTTTGCATAATCTAAGCTCTGTCAGTGACAAATTTTTGTCTTCGCTCTGAGTCGATGAAAAATAAATTCATCTTTCATCAATGCAGCTTAGAATCTATATGATTTGTTTTCGTCCGATTAGAAGAACAGCGATGAATCTTATAATTGAAAGTATTAAACAAAGCTGTCCTAGACACCGGATAAATTTTAATCAGGTGAAACAAACATATAACTACAGGTGAACTACAGTTGAAAAGAACATATAGCTTGTCGGCACCCACAATTTTATAATTTCTCTATATTGCTCGCATCAAGAAATTGACAATGTTTTAACAAAACAAATTTTTGTCTTTGCTCCGGGTTGATAAAAATAAATTCATCTTTCATCAATGCTGCTTAGGATCTATATGATTTGTCTTTGTCCGATGAGAACAACAGCGATGAATCTTATAATTCAAAGCATTGATCGAAGCTGTCCTAGACACCGAATAAATTTTATTCGCACCTATTACAGCCACTAAAGGCGAAAAAAAAAATATAGCTCGTCGGAACACACATTTTATAATTTCTCTATATTGCTCGCATCGAGAGATTGACAATGTTTTAACAAAAGAAATTTTTGTCTTCGCTCTGGGTCGTGGAAAAATAAATTCATCTTTTATCAACGCCGCTTAGAATGTATACTATTTGTCTTCGTCCGATGAGAACAATTGCGATAAATCTTATAATTGAAAGCATTGATCGAAGCTGTTTTAAATTTTACGCTGAAAATTTTACAAGTCCACCACATTTAACGCAATAATTAATTAATAAATAATACTTTATAAATAAAAATGCATGTATAGGGGTTGTATGAAAGAAACCTTCGAAATAGGTTATAAATATCGCGGAAAACCGAATTTTACGTGTCCGACACATACTGCAGAAAAACTTCGAGGCAAGCAATCAATAATTATGTTTTACAAATAATACTAGATATTTAAGAAATATTTTTCACTATATTGTCGCGTTTTTGTACGCAAATCCTTGCTGTAATAACATAAAAATTTATTACATATCACATAATAAAAATTTACATGAATCACTGTTTTAATCACATCACATCCAAATTTGATCACTCCTAAATAGTCACGGCTTTTATCACACAAAAAAGGATTCCAACAAAAATTGTTTGTCAAATAAATAACGGAATAGTTAACACGAAAATATAGATTTCTATCGATCATAAACAGCTGGCTGACATCAGCGGACAACTAAGGAGACCGCAGCGACAACTACAGTTCGAAATGTATCAAGAGACGCGGTAGCGTCTCGACGCCAAGTACTTAAAAAAAAGTTTTTTAAGCGAGTTGACGAGACGCTACCAAGTAACCTACTTCAAAATGCCGGAAGTGGATTCTTGCAGCTCGATTTTCTCGAAAACGAAGCATCGGATCGGAATTCCAAAAACACTTTTACCATATATATAGGACACAAGCTTTCGAACGCGCCCTGTTACGATTATAACTGTTCGGTAGATGCTGAGATATGGGCATCGTGTCCCTCTCGAGGTCCGAAAATATTATAAAATGTGATGTGATGTGATGTGATGTGATGTGATGTGATGTGATCGCGTCTACTGCGCATGCGTCCGCCGGGCCAGCTGGCTTGCCTTTCGATTCCTGGGCTGCGTTTCAGAAATCATACCCGAGTATATCAATCGGCAAAATATTTTTTTTTTCACATGATGAACATTTGTGCTGAAAATTAGGGAAACAAACTTGTGATTATGTGATATGTGATATGTGATTTAAAGAAATCAAAATATTTTTGCGTTAAAAAAATGTGAGAGTATCGTGAAAAATTGTGCATAATAAGTGTCAATAAAAAAATAACTTTCGTGTAAAAAAAATTGAAAACCGTCGATAAAAACCCCCATAAATACATCTAATCTGATAATATTAATAAATATAGTATGTATTATATATGTTAAAAATATTAAATTAAATTTTTGAATTATGTGTCGGACGTGTAAAGTTAATTTTTCCTCGATCTTTTTATGACTAACCTAATTTTGACGTTTCGTTTTATTTTTGCTTTTGAAATATAAAATACTTGACCAGAAGACGGTTCAATTTTTTTAAAGTGGAATCTATGCTCCGTCAGCAAAACATGAACTTATTCACCTACCCAAACCAAGGAATAAATCTTTTCCTGACGGAGCTGGCATTCTATTTGAGGCATTTCCCCCTGGCGATGGGAATGATATAAAGAAAATATATAATTAAAGGCTCGCAGTGAACATTTATAATTTATGTATGTATACACCTATTCCATATAGTGCCGAAAAGCCTCTCCAGCTCCACACAGATGTCCTCGATGCTCTGGAATTTCAGAGGGACTGCGTCAGTATCAGAGGGACTGCGTCAGGATGTCTTTACCCATCGTGCGAGAGAGTTAAGTTTTTTTTTTGCTACGTATGATGAAAACCACCTCCTGATCCTGACGCAGCTGCCTTCGAAGGTCCAGAGCATCAAGAGCAACTGCTTTAAGAGTCGGAGGTGCGTTTTGTCACCATAAAATGTTTCACAAATATATTTTTATTTTACAGGAAGATGATTTAGTTTTTTTTTTTAATGGAATCTATGCTCCGTCAGCAAAAGATGACCTTATTTTTACATTTACCCAAACCGATAAATCTTTTCTTGACAGAGCTGGCATTCTATTTAAGATATTTCTCCCCTGTCGATGTATAATTGAAGGCTCGGAGTGAACATTTATAATTTATTATATATATAATTTTTGCATATAGTGGCGAAAGGCAATGCCAGCTCCACATATGAGAGAGATTCCATCGATGCTCTAGAACTTCAGACGCACTGCGTCAGCATCAAAAGATGTCTTTATCCATCATGCGAGAGAGTTAAGTTTTTTTTAGCTATGCATGATGAAATCTATCTTCTGATCCTGACGCAGCTGTTTTCGAAGGCCCAGATCAGGAGCAGCTACTCAAGGTGTCGAACATGCCTTTCGTCACCATAAAATGTTACACGAATATATTTTACAGGAAGATGATTCGGTTTATTCGCTGTATGTTTGTAATAATAAATCAAATAGCATGACTGGATGTCAAAAATAGGTGAAATCAAAGCAAAAAATACTTTTTTAAAAAAAAGTAAAAGAGTACGCCAAGTACTTAAAAATTGTATTCTCGTTCTGAAAATATGTTTATAAAAAAAAAAAAAAAAAAATTTGCCCAAACAGATGTTTATAAAAACAGTCTCTTAACAAAAAAATTCTTCCGATAAGACGTTTATCAAAGCAATTTAAAAAAAATAAAAAAAAATATGTATCTAAATCTCAAAAAAAAAAAAAATCGAAAAGAAATCCAATCAAACCAGCCAAGTAGTAGTACATACAAAAAAACTCTTCAAAAAATATGTTTAGCAAAACAATCTAAAAAAAAAAAAATACAAGATGCAAAAAATCTTGAAAAAAAACTTGGCGTGCCAGTTTTTTTTACAATTACAGTTACTGCAGTTATTACAGATGTACAACAGCTGTTGTAAAAAAAAAACTGGCACGCCAAGTTTTTTTTCAAGATTTTTTGCATCTTGTATTTTTTTTTTTTTAGATTCTTTTGCTAAACATATTTTTTGAAGAGTTTTTTTGTATGTACTACTACTTGGCTGGTTTGATTGGATTTCTTTTCGATTTTTTTTTTTACTGTCAAACCGGATATCTACACGAGACTTTTATCGTATTTCATTCAGAATTTTTTCGGCGGTGTACGATCCCGGAACATCTGCTGAAGAAATATGATCGTAACCGTGCGCGTTGGAAAGCTTAGGTCCGAATTACGTAAGGAAAGTGCCTTCAAAATTTCGAACCGATGTTTTGTTTTTAAATGAGATCGATTCCAAGATTTGAAAAGGTTCGACTTTCTGCATTCTCGAGTATAACTACTTGGTAGCGTCTCGCTTAAAATTTTTTTTTAAAGTACTTGGCGTCGAGACGCTACCCCGCGTCTTTTGATGGTAGCGTCTCGCTTAAATTTTTTTTTCTAAGTACTTGGCGTCGGTACCCTTCCGCGTCTCTTGATCCAAAGACAATAAGACGACTGAGTCGTGCAAACGCAGCAAGTACAATGATGATTATAATAATAAGGAAGACATTTCCTACGTCTCGGCGATGTAGCTTTCTCATTGGCTCATTGACATGACACCGCGAAGTACTAACCTGCTTATCTGGATATGGTTTATTCATATGGGTTTACACGTAAACGTACACTCAGAAAAAGGTTTAATACCGTCAACGAAACTTGGTGTGAATCAACTAAATCCTGCAGTTGCGGGTGGCGAACGAAATATACACTTCAATTGACTGCAATATTTAGTTGAATTTTGAAAAAATATTTGTTTCCGTGAAATGTACTTTTCTTCCTTTCGAAAAAAGCCCAGACTCAATGGAACTAAGTTTTCGATTTTTTCCAACCAAAGTATGCTTCATTGTACTGAACATTTGAGTCAGCAGGCGGAGTCTACACAGGCATTTACGAAATATCTGTTTCAATCTAAGACATATTTCATTCGCAACGGTAAATTATCCTGCTTTTGTTCATTCAGTAGTTCTTTATCACACATAACCGGTAAACGTTATGATTATCAGTAGCGAAGTAAATGTGTCCTGTTACTAAGCGAAAAAATCTTTGTTCGAAACAAATATCTACTCATACTAAGAAAAAAAAAGTTTGGCCCAACTCACTCTATAGTTGGGGTCCCGGTACTGTTATTTACGTTATTTACTAGTCATTAATTTTACACATGGTTACATCGTGTCTTATATATACAATTGATATCAATACAATCGCTACTTATCAATATAACACAATTTTTACAAATCAAAATTTACATATCCTAGCGGGGCTCGAAACCCCTAACCTAACGCATTCTGACCTAGTACCTTACCACTACGCTATAATCGCTTATTAACATGTGTAATCTTGAATCGGATCTGTAAGTTATTTCTGTCATTAACTTAGACTCAACTCCCATGATTTGACATAGAAATGTCCAAACAACTTGACCATTTTTTATTGTGGGCATAATATTTGTAAATGACTAAATTGACGTCTTGCCGGATTGAATAACATCATTTTCAAGATGACAAATTTTTGTATAACAATAAAACGTGGTATTTGCGACCATGTTTGGAATTTAAGTTATGATTCCACAGAGTGACATTGAATAGAATTAAAAAAAATACCGAAGGTTATAAATCTTTATGTTGCATCATATATTTTTTTAATGGGGATTGAGGATAAAGTAAATGTGAGTTCAATTCCACTGAATATTGGATTGTGTGAAACAACATACTTTTTGATAGTATGTTCATTTCTTTTGGTTCACGATCGTCTAGAATCTAGAAGTAAAAATACCAAAGTAATAATGCTTCGTTTCAGCACAGCAATATTTTGGTACATATATTTATGTATCCAGAAATAGTCTCTTGGGCTTGTTCAAAATATGCAATTTGAATTCAACAGCAAGTATGACTAGACTGAATTTTCTGTTCAAGTAAATCAAACGAATGTTCTGTCAAATTAAGATGTATGTAACTACGAACACACTAATTATTCCGTTATTTTTTATATCTATAACATAAATCATCCGTAAATTGCCTAAACATTTCGTTCATATCAACGAATACGTAGTGGCTTAGACCAATTGATTTATTCCCCTCAATCGAATAGCGAAGCAATTTGAACTAAATCGTTTTATTTCGATTGACTGAATGGACCGTTGATATAAACTTATACGATTAAACGAACTTACCTGTTGTGAAGTTCTATCGTAATTATATCTCAAGTCTCGTTCGAGAGATTACTTAGGTAGTACCGTCTACTTCATGCCCAAATTACACGAATATTCAGAGTTAAAAATAAAAATCGGAACGACGGACCAGGATCTCCTGTTCCACCGTTCCCTGCGTGAACCTCATAATGTTTATAGACTAATTAGTATGAGGGCGGGAATAGAAAGGAAAATATGGAATATTTTTCTTCTTAAGGGTGGGATGTAATCTCTCGAACGAGACTTCAGATATAATTACGATAGAACTTCACAACAGGTAAGTTCGTTTAATCGTATAATTATATCATCGTCTCGTTCTCGAGATTACTTAGGTAGATGTTTAGAGACCTACACATTCTTTTGTTAACAAACTTGTTACTATTATTATGAACCGACTTGGTTACAGACAGAAAAACACACAATAATTCAAACTGAAATAAACGCTTAATGACCAGTTCAGTCAAAAACAGCAGCCGCAAAATTGCTCCTATCAGACTCAATCGGTCGATTGTAAAATCTTGCAAACACCTGGGACTCTTTCGACCATCCTGCTGTCGATTTAATAATATCAAAATCTATTCCTTTGGCTAATGCTGTCGACGTCGCAGCATGTCTTGTGCTATGAGGAGTGTACTCCTCACCTACACCGCTAAGTCTGAGCATCGACTTTATCCACCTAGCTATAGTCTGCGTAGATGCCTAGATACGCCTAGATACGGCTTTCTCGACGTAATAAATAAATTACCACAGTCTTTTCTCAAAGGCTTTGTTAAGTCTAAATATCTTTTCAAAAACGATGCCACGCAAATCTCGGGCTTTTCTTTAAAATAGGGGATTAATAATAAAGGCTGACACTGGCCTGGACGAGAAGTTTTGATTAAATCCGGGATTGCGATTTCAAAACCCTCCCTCGTAGGTTTAATGTTATTAATTTTTATAAGAGCCAAGGTCTGGATTCTATGCGCTGTTCCGAGTGCCATCAGAGTGACGAGTTTCTCAGAAATGTTTTGAAGGGTCGAATCCTCGAGAGTACAATGACTCGTCAGTGTGCGTAGCACAACTCCCGGATCCCATGTCCTGTCATACTTTGGCTTAGACGGACGCAATTGAAAAATGCCTTTGAAAAATCTAGTAAAATCACTATCTTTAGTGATATCGTTCACTGAAATTAGCGATACCGCCGACCTCGTCGAGTTAAGGGTTCCGTAGGAAGCTCCCGCCTCAAATTTTTGAGTCAAGAAATTGAACAGATCGTTCTTACTAGCGTTATAAGGATCAATCCCCCCCACTTGTACAGAACTCCCACCAAGCTTTCAATGGAGCCGCATATTGTTTTATAGATGAATCCGCTAGCGATGCGACGAACACTCCGATGGTTGATCTTGGTAAACCCTTCTTGATGAAGGCGTCCCCGATAACCTGCCGGCAATCAAACGCAAGTCTCTTGCCAACGGATGAGGAAGTGCTCTGCATGGAGACAATAAAAGTTCGTCAGAAGGGGCGAAATATATAGGACGCTCAATTAAGCACGAATGGAATATTGGAAACCACGGCTGATTCGGCCAATCGGGTACTATTAAAATCCCACAAGCTTGTTCCGCGATTATTTTTTGCAAAACCTTTGGAATTATCGCAAAGGGCGGGAACGCATAGAAATACGTATTTCTCCAACTGATGGTAAATGCATCAATGGCTAATGCCTCGGGATCTCGATGCCAAGCACAAAATTGCTCGCATTTTGCGTTGGCTCTAGTTGCGAATAGGTCTACGGTCGGAACACCGAAAGCCCGAAGAATTCTCTTAAACGCAACGTTTGCTAATTCCCATTCTGTGTCGATGTTCTGATTTCTAGATTCGCGATCCGCGTTCTCATTATTTGCCGACCTAATGTAAGATGCAAAAACGCGAATCTCTCGCTTCTCACACCATTTCCACAAATCCTTCGCCAGATTAACTAATCCTGAGTACTGTACTCCGCCCATACGATTGACATACGAAATCGCGGTCGGGTTATCTGCGCGTAGTAAAACTTGAACCCCACGCAAATCAGAGGCGAAGCATCGAAGAGCTATGAGTGCTGCTGTAAGCTCGAGATAATTGATGTGCAACGATTTTTCACTATCCTTCCAGAAACCGTGAGTCCCTTCCCCATTGCAGTGGGCACCCCAACCCGTCAAAGACGCGTCGGAAAAAAATCTCCCGAATATACTCAGGACTAGCAATCGATTTCTTTGACGATTGCAGTTTCTCTTCCCACCAGTCAAAATCTTCGCGAAGGGAGTGTGGCATGTCCATGATTGCCTCATAATCATTACCACTTTCTGAGAGAGCCAGAAAAATTGTTCTCTGAAAAGCTTTGAGGTATGCACAGCTGTATTCTAATGCTGGACTATAAGCTACCAGTGTTCCAACAAATCGAGCGAACTCGCGAATTTTACATGTCCTTTTCCGCGAAAAAACTTGAACTAATGCCCTCGCATTTTCTCTTTTTTCCATCGGAAGTTCTGACGACAAATCGATTGAGTTGATGTTAAATCCTAAAAACAAACAGACTTGCGCCGGTTCTAAGATACTTTTTTCGTAATTTACAACGAATCCGAGTGATTCGAGTAATTCGATTGAAGCCGTTACATTACGTGAACAACTATCGTGGTTTGCGCTAATACACAACAAATCATCCAAATATATAACCGATGCGAACCCTTTCGCCCTTAGTGAACTAACTACAGGCCTTAGGATTTTTGTAAAAATGTATGGAGCTGTTGATAGACCGTTTGGCAAGCAAGTGAACTCGTACAACTGATCTTTAAAAATAAATCGAAGAAGTTTTCGACTATCCTCATCTACCGGAACCGAATAATACGCGTTCTTCAAATCTACTTTACCCATAAAGTAGTTTCTCGCGACAATTCTTGTCGCAGTTCTCCAATCCTCCATTTTGAAATGCTCGGTTTTTAAAAACTCATTCAAATTCTTTAAATTTAAAACAAATCTGTGAGAACCATCTTGTTTCGGGACCAAATAATAGCTTGAAATAAACTGGCCTTCTTCCGGACAACACGTTTGAACCGCGCCAAGATCTAACAATTTCTCTATCGCTCGTACGAAATCACGCTCTTCGGCCTGATTTTGTAACACTCGACTGCGAGGTAACGTTCTTTGAATTACCGGATACGCGGTTACTATTTTATACCCGCTAACACAGCGAATAACGAAGTTATCAGCAATTTTTTTCCATTCGGCAACAAAGTCTCTAAGTCTACCCGCAGAACTTGATACCTCTACTTCTTTCCCTTCGACGATTTCTCGTCGTGACTTTGTGCTTGTTCTGGCGGTTGGTTCTCCTGCTGCGAACGACCTCTCCTCGACTTGTACATGTTGGGACCTCGCTGGTTGTTGCCCGCCTGATTGGTCCTCTGGAATCTCGCAGGGGGGCTTTTCCAGTTTACCGGATTATTCTTCTTGCCCGGCACTTTCCCCGGTGTTGGTTTTGCCGGTTGCAATTTCAAATCGAGGCCTGCTTTGTCCACTGCTTTTGCAGTTTTTAACTTTTCCGACAAGTGGTCTCCAAACAGATATTTATCTGTCTCCGTTCTTCCAAGGAGAGTCTTCGCCTTCTTGTCCAATCCTGGTAAAATATAAGCTTTTCTAGCGACTGACTCCTTGTGGTGCAGATCCGCTAGAAGTTTTCCTGAATCGCACATGCGTCTAAGGAGTTCGTTCCTGTCTACGCCCTCTTTCTTCTCATTCAAGAGTAGCGTGATCGGTGATCTTAATGCTGACATCGCTGAACCGATAAGGCATTGCGAATCGATAAAATGTTTGTCTCGTTTCACTGCTGTCTCGTTCAGAGACGAGACAAACTCTGGATTTAGAATTGGCGGCTCCAATGGACACCTTCCTCCACGGGGATAATTTTTGAGCAGCTCAGCTCGTCCTTCTTTGTCTAAGCCGGAGACAATCCAAGCTTTCCATCGAGACGCCAGGTCCAGATGGATGATAGCATCCTTCGGTGCGCACAACGATGGGTCTTCACCCAGAATCTGCAACGCTTCCTCATCAATCGACTCGGAGTGTACTGAATCCTGATCACTATCAGAATTTCCTTGCTTTTCCGACTCATTGTTCAAACAATCTGCAATAAATAATCGATATTCGTAATACGAACAACGATCTAAGCTATGTCCCAAAAGACATAACCTATATACGCTGCTAAGCGAACATCACTGGCTATTGTCTTATTTCGGAAATAAGCTCCAGCCATATGCCGCATGTACAACGCATGTATCGCCTCAAATGTGCGATCTCGTTGTCTCGAATAAATATAACTTACCTCTATCGAAGAGCTTCATAAGATCTATTAATTCCGATGAATCTTTCTGGGTTTCCTCATCCTTTGTTGAGGAGCCGGAACCGTCTTGCGGCGTCTTCTCTGCCGACGCTGATTTCTTGAGAATATAATAATGATCTTCCAGCTTCCTAATCTTGTTATAGATTTTTTCTAATATGGATTCCTCCGCCTTTCTTTTGGTGTCGTTTTCAGACATTTTTGCTTTTATTTAGGCACGAAAAAACGTTATGAGGTTCACGCAGGGAACGGTGGAACAGGAGGTCCTGGTCCGTCGTTCCGATTTTTATTTTTAACTCTGAATATTCGTGTAATTTGGGCATGAAGTAGACGGTACTACCTAAGTAATCTCGAGAACGAGACGATGATATAAATTATGTATTTTGGGTTCAATGAAAAAAATAATTGTATAATATTATTCTTCGTCCAGAATTATGAAAAAAATTATAATAAAAAATTAAACACCAATTAGTTGAATAAACTCAAATTTAGTTGATCTAACATAATTTGCGATTAGATCAGAGTTACTATATTAATGTAATTATTTAGTTGTTTCAAAAAAACTGCATTGATCGATTGGACCGAAATGTATTTGAAGGACCTGAAAGACGTTTGAACGAAACCAAATTACCTTAACTAAATATATGTAGTTGGATTCACTAAACCTTTTTCTGAGCGTAATATGAGAATGCCATAAACACAGATAATTACATATAAAATCAATTATTTGTCATTAAGACAAACACTGGCGTCTTCGAAAAATAGGCCAAAATGGGTTATTGCAGTGAAACGCATAACTATCGTCTTTGCCCTAGCGGGCAGTCGGGAGTAAAAAGAACGTGAAGTTGTTGAAGGAACACTGATTGTATTGTAACGATTAACGAGAGTCCGAAAGGATTGATCGGCCTCTTTGATGTTTACAGACAAGCACTCTTTGGTTAAAAAAATGTTCGTCGTCGGTGTTGTTGTTATCAAGTTGTGTATAACGATTACTCCATTGAAACGTTTCAATTGTAGAACTCGAAGTTTAATCGGATTGCGAGTTATATCTTCGTTGAACGGGGAAGCGGGTTAGTTGAGTGCAAACAAAAAGCTTTCGAGCGGTACGTATAGTTGCAGCAGCATGACGAGAGGCGGTATCGCGTTTTTCGCAGTTTAGCAATATTTTTTCGCCAAGGGTTTATCCCCGGTATCGTTTAAGCAACGAGCCGCGCAATAACGGGACGGCTTGCCGGTTCAGTCCGACAGAGGCTTGAGTGAGAAAAGGGACGAGGAAAAGAGGTGGTACGAGAGACGGGAGAAGGAGCTGCGCTGGCCGCAATTAATCGACCGTATTCCGGAGCATCCCTGTTGTTGTAGCGAAGTAATTTTTTTTCTCTCAACCCCCGGACATCGGACCAACAAGAAGTCCATTAATCAAGCCCTCCTGCCGTAGTGGTAGAGAGCGCGCGCGAGCCGTCCGTTCACACCGGTCTCGTTTCCTCGTCAGGTCCTCCCGTTACTCTCCCCTTCGTTACTCGTTCAGCTTCCGTGTACGGAAACTCTCGTTGTTTCCTCAAAGCTTCTGTGTATATACGATCGTTCGCGAGAGTTTTCACCTCCTCTTCCACTTCCGGTTCGAAAACGCCGCGAGAAAGAAAAGACCTACTGGATATGCGCTACCAAGGGAATCGAATAACAAAGAAAATAGATTGAAAACGAGAGTGAACGCGGTAAAACCCGGAATGTCGTATATTGAGATACGGAGGAAGGATGGAAAACAGAGAACACGCAAAGTGAAAAAATTCTTTAAGAAAGTGAGAGAAGACGAAAAACGTTTGAGTATGAAGAAAAGAAGGCGATAAATAACTATATTCGCTTAAATTCGAATACCTACGGTTTCATTTTTATGACATTGTTTTTATCAACGCTTTCATCTTTTTATACGACTTTTTGCCATCCTCGTTTAATATACATATCCTGTGCTATATATCTACCCGACGGTAGAACTGGCGATTCTTCCTTGGACTCTCTTGGGAGCTGACCGGACATTTTTCGCCAAGGAATATTGATATCCTTCGGCGTGTGCTCGTGAGCAGAAGTGAAAACTGCCGGTAGCTGACCGACCGGCTGGCTGACTACGAACTGTGATCAAAGTGAGAATGAAATGGCGGTCCAAGGAAGGAAGTGAGATTTCCGATAAAAATAAATGGAGAAGAGTAACGTGTGAGGGAGGGAAAGAGACGGTGGGGTAGTGCAGATATAGTGCTGAATAGCTGAATCCTTTCTCGCGTGACTCGCTATATACCTTAAACTATAGTAACTTACGGATGGCTTCTCGTCGTCGTCGTAGAGCTACCAGAAAAAGCTTTTCTTCAGAGGGTAAAGCAGGCGCACGAGGGGTCCGCGATGTTAGGCACGAATGGAATTTAATTACGCGCTCGGCTACGCTACCGATCAGACCACTCCGTCTTCGCTAGCTCATCCCCTTTTTATTTCCGCTTTTTCTTTCTCCCTAATTATACTTTTCTCTGCGTTGACTTCTATGTTAGAATAAGACAGGGAAATGGAGAAGGAAGAGAAACACGTCGAACACGGTTCCTTCCTCGATTATCGAAACGTTCATTACCTCCGACATTTCGAGCGCCTCCCTTCTTCATACTTGTCTCATTCTCAACGCTTCCTCGTTTCTCCACTCGCAGAAATCGAACCTCTACTAAGAATCTCTTGACATTCCATCGAATCTTTCCGGATATTTATAGGTACTTTAGTGTTCTTCGGTACGGAGGGACAGTGCAATCGAAAATTCAATTTTTTTGACTAACGTTCAGTTTCCTCTTTGAAAGGCGATGATCGTGTCGGCGCTACACTGAGAAAAAAAAATGGGTTAGATTAACCAAAAGTCGTGGTGGCATACGTCCAAAGTTGTTATTTGTTTGGTACAAATAAAGCATGGTTTTGTCAAACGATTATTTGCTTCAATTTATTCAAAATTTGTCGATTGGAGTAAACATATTTGTTGGACCAACAAAATACACCTTTGACCGATCACCTTGGTCTCGTGATTAGAGTACTAGCCTCGAGAACAAAGTATCGGGAGGTCTCGGGTTTGAATCCCGGTGCCGTAGTCTTGCTGGCAGAAATATATTGTGACGCGACGCGATAGCTTCTGGCCTCTATCGTGCGATAGCTGATATATATGTCAGTAGACATCCAATGTTTACAGCCAGTAATCGACGGGACGTGGCTCCGGCATCGTGAAGCAAACCTAGAACACCGACTGTTACTGACATCCAAAAGTACAGTTAACGTTCACTAATATTGAGTAACCCCCCGAAGTGGTACGGTTCGCACTAAAGGAAAAATAGTAGGTTCCGTCGCTAATAACCATAGCAGTTGATGCGACGTTAAATAATAACAAATAAAAAAATACACCTTTAAATGTATATCACCGCGCATTTGCCTAATCCAACCATTTCTTTTTCTCAGTGTACCTGCATCACCATAACGAATGTGCCCTTAGTAAAATAATCATTTTGCAAAAACCTTAAACTATGAAGATTTTTACTTTCTCATCCCATACGAAGTATGTAAGGAGAGACGTAAGTATTGTAATACTAAAAAACATGTATCGTCACATTACGGTATTGCATGTCCCAGAATGCAAAAAAAAAACATTTATCCATTTCTGTCTGTCTGTGGTCTGTCTCGTCTGAAGACATAATAACTTTTCGAAAAATCTTCGGATCACAGCGAATCTTTCTACGTACAAAATATAGTTTGATATTTCGTTTATCTGTTTTCATAATTGCCTTAAATGCGAAAAAGATTTATAAACAAATGCAACAAAATGTCGAAACATGTAACATAAATTCTAAAAAATTCTGATAACGGTTTGTTTGGTCCGCAGATAGAGTTACATCGAGATAGCCAGCAAAAATTGAGTGTTACATTACAGCGATACCTCCATTGTCTTATGAATTCACTGGAATGAGAAAAAAAGAACACCAAAGATTGTAAAAGATGTGCATCCAGTGAAAAATAGAGCTGGTCGCAGGACTACTAAAAAAAGTGTAAAAAAATAAGATTACCACACATTGAGAAATCGTAAGTGAGTTTCGACTAGGAATATACGTATAATTACTCATTCCCGGTTTTAGTCAAGAGAAATTGCCTAGACGGAAAAGACATAACCTCTAACTGCATTTCGGATATAACGACACATTTAAAGACGTAATGACTGACATAGCATTTTATCAAAATATTTTTTCTCTGTATTTTCAATCAGCTGTGTATCGCGCTGTGACGTAAGCATAAAGTAATTTCGTATTTATATAAATAGGTAGATAGATATAGATATAAATGCTGTAATACGAAAAGTGACGAGATGGTAATGAGAACTGCCAAACTATTTCAGTAGCGGTTGAGAGACATTCTGTTCGCAAAGCCAGAATATGTCGGGCAACCCTGAATGAAAGTTTACTGATTTTCCGGCGCGTGACGAGCGCTTTAGGCGGAACGTTCAAAGGCAAGGAACGTAGATTAAAATCATTATACGAGATTTCAAAATACCTCTGTATCTGATTTGTAATTTTTTTAAAACCTTTTTACTTTGTTGACTTTTTTTTTATCGCAATGACAAGTTTTTGCCAATTATCGCTACAAACAAGTCAGGTAACATTGTTTCCTTTGTCGGTTAGAAATGATTTCTAAATTTGATTAAGGATCGCACGGGAAAATTGGTTTTGTTCCTCAATAAGATGTGGATCGCTGATAATATGTTAATGCTGCAGCATGTTAGTTTACTGTCCCTATATTAAGTAGGAACATTAGTTACGAAACCAACACGGCGACGCTGCAGAGGCCAAACATGTTTTTGTAACCTTCACCAAAATCGGATAATAAATTAACAATTTCGATTTTAATGGCAAATCAACCGACTTTGGTTAGTTTCAGTATCCCAAGAGGGGTAAAACGATAATAGGCCTCGAGATAAGCGACAATAAAACTGTCAAGATTTCGATAAATATCGTGACACATTAACCGTTGACGGGGTGATATATGAAGAGTCGCTATCTCTCAATTTTTATCTGGCTTGTTCTAGCGACAGTCTTCATTTCATTCAACTTGATTGCTCCCCAAAGTACTCGTACTGACATCCGACCCAAGAAAGCCTGGGAACGCGGGCTCAACCTTACGTCATGCCGCATCCTAGCAAAGCCGCCAAGTCTCCGAGCCAGAAGCTCTCTTACACTCTCCGTTCTGTGCAACTACTCTCACAAGGAACTCAAGTATTATCGACACGTGCTCGTCGACTCGGCCTCTCGAGGCTAACTCCGAGAATCGGGCTGAAGGAGATGATCGATATTGACGACGACGACAACGACGACAACGACTATGACGATGCAGAAGCTGAATCAAATCCGATTTTATCTAGCGATCGTTCGCTTATGTTTGCAAATATAAAAAAAAGAATGGCTAGGGTGAGTCTAGCTCCAGTGATGCGATCTTCGATTTCATTTAAACAATGATTCTTACGTGATGACGTAAGAATCATCATCATAGTCGTTGTCGTCGTCGTCGATATCGATCATCTCCTTCAGCCCGATATCCGATGGGATATGCAGTCGGATATAGTATTGTTGTAGTAACACATTATCAGCGATCCGCATTTTGATAGAACAATAAAACAGTAATAACAGGCACGTACAGAACTTCCTTTTATACAATAGTAGTTGTAGACAATTCCATGCGGGTCCATCGCTCAAAGCTGTCCTGAAATGAAACTAAGCTCCGAATTTTCTGAAGAATGTAGATTGAACCGAAAATTGAACTATACACCTGAACAGTTCTATTGAGGGCAGGTAACCAAGTATAATTGTTTTCTTTTTTCTTTTTTTCGTCGACATTCGTAAAGCTTGCATTGTTAAGACTATTGTATGTACATTTTACATGGAAACACGTTGAATTATGGACGATCTAAGCAATTGACGGAAAGACGAATCGTCGCTCGCGGACCTGTCACGCTAGGATCTTTTATCAATGTTCAATTCAAAATTCCTCTATGTTCAATCACGCTTTCTTCACATCACTTAATAAAAAGTTGTACGTTGTTTAATCGCAATCACAATTTTACTCACTTTATGCAATCTACGGCCACGAAAACTAGTTGACAACAAAACATTTCGTTATAGTGGAAAAAAATGTCGAAATTTTAATGAAAACGTGTTCAGAATGTTCCAAAACATCGAAAAATCACATTTAGAAAAAAATGTCCGGATGTGTGTGTGTATGTGTGACTCAGACTCGAAGAATTCAAATCGCTATAACTCGAGAATATCTCTACCGATCAAGCTGAAATTTCACACACAGCATGTGTGATCAATAGTCAATGTTTCTTCAAAATTTCATCAAGAAATGTTCAGTTGATTTTTTTGTACGCCATTTTTAATTTGTTCAAAAATGTCTGTGCGCGATCTAGATCCTACAATTTTTTAGCTATATGTGTAAAAAGTTGTACGCAGATGGAGTATGATCGCCCGATCCCTATAAAATTTGGGGAGAATCGATCGAGCCTTTCAAATTTTATGTCATTTTGAATTTTTTTAATTTCATGCAATTTTTTTTTTTTTTTTCGAAATGCATTTTTCCTTATTAAACATTCATCTATAAATAAAAAAGTGTCGGATTCGCGATCAGCGTGAAAAAATACATGGAATTACTCCCGGAGCGACAACGAACGAAAAAGTTTACCGGGCATTTTTATAGCTAAAATTGCAAAAATTAGTGATTTTGGGTATTTTTAAACAGCCATTTCTTTGCTTTCCGATGGCATCGCGGAAAATCCCAAGTGCCTATCGTGATCTACAGCAAGACATACACAAGACGATGGACATGACGAGGTTGAAAAAACTATATAAAGAGGTATCACTTGGATTTCTTGAGTAAAAATCGAAAGTACAAAAAAAAAGAAAAAATTCAGGAGCGCATACTTCTATGCCTATTTTAGCGCCAAGCCAAATCCGACATGGTGACGAAGCGTGACGATGGAGTATTTTTTTACGCGCTGAACCTGAATGACCAGGCCGTTTTGCATAAAAATCTAACAAGACGTTGACGTTGAAAAAATGTGAAAATTAAAATTTTCATATCGCTTCCTCATAAAAGTTGAAAATTGAAATTTTCATATCGCTTTTTCATAATGTTCCTTTATTCGCGAAGCTTCCTCTATGAGGAAGCTAAAAATGCTGCTAATGCTTCCTCATAGAATAGAGGCTTCGCGAATAAAGGAACATTATGAAAAAGCGATATGAAAATTTCAATTTCCAACTTTTATGAGGAAGCGATATAAAAATTTCAATTTTGGGTTGGGATATGATCTTTTTCATTCAGGTTCTTCGCCGAGCAGTCGAATAACTGTTCGGCAGAAGCGACGGTGTCATCATCGTGCCCGAAAAAATAAAAAATTATCATCCTGTCGTGTATTAAATGGAATGTGAAGTCATTGCGCCTACTACGAACGAGCGCATGTCGTTGCATAACCTGAACTCGCCTCTACGGTTCATCGGTCTTGATTGTAACTTGTTTGTGCACGTTAAATAGCTTGTATCCGAATTATATTATAAAAGTGTCGTTGAAATTCCGATCCGACGCTTCGTTTTCAAGTATCATGGATCGAAAGATTTTACTTCCGGCATATTGGAGGTATTTAAGTACTTGGCGTCCAATCGCTACCACATCTGTCGTTTATTTTCAATACGTTAGTCAATCATATTTGGTCTCCGAGAAAAATGACTGAATGTTTCAGGCGGGTGTATCGGTATTTAGTCGTCCCGTGAGGATTTTGTGGGTTCCCGAAAAAATAGTATATTTCGTTCAGAAACTGGTTCTCCTTAAGATTAGCCTCCTACCTTTATTCCATTACCTCGTAATATATAGATAGCAGCGCTTCAGCACTGTGTATCATCGATGTCAAATAATTTCGGAATTATAACGAAAAAGAAACATAATATAATTTAATAAAGCAAAATGACCGAACGAAATATGATCATAAAGAATTTAACAGTTATTACGACTATAATCGAAAAATGTGGAACTTTATCTCGGGAAGGAAGCCAACGTGTCGTGTGAATTTCTCTATAATTCCTCTCCCCAAACACTAAACCTCCGACTATTTCGTTTTCTGCCCGTGTCTCATTCGCGCGCTTCTAGAATTTCCTCTTCAAGTCTTCATGTTTCCCAAATAACATGGAGAAAGGACTCGAACTATGATAAGAAGATGCGGGACGCGTGACGACAGGATCCCGGTAGGAGCATTAAAACTAATGCCATTACGAGACTTCGCACCCTGGGATTTAGCCGTCACCGCGTGCTATTACTGGAGCGAGGCTCATCTGCCCGAGCGCCCGCGTAATACACCCGACCCTCTACTCTCGTCCGCAAATTACCGTACCAGTATTACCCCCCCCCCCCACGAGAGTTCGTTTAGCGAATCGAACATTTGCCAAAAAACTTTGCACGGTTGGAGCATAAAAAAAAAGAATGAATCGCGTGAAGTGGAGAATAATTTGAAACTTTCAACAGCCTCACATATCGCTGTTCATGCTGCATGCAACTATGGTGCATGTATAATTATCATAAAATATATTAAATGAAGTAGCTCGCGAGAGAAATTTATTTTTTCTTTTGTACCGTCGTCAAATGGATTCCAAAGTTGGTACCGGCACAGCAGAGCCAACGAGGCACTCTCCCTTGAACCAGAGTAAATATGCCGCGCCTTGATAGTGCTGCGTGGTACCACGAGAGCAGTAGAGCTAGAGTCGCTAACTGATGCACGACTCGGTGCCCGACTCCGTTGCATACTAATCGTAAACAAATACTACCGCCTCGTCTCTGTCATAATTTACATTCGGACGATCTCGGGTGAGAGACTAGAAGGAATGAGCGTTGCCCTTTAGTATGCTTATTTATGTTCTTCATCGCCCCGAGTTCTCTTCGCGCCACGGTTCCAACACTGCAGTTTGTGCTGTCGCGCTACATTGCTCCGGGATTCTCGAGTCCGCTCTGTGGAGCCTCGAGGCACGCACGTACAGGGTGCATAAAATTCTGTACAGTACACTGTCTGCGCGTGTGGATATTTCTTTGATATACATAGGTATACACGCGCAACAGTGCATTCATCTCACGCATGTCTGGAATTGATGTCATTCGGGAGATGCGCACCGCGAATCTGAGTAGTTTACCACACAGAATGAGAGTGAAATTCCTTTGTTACGATCATTTTCAATGAAATAATTTCTCGTTTATTGTTTGGCGTACTTGAAGGGAAAGATGAAAGGTGAGATGACTATGTAGCAGCCGCCTTCGTAAAATTCTTTATTCTTGTCGTAATATACGGTGTCACATAGAAGCCTATTACTACATGGACTACATTTATTGATAATTTTCGTTCAGTACTAGTTTTCCACATCTCCAAAGTGGGAAAGCACGGAGTTACGTGTTTCCAAGATTTTTATTACTTTGAGCTCAAATCGTTTCTGTATTCGAATAAAGTGATGAACTTGGTTTCAAAGCAATGCAGTTTTAGTTTCTCTACACATACAAAGGATGTAAGGAGAAAACGTATTGCAATTTTTAAAAATTGAACGTTCTAGAAACATTTTTTACACGTTCTAGATTGAAAAAAAGAATTTCCCTTTTCGTTTGTATGTTCGTTTGTATGTTCGTTTGTATGTTCGTTTGTATGTTCGTTTGTATGTTCGTTTGTATGTTCGTTTGTATGTTCGTTTGTATGTTCGTTTGTATGTTCGTTTGTATGTTCGTTTGTATGTTCGTTTGTATGTTCGTTTGTATGTTCGTTTGTATGTTCGTTTGTATGTTCGTTTGTATGTTCGTTTGTATGTTCGTTTGTATGTTCGTTTGTATGTTCGTTTGTATGTTCGTTTGTATGTTCGTTTGTATGTTCGTTTGTATGTTCGTTTGTATGTTCGTTTGTATGTTCGTTTGTATGTTCGTTTGTATGTTCGTTTGTATGTTCGTTTGTATGTTCGTTTGTATGTCCGTGTGTATGACCACTTGTATGTCCGCTTGTATGACCGTTCGTATATCGGTCCATATGCCTATCTGTTTGTCTGTCGCGTCCGAAAACATAATAACTTTTCAACCAGAGTTTGGATGGCAGCGATGCACGCACGGCCTGTCATCTACATATTAAATGTATTTGGCAGTGAATTTCGATTTAACTCGTCCATTCAGAAAGAATGGACGAGTTTGGTAGTTTACCGTAGATATGAAAAATAAATCATTGTGATACAAGTTTACTTGATCCGCAGACAGACCTACATTTCGATAGTCAGAAAAAAACGAATGTTACAGTACAGCGGTACTACCGTTTTCTTATGACTGTGATTCGAATAAGTCGACAACAGGTCATTTGTTGTAAAAAAAATGTGCATCGAGTAAAATGATGATTTTGTTGTAGGTTTACTAAAAAAAAAGTGTAAACAAAAAAGGATTATCACAGAGTGAGCAATCGTAAGTGGGTTTCGAGAAAAAATATACTTATAATTCATACATACAGAACTGTATTTATAGTCATACTCGGATTTACTCTCGCAAAAGCTTCAACAAAGTTGGGGTTATACAGACATAGTCTTTATCGCTGACATAACATTTTAGAAAAATGATTTGTTGCTGTACTTTTAATCATCTGTGGCAAAGGAATTTATGCACCATGATTTTGAGAGGTAGCCCGTTGCTGAGGCCTGTGGGGCGACCCTGAATAGAATAGATGAACGCAGGAGCCAGGACGTTTGAAAGTTCCAGCGAGGCTGTAAACTATTACTATTCTACGAAATTTCAAAATTACCATCTACTTCGTTCGCAATATTGTCTCAATAACTTCACGAAAACTGCACGCCAAAACAAATGTGACGAGAAAATCTAGTAGCGGATTTTATCCACACTATTTGTCCAAAAATTAAGTGAGCTTTCTTTTTTTAAATTACGGGTAATGTTTTTTAGTCTAACAGTTCGAATACTTTTTTCTTCTTAAAGCATTAAATTTCTATGACGGAGCCAAAAAATAAACAAATTGTCCATCTTGTTTTGTCATTGTCTTCGAATTTGCTTGCGAACTACGTATTCCTTTGTTTGCTGAATATAATAAAATTTTCCTGACTGCCTCTTCAGACAGAAGTTCTCTGTGTGGTACCTAGCGTTTAAACCTAAGGCATTCTTTACTGAAGAATTTGACCTTTTCTACATTCCATTCTCGTTGTGAGCTCCCCCTAACTCTAAATTCGCCTGTTTCTTGTGCTCCTTTTTCTTTCGCAATTTTCCATACACATTTCCTAGCCCCACCACTTTTCCTCTTCTCCTTCACCTCGCTCCTCACGAAGACACACCAAGCTTACCCTCCCTCTCGCAACTTTCTTTCAACCTCGGATTTACGACCGGTTCGCTTGCCTCGAGCGCCAGCCTGCACACATACCCTCGCGTTGGCTATTAAAGAGCTCCGGCTCTTGCTACCATACTGGATATATCCTCTATCTTTCTCCATCCCCGAAGATCGATTAGCAAAACGAAACTTTCCTTGTGGCCAAAGAAATATTTCATATTTACGAGATCATACATTACACAAGTTATCTTATATTTTCCTACGTGGTAAAATGTATTATTCAAAAATTCGTATTCATTAGCATCTCTGAATACTGTATTAACCCTGGAACATAACATTTCCTTCGCTCTAATTAACATTTTTAAAAGATTGCAACGTAGAATTTAATTTTGCCTGCGCGTTTACCGCACTGGAATGTCATGGCCGCCCTGTCATTTCCGATCATAAATCCGGGTGGGTTCGAAGTATTGGAACGTGACGTAAATTTATAATACAACGGTACAGTAAATATACAAACCAGGTATATAAAATGGCAACTGACATACTTGTATTGGAAATTTAATGATATTATAAGAAATTCACCAAGTGGATGATTGAAAAAATTACAATACATCATTATAAATTCGATCATCAACGGACTTATGTATGTGAATCAATAAATAATTTTGTAAATTCAATATCCGAAATGGAATTTATTATACAATATCCTACACAACGTGTGGTTCACGGTATTAAAAAACCCGTTATTCGGTTTAAAATATTAATTACCGACGACTCTGAAATTTTATCTGCATGGGTTCATTAAAATCAAAGTCGGATTGAAAATGTTCACATACTTGATTTTAATTTAATGTAACGCTATTAAAAAACCATAATTTCGTTCACTTATTTCAAGGCTTGGTATTTTATATTTACAATACGTATATGAGATCATTTACGAAATCTGTGTGTGCCAATCAATAAACCAATAGGTGAAAAAATATATTTAAAAAAAGTTGCGGCTCGACGTTCATGAAATTTCCGGTACTAAACTTGAAAATGTAGCATCGATGCAACACTTTTAATATGAAAATGTACAGCAAATTCGAATACCGGCATTGAATTTACAAGACATATTAATTTGCAGTTGGACGAGCCGCCCTAAATGCAAGTGGGCTTATCGTTTCTCACACATGAAATAGTCTCCCCGTCGATATAAGACTCGCAGATTTACATTTGGAAGCTTTAAATAACACTAAACAATAAACGTTATCAAAAACACGATATAACGTTATAGACTTTCGTTTATTTTTATCCTCCTCTCGCGATAGGTGAATCATGATAGCAGTATTACCGGGTCAGTTTTTCATATACATTAACATTAAAACTTGAATACAAAGATGTTTAATATTCTTTGCATCGTACATATTTACTTCCAAGACTGGTATATGAATTTTCATCATAAAATATATTACACGGATACTCACGTGTATGACTTGTAATGCACTTTACTCGAGAAAATTGGAATGCGTATTGTAACTATACCGGCATTTACAAATTTTCCTTACAATAGTACGGATATGCAACGCAGATATGTTTGGCATTTTAAATGCGAGCTGCAAGTGCAAATATTTATTATGTACATGAAATTTCTTGCGCATTATTCGTACAAATGTAGATATTGTATTGTACATTTCAAGAACACAGTTATTGTAATGCTACTGTTATCCGATTTTTTTTTCTTCAACCGTTCGGTAAAAATTGTACAAGTCTTTGAGATTTATGACACAGAGTTCGTGCATGATAACGTCCAGTGCCGATTGATTAATTTTCAAGCTATTTTTTCTAGAAGTGTATTAAAGAGACCTCAAACGTTTTTCACATATGTTTTTCCATATTTTTCAACGGATGCAGTTCCTGAGACCGCGGAACGCAGTTAATTAGAAAATTCTGTTGTAAGGGTGAACGTGACCGAGTAGAACGCGCGCGCGTCTCACACGAAGTAGGCCCGGGTTCTATTCCCGACAAGCTCCAAGAATTTTTTGCGGTGTTTTTCTGCGAAAAAGTGGTTCGGAACCCACTATAAAAGTAGCTCCATATTTCCTCCAGAGGAAAGGTCCAGCGTCCCGGTATGGGAAACCGAGAGACTGGAAAGTGTCGCGGGTTTGATTCCCGACACTGAAGTCCCGTAGGTGAAAGGAAAACGGACGGGGATGTAGCTCCGGAGATAGGACGTACGAACTACGACTATTTTTTTTCTCGTAATTCCCTTCCAGAACTACGACTATATCCGTATGTCCGAGACCACTGACACCTGACGGGGCGCGACGAAGCTCCGGGCCCAAGACTCGAACCAGCGATAACGGAAAAGGAAGGAGGAGGAAAAGTGAAGGAGCCCGTAACCCTTAGGGGATCGGTGTAATACCCAATACAAAATTCTGTTGAAGCGTCGGGTTGGTGAGCCAACAGACGCAACAGAATCTTTACGAAGAAGTTAAGTACACCATTAAGCTTTACATCTTACCAATTACATAAAAAATAAAACGACGTCGAGAGGCATCCCGGTATACTTTTCAAGGGTTGACAAGTCAATTGAGAAAATTTTGTGGAGAAGAAGACAATAGACTCTGCTCGCCACAGAGATGCGGATAAACACATCGCGAGCTCGACCGAACACGAAGACTCGTGGGCGATTCCGGCAATATCTATCTCTATCTATTGAAGTCTATACTATAGCCGAGATAGGTCGACGGTGAACAGTGGCGCTACGTTCGCATCACCAAGTCGTCGTCGAATAGCGTGGAGGTTACAGTCTGGAGCAATCAGACGTACCCAGCGAAACCATCGACCCGGTGTATCTATGTGAATCTACTTGTATACAGTCTACGGGATAGCCAAGCACCTCGGATAGTTACGGAAATAGAAGTATATACTCTACCCCGAGGACTATTCGCGTGGGGTATCTATGTGGAAATCTATGTGTATAATCGGTGCCTTCGGCAGCAGTCGCAGCGTCGGCTGAGGTAGCCGACACACGGTTCGATTTCAGTTCGAGGAGTGCACAAGCATAGCTATAGGTCAACGACCCTACCTCGCGTCTCGGCGGTCATTTCTTGGTGACGCGCGCGGAAACGTGACGTTCGTGTGCTTTGGTATTATTGGATCTACCGTATACCATAACTGTATCATATCGAACATTTTATTTCTTTTCAAAAAGGTCTTTGCCCTACAAAGATCGGTAATATTTACAGCGAGTAAATACTTTTACATCCGTTTTTCCCTCCTTGCTGAGGTCAATTCAAAGGGCACCAAGGGAAGGGGAACGACGAAAGTAAAATTACAGATGTGTCAGATTTAAGTACGATTTGATGGATTACCAAAATTTATGTTTTTGTCGAGCGTTACAATGTCGATGTCATTTTTTCGTTTGAAAATCAAGGAATTGGCAATCTAGTTTCTCGTGACCTTTTCAGCGAACGGAATGAGCTACGTTCGTTGAAAGAGTGTACTTGTTAAACGTTTTGTTGCGCATTTAATGTTTTCAAGGTACAGCAAACCTATTGTTTCAAATCCACGACACATTTGATAATCCACAACACGTATTATGCGTATCGCGTATGTTTAGTAAGGAGCTTCTTCCTTCCATGAGACACTATCAATGTAATGCCAAAAAGCAATATGAAAATTTCTTGGGTATGTATTGTCGTCTTGCTTCTCTCGTAATTTTTTAAGAAGACACATTATATATACATGCACACGTACACGACACAGCGATTTGTGCGGTGTCTGTGCAATGTACAGAAAATGAATACATTTTTGTACACAAAGAGATTCCGGAGATTCAGATTGTCTCGTAAATTTATAATTTGGATAGAACCGCTTATACGGCGGAAGATTGATAATTTACACAAGAGCTAAAGGGAACAAAGTACAACTTTATTGTCCGCTCGAAAAGTGACTCCAGCGATATAGATAGATATATACATAACATCGACAGTGAAGCTAAATCAGCAGCGGGCGGGGAGGCAAGCTTACGCTCGGGTATGCACTATTCCTCGGGACTAAATATAGTATAGGAGAGGGTCGGGGGCGTAAATGCAGGCGCCCATGCGGCAAACGGGAAATTCTCGGGCGTCTGCAATCCTGTATACATTCTATACATATATATATATATATATATATATATACATATGTATACTCAGGCACATATGTATATTCTGGGGGTTGCACGCTTCGCGCGCTCCCGTTGAATGTCTCCAAAACTTACTTAGAATAGGAACTTAGAATAATCAATAACAGTGGCAGGGACGACAAGGGACTTAGTATAATCAGGCCCACCTCGCCCCCTCCCTCCATGATGCAACCCCCCTCCCGGCATCTGTAAGGGGACTTAGAATGTTTCAGACTTGCGGGGGCAGGAGGGGGGGGAGGTCAGGTTCAACAACCGGGAGACGCTCCGTGTATCATGAAGCTGGCCTTTTTGACTTACGATAAGGAGGACAAGGATCACCTTCATAAAAAGAACCTCTCTCTCCATATGGTGAAGCTGCCCCCTTTTTGACGCGGCGGCAGTGGGAAACTTTTATATATTAGATAAAGGGATATATATATGCATGCATAATGTATCGTACAACTATACATCCCGGGAAAAAAATGATCATATATGGATCATATCCGATCAGATAACAGAAATGTCGAAATCTCATCATATATGATCATATCTGACCAGATATATCCGATTATTCAACTCAGATATGGTCATATCTGATCCGACATTCTGACGAAAAATTGTTAAAAATATGTCTTAATGATGGATTTTCCCCTGAACCAACATTTTTCAGGGGAAAATCCATATTTGTAAAGGAATGTGTGAAAAAAATTACATTTTCATATGGCTTTTTCATAATATTCCGTTATTCGCTAAGCTTCTTCTGTGAGAAAGCATTTTCTGGATTTTGAGCTTCGCGAATAAAGGAATATTATAAGAAATTCATATGAAAATGTCCATTTCCAACTTTTATGAGAAAGCGACATGAAAACTTCAATTTTCACCTTTTATGAGGAAGCGATATGAGAATTTCTATTTTCAACTTTCATGAGAATGTCGACGTCTTCTCAGACTTTTATGCAAAACGGCTGGCCGATTCAGATGCGGTGCGAAAAAATACTCCATCGTCAAGATTCAGTTTGTCGGATCTGCGCTTAGCGCGAAAAAATACATGGAAGTATGCGCTCCTGAATTTTTCTTTTTCTCTTTCGATTTTTACTCAAGATATCCAAGTTAAACCTCTTTATGTAGCTTTTTCAAGTCCGTCATATCCACCGTCTTGTGTATGTCTTGCTGTAGATCACAATAGGCACCTGGGTATTTCCGCGATGCGATCGGAAAGCAAAGAAATCGCTGTACACTAGGACCTCGACTTCATTCACAGCGGCGAGACCGGTTCCCGCTCATACCCAACAAAATCGAGGCTGCGCATGCCCCGCCCATACTAACTGTTGAGCATGGCAAATAGCTTACTGCGTCCATCGATATTCGCTCCGTGGTGAGGTCTGTTAAGGAAACCGAGGGCGCAAAAATCGAGTTCCTGGTGTACAAAAATACCCAAAATCACTAATTTTTGCATTTTGGCTATAAAAATGCCCGATAAACTTTTTCGTTAGTTGTCGCTCAGGGACTGTAATCCCATGTGTTTTTTAACGCTGATCACGAATCTGACACTTTTTTATTCATGGATATATATTTAATACGGAAAAATGCGTCTCAAAAAAAAAAAAAAATTGCATGAAATTCAAGAAATTCAAAATGACGTGAAATTTTAATGGGATCATCGGGTGATCATATTCCATCAGTCTACCCGCTTTTAGCCCGATAGCTAAAAAATGGCGAGCGCTAGAGTGCGTACAGACACTTTCGACGGAATAAAAAATGACGTACAACAACAATAACTGAACATTTCTGGATGAAATTTTGCAGAAACATTGACTATTAACCCCATATGTGGTGTGTGAAATTTCAGCTTGATTGGTCGAGGCGTTCTCGAGTTGTAGCGGTTTGAATTTTTCGCACCCACGCACACACGCACGCACACACACACATCCGGACATTTTTTCTAAATGTAATTTTTCGATGTTTTGGAACATTCTGTACATGTTTTCATTAAAAACTCGAAAAAAAAAAAAAAATCACTATAACAAAGCTTCCTCTATGAGGAAGTATCATTATTATATAACAATGTAAAATGTTATTTTTTATTAAACAATATAAAAAGGGCAGAAATGCATCTCGGAAAAACCATATTAATTTGTGTACCATTGGCGGGATACAAATCTAGGCCCCTCGGACTTCTGGACAGCGACCATATCTATTGGGCTATGTTGAACTTGTGAAAAAATTGTTGGAGAATTGTTTGTACCGTTCAGATGAATTACCTACGGATCATGATTGATGTGCAAACTTTAGTTTTTGCTATTAAATATTAATCGGTTATTTCTTTAACGGTAATAGCAAAGCCAGTAATTATTTGTTTGTTGCATTATCACTTTACATAATAAGCATATTATGAATTTGTTACGGAGCCTGGTTTTGTAACGGTAACGCTACCACACTTTGTAACATTAACATTGCCTGCAGATCAGTAATGCATTGTAATGGTTATAAACTTTAGTTTTTTGCTATTAAATATTAATCGGTTATTTCTTTAACGGTAATAGCGAAGCCAGTAATTATTTGTTTGTTACAATATCACTATACATAATAAGCATATTATGAATTTGTTACGGAGCCTGGTTTTGTAACGGTATCGCTACCACACTTTGTAACATTAACATTGCCTGCAGATCAGTAATGCAGTGTAATGGTTATAAACATGTTATGTAAATGTTATAAAGTCCAGTTACAATATTGTAATGTGATTTCGTTATACACCATAAACATTACCTGATTATCACGAACGTTGTGTTAATATTGTTACAAGTATGTTACGTAACGGGTTCACAATTTTTTAAATACATAAATGTAAGGTTAAACCGACATATAATAGTTACATTACCTGCATATAACAAAGGATACAACATTACATATTTCTTCCATGTTACATTACCGTAATAAAACGTGCTCACTGGATAACCTCACTGCTGATCGTATATCTGGCAGCAAAAATTTTTATTCCAAAGACTCTATTACATGTTATCTCTAAAAAAAAGGATGAAAGATACGTTCAATATGATTATCAGACGAAAGTGATTTTATCATAGAGTATACGGAAGATTGAATACCAATATTCACTATTTCGCAACCGAAGCCCTCTGCGGAAATTCGCGCTGTCACGCAGTAGGTTCCCTAAGCGTGACACCGACAACGGACTCCCCTCGCACATTCCACTTTCCTGTCACAATGTTGCCGTCAATTTCCGTCACGCTGGACCCCATTATAATATTTATTGTAAGGATTCGTGTTGCATTTTGTCATTTAACCTAGATCCGACCAACTATCTTAAAATCCCACATTCCACCGTACAATCGTTAGACATAAATACACAATAAATCATCTGGGTAATGAAAATTAGCGTTGCAAGGCCCTAAGACTGTAACAAAAAATTGCAAATTTAATGTACCGGACTGAAAGTTTTTATGCAAAAACGGGTACATTAAATTTAATGTACGTTTGTGATAAAAAATTAATATACTTTTTTAAATTGAAATCAAGGTAAATAATTTTTTTAAATAAAGCATTTCGAATGTTTTTATTACACTTAACATTAACTTTTCATAACAATTGTACATGGAATTTAATATACCCGTTTTTGCATAAAAACTTCCAGTCCGGTACATTAAATTTCATACGAATTTTTTTTACATTGTGATCGCATCGCTACTGCAGCAAAAGTACGGAGGCTTTTTTCAATATGATTTTTGGGTGGACGTGATGTAATTCAGAATCTTGAAAATTTCTATATTGACATCCACTATCTCATAACACGAGTACGCCTAAAATACATGCCTGGCGTAGAACCTTGCGGCATAAGCTCACTCTCCACTACCACTCATCGTTATAATGGAAAATTAATCGGCCACTTGGTGTTGAGTACCTCATATATTATATACTAAATTTTCAGATTTTTGGTTCGGATTAATAATTTCTATAAACGGATAAATCGTTTATGATGTAGCGCCGTGTATACTTTTTCCCTTTTATTACCATAGCTAAATTGCAAAAGCTCTCTGTGTCATGAGGGCTCTCATTATCCTTTAAATTGTGAAAGATTACATTTTTTTTATACTTCAAAAATATCACGGATAAAATATACAATTTGAGAAGTATTTATAAACCCAAATACCTCAGGTTGTTTTCCAAGGCAAAAAACAAATGGCACATAAGATGAATATTCGTATATTGATATAAATCATTGGTGCAACGTGTTTATGATTGGAATATACTGCCCGTGAAGTCAATCAGTGTAAGTAAATGCACGTGTGTAATTGGAATTGACGCGCGAGAGTGATTGTTCCGGCGATCGGATACGGTAATCAGGGGCGTAGCTCGATTTGCCGAGTGCTAGTTAGATACATTAAAATTTAATCGCGGTTGATCACATATTATGTGAGGAGCATGAGGGCGGTCAGGTCATACGCATGCCACATGCTTCCACATCACTCTTTCATCTCTGTCGTCCTCTATACAGGGCACATATTACGCGCAATAAATTTTCACTGATCCGTTCCCATATGGTGATCCCGTTATTCATTTTTCAGTCGAACCCTTCAAACCACGAGAGTACCGAACCCAAGCGATTTTCTAGAAGGGACACATGCAGAATCCGTTATTGTGCCTTTTGTCGCCGTAATTTGTGACATTGAGACGGATTCGAATGGCAATTGATGGGGCCGAAACCGCACTGACGTATCGCTTTAACCCGAAAGATTAGGAATAATATGCCAGAATGTGGAGTTATAGTTACAGTTTTACTACAATATACATATAGCAAATATATATAGTTTACGTTGGCGTCTGTTGCATTTCATGCCGCGATAAAGTGCGCGACGCCCGGTTCGAAGCCGATGCGCTTGCTTTCTGCCAGCCTGCCCGGATCGCGTTGGCTATGGCTGGCGTGCTGCGCGGTGATGAAGTGCCAGCTGATCGATAGCAACGCCGAGGGAGCAGGGAATAAACGTGGGCGAGAGAAGAACGGCGTATATATATACGCGTATGTAAAATCGGCAAAAAGCCTCGTGAATATTCGTAAATTCGTTTGGCGGGGAATCAGAAAAGAAAAAGGTAGCAATATGTATTTGTGAGCAAAAAGAAATAAAGCAAGCGATAATAAAACTTATTTGAGAGGAGGCAATTGAGAGGTTGTACCTCGTTGAAATGTTAATGCACTTTTTGTACAATTTTGTACACTTTTTGTACAAATATTCGGATACATTATTACAGATATGAATATATTACATACGCGATATTACAGAGATGACTG